>OX155900.1:600000-1128415 GCA_944588485.1 Phosphuga atrata | reverse complement strand
AAACTGAACATTTTGCTTCTAAATTGAACATTTTGCTTCTAAATATTAAATTTTGCTTATAAATATTTTGCATTTAAATTGAAAATTCTGCTTCTAAATTATGGTTCAGATTTGAAAATTTTGCTTCAAAGTTTGAGCCCACAAAAAAAAAATCATGGCTATAGTTTTTTGAGCCCACGTAGCGAAAATTTACCTAAACCACATGGTTAGAATTTTACCATGGTTAGATATAACACGGTTACACTCTTAACTTGTTAAACAAAGCTCATTTATACATATTATAGTTGCAATGGAATGTTTTAACTCTCTGTTTTAACCATCATTTTTTATTATTGTATTACATATCACCAAAAAATGAATTTGAAACTACTTTAACAATAATTGTTAAAAAATAATTGAACTTAAACTTAGTCATTCCTCGATTACGCAATTATATACATAAGCGATTCGCAACCTTTTTTGTCTTGCGGTACACTATCAACAGCATCAAAATTTAGCGGCGCACTAACAATAAAGTGAGTTTAATGGTTGCTTATTATGCAAGGGTATAAAATTAAGGTTTAACGAGCGGATTAATAAATTCAATTTAAATTCGCGAGTTAAAACTTAATTTTAACCTTAATTTTAAGCAAAAAAGGCGTGCAAGTCGCAAGGTAAAATGTTTGAAATATTTTGGATGGAGAGGTCGTGCCACCGCGCGATATATTCTATCTGTTCTAATATTATCCAATTCAACCTTCGATCCAACCTAGGTTAAAACCAGTGAAATCAGTAAAATATTGTCTTTTTACGTAAATTCTAATTTCTGCCACGGCTTACATGCATCAACCTACGTTTCAGCCGAAAACTCTGCTAGTAAATAGTTTTGTCTGGGTTTAATCCAAATTTCGGGCATGGTACAGAATACGGTTTTTTTTTAAACTTAGTGTTGCGGACTTTTTACCGGGTGTAACTGTTGTTAATCGTCTTTGGCACTCTTTAACTAAGATCGGAAGGTAAAATTAAGCTTCTACGTTGCCTCGTTCAATAAATATTCGTGTTTTTGTTGTTAAAAATTGACATTTTCAAAGTAGCAAATGGTGGAGGCGCACCCAACTAAGTTGACGTTGCCGCGTTTATAATTTTTTTAAGTAAAAAAAAAGTTTTTAAAGAGTGCCAAAGACGTTTAACAACAGTTACACCAAGTAAAAAAATAAGTTTAGAAAAAAAACCCTTATTCTTTACCAGCCCCAGATTTGTAGTAAAACTGCAGTAAAGCTATATCAAAGTACATACCAAACAATTTTTACTGTTTGCACTTCTAAAATTTGACGGCAAACATCAAGAATTTGGCGGCACATAAAAATGCCGCGGCACAGTCGTTGAGAATCACTGATATACATAGTACTAGTCATGTAATTAGAAACCGTTTAAATCTAGTTTATATGTAGAAAGAACCATTGCATCCAAAATAGCACAAATTTTATTTATGTAACTTTATTTATTATTTCTTCTGAACTTTGTTTATTATTCCTTCGTTCTTATTTGTCTCTCCTAATAAATTTTCCAATAATGTAGATCGTTTTAATCTTTCAATAAAATCCATATTTTAATAAAATACGTTATTAATATGTAATGTTATTTAAATTTTCTCTAATTTCTTAGAATCCCCATTATATAAATTAAGCAGTTTTGAAACTACACTTTGAAATCTTAAGCCGGAGAACCATATTCGTATCATTGTCAATTGAAATCTTAAGCTGGGAACCATATTCGTATCATAGTCAATTGAAATCTTAAGCTGGGAACCATATTCGTATCATAGTCAATTGAAATCTTAAGCTGGGAACCAATTCGTATCATTGTCAATTTTCTCTCCATTTCTAGAGCTTCAATTATTTTTTTGATAGCATAGAATGATTTACATTTTCAAAATCACCTTCAAGATTAATAAATTCGGGGTTGATTACCAAATTTATTAGTCTACAAGCTCGCCGCTAGATGGCTGTAACGGTATCTTCCAACGGGCGTTTAAAATCTACAATTGGTTTATAATGTATCAGCTTTTTTTTCAAACTCATAGTCTAACCGACCTTCACCGGAAGCAAACGTTACACTAAACCCAAATTTATTGTTAAATAAATTTCAAAACCGATCGAAAACGAAAATGAATTCTATTACTGAATTATCTTCAACTGTTGAGGGTAACAACCACTCCGACGAAATGAACGTCGACCCATTTGAACGGCTCTTTCAACACCTCCTTACGCTGACAAACAAGAAAAATGAGCCGCAGGAAACCGCCTCCGCCATGAACACCGAGAAGACGCAGGAAGCCGCTGACACAGATAAGGAGATACTCCTGGAATTAGCCCCCAAGAGAAGGACCGCCGCCGACAAAGCAAATGAAGCAGCCCCCAGGGATATTGATAACCAAGCGGAAGCCAGGCCCAAACGCAAAACCGACCCGGAGAGCAAGAAAACGACCAAGCTGGCGGGACCTAGCACGTCAGGCCTGCCAGCAAAGCAGGTAAGTATGAACCCAAATATATTTGCTTGCTTAGACGTCGAATACAACGACGACTCAGAAAATGAAATCTCATGCCAAGAAAAGAACAATACCCTAATCATATTAACGAAGGGAAAATGGACTAAACTATGCAAAAAAATGGACAAAGAACATATAAAATTCTCCGCCGTGTCGACAAAAGAAGGAATTACGATCCTACCAGAAACGATTAAGGATTACCGCCGAATGCACCAACTAATGGAGGAAGATAATTACGAATTCCACACGCGCCAGTTTAACTCGGAGAAAAACCTAGAAGTGCTGATAAAGGGAATTCCCGCCAAAGAGAAACTGCCGCCAAAATGCGCCATCTGCAGACTAGAACACGTTTCCGTGCGGAGAAACTACCCCACCAGACCGACGAACAGTCACAAAGCAACAAGACAACAACAGCCAACTCCTAGGACAATATATCCGGATAAGCACGCGGTAAGGGAAGCCACAACGTACAGAGACGCTCTGACACTCGAAAGTAAAAATAGGACCGAAGAGGAAACACCGATAAACACAAACAAGGGAAAAATAGCGAGAGAATTGCTTGAGATGATAATAGACTATACCGATATACAAGGAGACGAAGACGCCGTAACAAAATTCGTAGCAAGTGCAATGAGGATCTTAGTCCTGATCAATGAGTAAAGAACGGAACGTCGACGAATTAAAGATTGCTTTTTATTTATGTTTTTCTTTCTCTTTAAGTTCTTTTCACCTAAACAGGATCTAAGAACTTTTGAACCGATTGTGGTTTGTTGTATTAATTTGTATATTTGTATTTTCCTTCTGGCGTTTTTTTTTTCTCTTTTGTTTTATTCTTGTCACACTAATGTTCGAACTGTCGTGTATTTAAATTTGTGCCAATAAAAGATTATTATATATTAAAGATTGCTTTCTATACCTTTTCAACTACAAATTGAGAACAGACAACTTCAAATTGGGAACAAACAATTTCACATTGAGTACTAACAATTTCAAATTAGGAACAAACAATTCTCATTTCGAAATAAGAAAAAACAATTTGGGAATAAACAAGTTTAAAACAATTAAAACAAATTGAGTTGGCTGAGGAACAACGAAGAATTAGAGCAACAAAAAGTTTGGAACAAGATTGGACAAAGCAAGATTGGATAAAACAAGACTGGACAAGACAAGGTTGAATAAGACAAACTTGGATATAACAAGATTGGATAAAACAAGATTGGACAAAGCAAGATTGGATAAAACAAGATTGGACAGGACAAGGTTGAATAAGATAAACTCGGATATAACAAGATTAGACAAAGCAAGATTGGATAAAAGAAGACTGGACAAGACAAGGTTGAATAAGACAAACTCGGATATAACAAGATGCGATAAAACAAGGTTGGACAAGACAAGGTGGAATAAGACAAACTCCTATATATAACAAGATTGGATAAAGCAAGACTGAACAAGACAAGCTTGAATAAGACAAGCTCGGATATAATAAGATTGGACAAAGCAAGATTGATAAAACAAGACTGGACAAGACTAGGTTGAATAAGACAAACTTGGATATAACAAGATTGGATAAAACAAGATTGGACAAAGCAAGATTGGATAAAACAAGATTGGACAGGACAAGGTTGAATAAGACAAACTCGGATATAACAAGATTAGACATAGCAAGATTGGATAAAAGAAGACTGGACAAGACAAGGTTGAATAAGACAAACTCGGATATAACAAGATGCGATAATACAAGGTTGGACAAGACAAAGTGAAATAAGACAAACTCGGATATATAACAAGATTGGATAAAGCTAGACTGAACAAGACAAGCTTGAATAAGACAAGCTCGGATATAATAAGATTGGACAAAGCAAGATTGGATAAAACAAAACTGGACAAGACAAGTTTAAATAAAACAAACTCGGATATAACAAGATTGGATAAAACAAGATTGCAAAAAGCAAGATTGGATAAAACAAGACTGGACAAGACAAGGTTGAATAAGACAAGTTCGGATATAACAAGATGCGATAAAACAAGGTTGGACAAGACAAGGTGGAATAAGACAAACTCGGATATATAACAAGATTGGATAAAGCAAGACTGAACAAGACAAGCTTGAATAAGACAAGTTCGGATATAATAAGATTGGACAAAGCAAGATTGGATAAAACAAGACTGGACAAGATAAGGTTGAATAAGACAAACTTGGACATAACAAGATTGGATAAAACAAGATTGGACAAAGCAAGATTGGATAAAACAAGATTGGACAGGACAAGGTTGAATAAGACAAACTCGGATATTACAAGATTAGACAAAGCAAGATTGGATAAAAGAAGACTGGACAAGACAAGGTTAAATAAGACAAACTCGGATATAACAAGACTAGACAAGGCAAGATTGGATGAAACAAGACTGGACAAGACAAGGTTGAATAAAACAAACTCGGATATTACAAGATGGAATAAAACAAGATTGGACAAGACAAGATTTAATAAGACAAACTCGGATATATAACAAGATTGGATAAAGCAAGATTGGATAAAGCAAGACTGGACAAGACAAACTTGAATAAGACAAGCTCGGATATAATAAGATTGGACAAAGCAAGATTGGATAAAACAAGACTGGACAAGACAAGGTTGAATAAGACAAACTCGGATATAACAAGATGGGATAAAACAAGCTTGGACAAGACAAGGTGGAATAAGACAAACTCGGATATATAACAAGATTGGACAAAGCAAGATTGGATAAAGCAAGACTGAACAAGACAAGCTTGAATAAGACAAGCTCGGATATAATAAGATTGGACAAAGCAAGATTGGATAAAACAGGACTGGACAAAACAAGGTTGAATAAGACAAACTCGGGTATAACAAGATTAGACAAAGCAAGATTGCATAAAACAAGACTGGACAAGACAAGGTTGAATAAAACAAACTCGGATATAACAAGATTGGATAAAACAAGATTGGACAAAGCAAGATTGGATAAAACAAGATTGGACAGCACAAGGTTGAATAAGACAAACTCGGATATAACAAGATTAGACAAAGCAAGATTGGATAAAACAAGACTGGACAAGACAAGGTTGAATAAGACAAACTCGGATATAACAAGATGGGATAAAACAAGGTTGGACAAGACAAGGTTGAATAGGACAAACTCGGATATATAACAAGATTGGACAAAGCAAGATTGGATAAAGCAAGACTGGACAAGACAAGCTTAAATAAGACAAGCTCGGATATAATAAGATTGGACAAAGCAAGATTGGATAAAGCAACACTGGACAAGACAAGCTTAAATAAGACAAGCTCGGATATAATAAGATTGGACAAAGCAAGATTGGATAAAGCAAGACTGGACAAGACAAGGTTGAATAAGACAAACTCGGATATAACAAGATGGGATAAAACAAGGTTGGACAAGACAAGGTTGAATAGGACAAACTCGGATATATAACAAGATTGGACAAAGCAAGATTGGATAAAGCAAGACTGGACAAGACAAGCTTAAATAAGACAAGCTCGGATATAATAAGATTGGACAAAGCAAGATTGGATAAAGCAAGACTGGACAAGACAAGCTTAAATAAGACAAGCTCGGATATAATAAGATTGGACAAAGCAAGATTGGATAAAACAAGACTGGACAAAACAAGGTTGAATAAAACAAACTCAGATATAACAAGATTGGATAAAACAAGATTGGACAAAGCAAGATTGGATAAAACAAGATTGGACACCACAAGCTTGAATAAGGCAAACTCGGATATAACAAGATTAGACAAAGCAAGATTGGATAAAACAAGACTGGACAAGACAAGGTTGAATAAGAAAAACTCGGATATAACAAGATGGGATAAAACAAGCTTGGACAAGACAAGGTGGAATAAGACAAACTCGGATATATAAGAAGATTGGACAAAGCAAGATTGGATAAAGCAAGACTGAACAAGACAAGCTTGAATAAGAGAAGCTCGGATATAATAAGATTGGACAAAGCAAGATTGGATAAAACAGGACTGGACAAAACAAGGTTGAATAAGACAAACTCGGATATAACAAGATTAGACAAAGCAAGATTGGATAAAACAAGACTGGACAAGACAAGGTTGAATAAAACAAACTCGGATATAACAAGATTGGACAAAGCAAGATTGGATAAAACAAGATTGGACAGCACAAGGTTGAATAACACAAACTCGGATATAACAAGATTAGACAAAGCAAGATTGGATAAAACGAGACTGGACAAGACAAGGTTGAATAAGACAAACTCGGATATAACAAGATGGGATAAAACAAGGTTGGACAAGACAAGGTTGAATAGGACAAACTCGGATATATAACAAGATTGGACAAAGCAAGATTGGATAAAGCAAGACTGGACAAGACAAGCTTAAATAAGACAAGCTCGGATATAATAAGATTGGACAAAGCAAGATTGGATAAAGCAAGACTGGACAAGACAAGCTTAAATAAGACAAGCTCGGATATAATAAGATTGGACAAAGCAAGATTGGATAAAGCAAGACTGGACAAGACAAGGTTGAATAAGACAAACTCGGATATAACAAGATAGGATAAAACAAGGTTGGACAAGACAAGGTTGAATAGGACAAACTTGGATATATAACAAGATTGGACAAAGCAAGATTGGATAAAGCAAAACTGGACAAGACAAGCTTAAATAAGACAAGCTCGGATATAATAAGATTGGACAAAGCAAGATTGGATAAAGCAAGACTGGACAAGACAAGCTTAAATAAGACAAGCTCGGATATAATAAGATTGGACAAAGCAAGCTTGGATAAAGCAAGACTGGACAAGACAAGGTTGAATAAGACAAACTCGGATATAACAAGATAGGATAAAACAAGGTTGGACAAGACAAGGTTGAATAGGACAAACTTGGATATATAACAAGATTGGACAAAGCAAGATTGGATAAAGCAAAACTGGACAAGACAAGCTTAAATAAGACAAGCTCGGATATAATAAGATTGGACAAAGCAAGATTGGATAAAGCAAGACTGGACAAGACAAGCTTAAATAAGACAAGCTCGGATATAATAAGATTGGACAAAGCAAGATTGGATAAAACAAGACTGGACAAAACAAGGTTGAATAAAACAAACTCAGATATAACAAGATTGGATAAAACAAGATTGGACAAAGCAAGATTGGATAAAACAAGATTGGACACCACAAGCTTGAATAAGGCAAACTCGGATATAACAAGATTAGACAAAGCAAGATTGGATAAAACAAGACTGGACAAGACAAGGTTGAATAAGAAAAACTCGGATATAACAAGATGGGATAAAACAAGCTTGGACAAGACAAGGTGGAATAAGACAAACTCGGATATATAAGAAGATTGGACAAAGCAAGATTGGATAAAGCAAGACTGAACAAGACAAGCTTGAATAAGACAAGCTCGGATATAATAAGATTGGACAAAGCAAGATTGGATAAAACAGGACTGGACAAAACAAGGTTGAATAAGACAAACTCGGATATAACAAGATTAGACAAAGCAAGATTGGATAAAACAAGACTGGACAAGACAAGGTTGAATAAAACAAACTCGGATATAACAACATTGGATAAAACAAGATTGGACAAAGCAAGATTGGATAAAACAAGATTGGACAGCACAAGGTTGAATAACACAAACTCGGATATAACAAGATTAGACAAAGCAAGATTGGATAAAACAAGACTGGACAAGACAAGGTTGAATAAGACAAACTCGGATATAACAAGATGGGATAAAACAAGGTTGGACAAGACAAGGTTGAATAGGACAAACTCGGATATATAACAAGATTGGACAAAGCAAGATTGGATAAAGCAAGACTGGACAAGACAAGCTTAAATAAGACAAGCTCGGATATAATAAGATTGGACAAAGCAAGATTGGATAAAGCAAGACTGGACAAGACAAGCTTAAATAAGACAAGCTCGGATATAATAAGATTGGACAAAGCAAGATTGGATAAAGCAAGACTGGACAAGACAAGGTTGAATAAGACAAACTCGGATATAACAAGATAGGATAAAACAAGGTTGGACAAGACAAGGTTGAATAGGACAAACTTGGATATATAACAAGATTGGACAAAGCAAGATTGGATAAAGCAAAACTGGACAAGACAAGCTTAAATAAGACAAGCTCGGATATAATAAGATTGGACAAAGCAAGATTGGATAAAGCAAGACTGGACAAGACAAGCTTAAATAAGACAAGCTCGGATATAATAAGATTGGACAAAGCAAGCTTGGATAAAGCAAGACTGGACAAGACAAGGTTGAATAAGACAAACTCGGATATAACAAGATAGGATAAAACAAGGTTGGACAAGACAAGGTTGAATAGGACAAACTTGGATATATAACAAGATTGGACAAAGCAAGATTGGATAAAGCAAGACTGGACAAGACAAGCTTAAATAAGACAAGCTCGGATATAATAAGATTGGACAAAGCAAGATTGGATAAAGCAAGACTGGACAAGACAAGCTTAAATAAGACAAGCTCGGATATAATAAGATTGGACAAAGCAAGATTGGATAAAACAAGACTGGACAAAACAAGGTTGAATAAAACAAACTCAGATATAACAAGATTGGATAAAACAAGATTGGACAAAGCAAGATTGGATAAAACAAGATTGGACACCACAAGCTTGAATAAGGCAAACTCGGATATAACAAGATTAGACAAAGCAAGATTGGATAAAACAAGACTGGACAAGACAAGGTTGAATAAGAAAAACTCGGATATAACAAGATGGGATAAAACAAGCTTGGACAAGACAAGGTGGAATAAGACAAACTCGGATATATAAGAAGATTGGACAAAGCAAGATTGGATAAAGCAAGACTGAACAAGACAAGCTTGAATAAGACAAGCTCGGATATAATAAGATTGGACAAAGCAAGATTGGATAAAACAGGACTGGACAAAACAAGGTTGAATAAGACAAACTCGGATATAACAAGATTAGACAAAGCAAGATTGGATAAAACAAGACTGGACAAGACAAGGTTGAATAAAACAAACTCGGATATAACAACATTGGATAAAACAAGATTGGACAAAGCAAGATTGGATAAAACAAGATTGGACAGCACAAGGTTGAATAACACAAACTCGGATATAACAAGATTAGACAAAGCAAGATTGGATAAAACAAGACTGGACAAGACAAGGTTGAATAAGACAAACTCGGATATAACAAGATGGGATAAAACAAGGTTGGACAAGACAAGGTTGAATAGGACAAACTCGGATATATAACAAGATTGGACAAAGCAAGATTGGATAAAGCAAGACTGGACAAGACAAGCTTAAATAAGACAAGCTCGGATATAATAAGATTGGACAAAGCAAGATTGGATAAAGCAAGACTGGACAAGACAAGCTTAAATAAGACAAGCTCGGATATAATAAGATTGGACAAAGCAAGATTGGATAAAGCAAGACTGGACAAGACAAGCTTAAATAAGACAAGCTCGGATATAATAAGATTGGACAAAGCAAGATTGGATAAAGCAAGACTGGACAAGACAAGGTTGAATAAGACAAACTCGGATATAACAAGATGGGATAAAACAAGGTTGGAAAAGACAAGGTTGAATAGGACAATCTCGGATATATAATAAGATTGGACAAAGCAAGATTGGATAAAGCTAGACTGGACAAGACAAGCTTAAATAAGAAAAGCTCGGATATAATAAGATTGGACAAAGCAAGTTTGGATAAAACAAGATTGGACAAGACAAGGTTGAATAAGACAAACTCGGATATAACAAGATTGGACAAACTTAAAATGTTGCTAAAAAACAACACGTGATTAATGGAGAAATTTTAGCACCAAACAGTTGAACAGGTTTAGCAATAAAACAGTTTTAGCACGAAACGAGCCAATCCATTTCACAGATAATAACATACATCCGCCGGATGTATTGGATATAGCGGCAATGAAAAACGTCACAGCAAACATAAATATAGCCAGTACTGAAAAATTGAGATCCGATCACAACCCAGTGCACATGAACGCCCAAACGAAAAGTACAAGAAGAACGTGCGAGAAAACAATCATAAACTGGGAAGAGTTTAAAGACAACTTAAAGATACAACCTGCGCAGATATTACAGACCCTTTGAGCCTAGAGCAGACGGCACAAACATGCGAGGACGATATAAAGCAAGCGATCCAAACCGCCACGAGAAAACAAGCCATCAACAAAACAGCTACACACGCACAGGAAATAATGAACCTAATACGTGCGAAACGTAAAGCAAACAAAACGTATCAACGAACTTTAGCGCCGACTGACAAAACCTTTCGTTTCATGAATGAAATCCTCATGAAACGAGAGGTTTCCTCATGAGGCGAGAGGTCAGAAAACCGTTTTGAACAGACTGATAAATCCAGGTAAAACAAGTCTTACTAGAACAACACAAAGCATAATGGGAAAACAGACTAGACCGAATCAACGAAACCATAGACCAACTGGGGCATTTAACCACGAGACTAAAATACAAGAACCGTAACACAATACTGTAGGCCGACAATAGGCCGTCCATCAGAAAACCCTTAGAAAAAGGAATTAGTTTTATGGCAGGGTCGTCTATTGTCCCTCGAACAACAATTCACACTGAATTGAAGACAAGGGCAAATAGGACAGAAAGAAAAAAAAATAGCAAACAACCGAATACTTGAAAAGTGGCAAAGTCATCGAGCATATCCAAAACAAGACATTAGACAAAACTATTGATCCCAAAACTTAAACCCTGGGAAACACGGAACCATGGAGAGATAACTTAGCATCTAACACAGTCCCTCAGCGGCCACGGATGCTTCAGGGACTATCTACATAGTTTTGGCAGGGCAAGTGACGCAATGTGCACTTCATACCGTGTTTGAATGCAGTAGGTGGATATGCGAGAGGGACAGATGGAAGGAGCAGACAGGCCTCAACCTAGAGGTGCAAACACTGGTAGACGTGATGCTAAGATTACCAGAGGACTTGACATACACGGATACAAAGACATCCTGGCACAAAAAGAACAAAACGAACGGACGAAAATAAACTAGAGAATGGAAAACCAAAACTATAGAGCCAGATTTCCGAACTCCTAAATACTCCAAAATAAACAGGTACAGGTGCCAGGAATAAACAGGTACAGGTGCCCACGCCTACAAAAAAGGGCTACAAATGGCCCAATCGCAAACTGCCCCAAGTAATCAACGAAACGGCAAGGAGACTTCTAAACAGCGAAGAAAACTACGAAATAAAAGAATAAACATCAGAAGAAATATTAGAGATATTAAAAACCCTTGAGAATAAGAAAGCACCGGATTGTGATAATATAAACAATGTAACACTCAAGAACCTAACGCCGCCCGCTGTAGATAGAATGCCCGCTGTAGACAGAATGTCCGCTGTTAACAGAATGCCCGCTGTAGACAGAATGTCCGCTGTAGACAGAATGCCCGCTGTTAATAGAATGCCCGCTGTAGACAGAATGTCCGCTGTTAACAGAATGCCCGCTGTAGACAGAATGCCCGCTGCAGACAGAATGCCCGCTGTCGACAGAATGCCCGCTGTCGACAGAATACCCGCTGTCGACAGAATGCCCGCTGTCGACAGAATGCCCGCTCTCGACAGAATGTCCGCTGTAGACAGAATGTCCGCTGTAGACAGAATGCCTGCTGTTAATAGAATGCCCGCTGTAGACAGAATGTCCGCTGTTAACAGAATGCCCGCTGTAGACAGAATGTCCGCTGTAGACAGAATGTCCGCTGTAAACAGAATGCCAGTTGTCGACAGAATGCCCGCTCTCGACAGAATGTCCGCTGTAGACAGAATGTCCGCTGTAGACAGAATGTCCGCTGTTAACAGAATGCCCGCTGTAGACAGAATGTCCGCTGTAGACAGAATGTCCGCTGTAAACAGAATGCCAGTTGTCGACAGAATGCCCGCTCTCGACAGAATGTCCGCTGTAGACAGAATGTCCGCTGTAGACAGAATGCCCGCTGTTAATAGAATGCCCGCTGTAGACAGAATGCCCGCTGTTAATAGAATGCCCGCTGTCGACAGAATGCCCGCTGTCGACAGAATGCCCGCTGTCGGCAGAATGCCCGCTCTCGACAGAATGTCCGCTGTAGACAGAATGTCCGCTGTAGACAGAATGCCCGCTGTTAATAGAATGCCCGCTGTAGACAGAATGTCCGCTGTTAACAGAATGCCCGCTGTAGACAGAATGCCCGCTGTCGACAGAATGCCCGCTGTCGACAGAATGCCCGCTGTCGACAGAATGCCCGCTCTCGACAGAATGCCCGCTGTAGACAGAATGTCCGCTGTAGACAGAATGCCCGCTGTTAACAGAATACGGCTCAGTGCGAAAGCGGAGAGCCGGCATTGTATATTTTTTACAAATAAATAAAATAAGATGTTAACAGAATGCCATTTGTCGACAGAATGCCCGCTCTCGACAGAATGTCCGCTGTAGACAGAATGTCCGCTGTAGACAGAATGTCCGCTGTTAATAGAATGCCCGCTTTAGACAGAATGTCCGCTGTTAACAGAATGACCGCTGTAGACAGAATGCCCGCTGTCGACAGAATGCGCGCTCTCGACAGAATGTCCGCTGTAGACAGAATGTCCGCTGTAGACAGAATGCCCGCTGTTAATAGAATGCCCGCTGTAGACAGAATGTCCGCTGTTAACAGAATGCCCGCTGTAGACAGAATGCCCGCTGTCGACAGAATGCCCGCTGTCGACAGAATGCCCGCTGTCGGCAGAATGCCCGCTCTCGACAGAATGTCCGCTGTAGACAGAATGTCCGCTGTAGACAGAATGCCCGCTGTTAATAGAATGCCCGCTGTAGACAGAATGTCCGCTGTTAACAGAATGCCCGCTGTAGACAGAATGCCCGCTGTCGACAGAATGCCCGCTGTCGACAGAATGCCCGCTGTCGACAGAATGCCCGCTCTCGACAGAATGCCCGCTGTAGACAGAATGTCCGCTGTAGACAGAATGCCCGCTGTTAACAGAATACGGCTCAGTGCGAAAGCGGAGAGCCGGCATTGTATATTTTTTACAAATAAATAAAATAAGATGTTAACAGAATGCCATTTGTCGACAGAATGCCCGCTCTCGACAGAATGTCCGCTGTAGACAGAATGTCCGCTGTAGACAGAATGCCCGCTGTTAATAGAATGCCCGCTTTAGACAGAATGTCCGCTGTTAACAGAATGACCGCTGTAGACAGAATGCCCGCTGTCGACAGAATGCGCGCTCTCGACAGAATGTCCGCTGTAGACAGAATGTCCGCTCTAGACAGAATGCCCGCTGTTAATAGAATGCCCGCTGTAGACAGAATGTCCGCTGTTAACAGAATGCCCGCTGTAGACAGAATGTCCGCTGTAGACAGAATTCCCGCTGTTAACAGAATGCGAGCTGTCGACAGAATGCCCGCTGTCGACAGAATGCCCGCTCTCGACAGAATGTCCGCTGTAGACAGAATGTCCGCTGTAGACAGAATGCCCGCTGTTAATAGAATGCCCGCTGTTAATAGAATGCCCGCTGTTAATAGAATGCCCGCTGTAGACAGAATCTCCGCTGTCGACAGAATGCCCGCTGTCGACAGAATGCCCGCTCTCGACAGAATGTCCGCTGTAGACAGAATGTCCGCTGTAGACAGAATGCCCGCTGTTAATAGAATGCCCGCTGTAGACAGAATGACCGCTGTTAACAGAATGCCCGCTGTCGACAGAATGCCCGCTGTCGACAGAATGCCCGCTCTCGACAGAATGTCCGCTGTAGACAGAATGTCCGCTCTAGACAGAATGCCTGCTGTTAATAGAATGCCCGCTGTAGACAGAATGTCCGCTGTTAACAGAATGCCCGCTGTAGACAGAATGTCCGCTGTAGACAGAATGCCCGCTGTTAATAGAATGCCCGCTGTAGACAGAATGTCCGCTGTTAACAGAATGCCCGCTGTAGACAGAATGTCCGCTGTAGACAGAATGCCCGCTGTCGACAGAATGCCCGCTCTCGACAGAATGTCCGCTGTAGACAGAATGTCCGCTCTAGACAGAATGCCTGCTGTTAATAGAATGCCCGCTGTAGACAGAATGTCCGCTGTTAACAGAATGCCCGCTGTAGACAGAATGTCCGCTGTAGACAGAATGCCCGCTGTTAATAGAATGCCCGCTGTAGACAGAATGTCCGCTGTTAACAGAATGCCCGCTGTAGACAGAATCTCCGCTGTCGACAGAATGCCCGCTGTCGACAGAATGCCCGCTGTCGACAGAATGCCCGCTCTCGACAGAATGTCCGCTGTAGACAGAATGTCCGCTCTAGACAGAATGCCTGCTGTTAATAGAATGCCCGCTGTAGACAGAATGTCCGCTGTTAACAGAATGCCCGCTGTAGACAGAATGTCCGCTGTAGACAGAATGTCCGCTCTAGACAGAATGCCTGCTGTTAATAGAATGCCCGCTGTAGACAGAATGTCCGCTGTTAACAGAATGCCCGCTGTAGACAGAATGTCCGCTGTAGACAGAATGCCCGCTGTTAATAGAATGCCCGCTGTAGACAGAATGTCCGCTGTCGACAGAATGCCCGCTGTCGACAGAATGCCCGCTCTCGACAGAATGTCCGCTGTAGACAGAATGTCCGCTCTAGACAGAATGCCTGCTGTTAATAGAATGCCCGCTGTAGACAGAATGTCCGCTGTTAACAGAATGCCCGCTGTAGACAGAATGTCCGCTGTAGACAGAATGTCCGCTCTAGACAGAATGCCTGCTGTTAATAGAATGCCCGCTGTAGACAGAATGTCCGCTGTTAACAGAATGCCCGCTGTAGACAGAATGTCCGCTGTAGACAGAATGCCCGCTGTTAATAGAATGCCCGCTGTAGACAGAATGTCCGCTGTTAACAGAATGCCCGCTGTAGACAGAATCTCCGCTGTCGACAGAATGCCCGCTGTCGACAGAATGCCCGCTCTCGACAGAATGTCCGCTGTAGACAGAATGTCCGCTGTAGACAGAATGCCCGCTGTTAATAGAATGCCCGCTGTAGACAGAATGTCCGCTGTTAACAGAATGCCCGCTGTAGACAGAATGTCCGCTGTAGACAGAATGCCCGCTATTAACAGAATGCGAGCTGTCGACAGAGTGCCCGCTGTCGACAGAATGCCCGCTGTCGACAGAATGCCCGCTCTCGACAGAATGTCCGCTGTAGACAGAATGTCCGCTGTAGACAGAATGCCCGCTGTTAATAGAATGCCCGCTGTAGACAGAATGACCGCTGTTAACAGAATGCCCGCTGTCGACAGAATGCCCGCTGTCGACAGAATGCCCGCTCTCGACAGAATGTCCGCTGTAGACAGAATGTCCGCTCTAGACAGAATGCCTGCTGTTAATAGAATGCCCGCTGTAGACAGAATGTCCGCTGTTAACAGAATGCCCGCTGTAGACAGAATGTCCGCTGTAGACAGAATGCCCGCTGTTAACAGAATGCGAGCTGTCGACAGAGTGCCCGCTGTCGACAGAATGCCCGCTGTCGACAGAATGCCCGCTCTCGACAGAATGTCCGCTGTAGACAGAATGTCCGCTGTAGACAGAATGCCCGCTGTTAATAGAATGCCCGCTGTTAATAGAATGCCCGCTGTAGACAGAATCTCCGCTGTCGACAGAATGCCCGCTATCGACAGAATGCCCGCTCTCGACAGAATGTCCGCTGTAGACAGAATGTCCGCTGTAGACAGAATGCCCGCTGTTAATAGAATGCCCGCTGTAGACAGAATGACCGCTGTTAACAGAATGCCCGCTGTCGACAGAATGCCCGCTGTCGACAGAATGCCCGCTCTCGACAGAATGTCCGCTGTAGACAGAATGTCCGCTGTAGACAGAATGCCCGCTGTCGACAGAATGCCCGCTGTCGACAGAATGCCCGCTGTCGACAGAATGCCCGCTGTCGACAGAATGCCCGCTGTCGACAGAATGCCCGCTCTCGACAGAATGTCCGCTGTAGACAGAATGTCCGCTGTAGACAGAATGCCCGCTGTTAATAGAATGCCCGCTGTAGACAGAATGTCCGCTGTTAACAGAATGCCCGCTGTAGACAGAATGCCCGCTGTCGACAGAATGCCCGCTGTCGACAGAATGCCCGCTCTCGACAGAATGTCCGCTGTAGACAGAATGTCCGCTGTAGACAGAATGCCCGCTGTTAACAGAATGCCATTTGTCGACAGAATGCCCGCTCTCGACAGAATGTCCGCTGTAGACAGAATGTCCGCTGTAGACAGAATGCCCGCTGTTAATAGAATGCCCGCTTTAGATAGAATGTCCGCTGTTAACAGAATGCCCGCTGTAGACAGAATGCCCGCTGTTAACAGAATGCCCGCTGTTAACAGAATGCCCGCTGTTAACAGAATGCCCGCTGTTAACAGAATGCCCGCTGTTAACAGAATGCCCGCTGTAGACAGAATGTCCGCTGTTAATAGAATGCCCGCTGTAGACAGAATGTCCGCTGTTAATAGAATGCCCGCTGTAGACAGAATGTCCGCTGTTAATAGAATGTCCGCTGTAGACAGAATGTCCGCTGTAGACAGAATGCCCGCTGTCGACAGAATGCCCGCTGTCGACAGAATGCCCGCTGTCGACAGAATGCCCGCTGTAGACAGAATGCCCGCTGTTAACAGAATGCCCGCTGTTAACAGAATGCCCGCTGTAGACAGAATGCAACGCGCTTATACTCGGAACGTTTCCAACCCAATGAAAATGCCACAGCAATACTAATTTAAAGCTTCAGACCAATTAGCCTACTAAAAGGACTCGGGAAAAATACCGGAGAAAATAATTCATAAACGACTGACAGACATAGCAGAAGAAACCCAGATAATCCCCAACGAGCAGTACGAATTGAGGCAAAAACGTTCGACAACGTACCAGACAACGAGAATAATCGAGGAGATAATGAATTAATAATTTGCACAGAGGGTACGTTAAGGGAGCGGATCAAATATGATACTCTTGGACGTATCAAAGGCTGTCGATAAGGTGTGGTAGGAAGGCTTAATATATAAAACGAATAAATTTAAAATCCCGCTGGGGATAAAAAAACGACTAGCATCGTTTATTGACAACTGAACGTTTCAAGTGAAATTAAATGACACGATGTCGACGACCCGTCCAGTGGGAGCGGGTGTCCCCGAGGGGTCCGTACTGGAGCCTCTACTTTTGAACGTTTACACCACAGACGTACCTGAAATGGAAAACACGAAAATCGCATTATATGCAGATGACAGGAATCTTGGCGAACACCGTCAACTACAGTTTAAAAACCCACCTAGATGAGAAAAATCGCGGGTATAACACTTGGGAAATACAGCTCAACGCTGAAAAAACCCAAGGCATCAAAAACACAAGAAGAAAATTCATACACATCTCAACAAAGCGCCTTAACAATAATAATACCATTTTAAAATTATAAAACTAGGAATCTAAGGATTATTCTGGGCAGAAAACTGTGCTGAAAAACGGCTTTACGAAAGAGTTTTTTTGTATAGTATTTTTTCTATTTTGCGCCCTTTTATGCCATTTCTAAATAAAAAAAATCGCCGATGGATATTAAGAAAATCGTATCGCACTCGGCGAGCCATAACAGCGCGCATATGAGTGCTGTTATGAGTCCATTGCAGACGCAAAATAGAAAAAGAATATTAAATGAAAACAGTATTAAGTATTATTGATTATATATGAAGACGCAAAATATAGCGGGCATCCATAATTAAACTTAATAACTGCACGTGTTGCAGAATATTACTATAATAGCGAGTTGGCTTAGCAGCTACCAACAAGAAAATAATCTAGTAATTAAACCGCAATTCCCTATTAAACTCACTTAACTAAACACCCACAACAATTACTAATTATAACATATCTTTCCTATTTTGACCACGCTAATGCAATTACAAGTCTAACTTTATCCCATACATAGTTAACCTTTAACTGATGATCAGCGGTCTCACAGGCCGAGCGGCGTCAGCGAAATACAATTTCACCTCCTTCCTCGCGCTTTCTTTGTTATAGCGCCTGAGTAGCTTCGAGTTTTGTTTCGTCTACGCTGAAGAGAGGGATAGTTGCGTCATATAGTCCCAAATCGGTAAGTTAAATCGATGTAAAGTTCAGCAACGGCCTCTCAGACCCTACCTCACCACTTAAGTGACTTTATAATAACTGCCAAAGCCTATACAACTATCGATGAAATGTTTATAGCTTTCAGAGGTCGTTCTTATTTCGTGATTTATATGCCAAACAAACCATCCAAGTACGATTTGAAGATGATGTGTATGTGCTATGCTAAGACCAATTATTTCTATAATGGCTATATTTACAGTGGAAAGGGATCTGATGGTGAAACTTTGACAAACGATGAAAAGAAGTTGTTGGTTCCATCACAAGCGGTGATACGCATGACGAAACCCAGACACGGTAGTAACCGCAATGTAACGTTTGACAATTGGTTCACATCGATTGAATTGGTAAATGCACTGAAAAAACAAGGTCTGACGTGTGTAGGTACTCTAAAAAAACCAAAGATAAATTCCCAAAGAGTTCTTGCCATCTAAATCAAGAAATGTTGGATCTACACTCTACGGATTTACCAATTCAAAGACTTTGATCTCTCACGTGCCAAATAAAAATAAAGCTGTGTGTTTAGTTTCTTCAATGCAAACGCATTGTGACTCTATTGATGAAAATACAGGCAAACCTGAAATTATTGCCTATTACATTCGACAACAGAGGTGTTGACGATATAGATAAAAAATGCTCCATCTACACCTGCAGTCGCCGAACGCGAAGGTGGCCTATGACGATATTTTGTCGAATGTTGGATATAAGTACACTGAACGCACATGTTTTATAACAAGCTGATGGTACCAATGCTATTGATCGAGGACAATTCATGAAAATACTGGCCAGAAGCGAAACAATTATGCCCTAACTGCCAATAAAAATTACCAAAGTTTAACCAATGTCCGTTTTGTAAAATTATCCCGTTGATTAGCGCATTATTTTTATTACATTGATTAGTGTGTTAACTTTGTGGGAAAAATATATTTTTGTTAAAATATTATGTTTATATAATATGTATTGTTTTTAATTGTAGATCTCGTCTTTAGTTGCTCTAAAGGAGACTACATATATTGTAACAACAAGTTTTGAATTAAAAGTTACACTTAGAGTTTATTGGCTAGTTTTATTTTCTCCTTTCATATGTTATTAAATTGTGTTTAAAGACTGCAGTGAGCTACCCCAACTAATTTCTATGCTATAGACCAGATAAGACACAGGCCTCTCAGGCCGTTCCTCACCAGTTAAGTTACACAAATACCACGTCACCAGTTAAAGGTTAATGTTAGTATTATATCAAACTCAATTTTAAAATTGCCACACTTTAGGCTGACTAATTACAAGGATATTGCTCGCTTCCCTTAACATCGAAATTTCCCAGAAAATTCATAACTAAGAAAAACAGCACTTGAACCCTCAACACAACACGTGTTGCTGTAAAATATAGTTTCCAGGCAACGTAATGAGTGCCATAATTGAGGCTGTAAATTACACTCGTGTTCTACTTGTAAAACTTGAATGGATGGTGAAATATTTCTAGAATTCGTGCCGCAAACTGTCATAACGAAAAAGTTATCGCTATTAAGATTGTTTAAATTTTGTTGTATTTAATTTTTCTGGATAACTCGCCTGTTTTCAGTTATTTATGATTTAAATTTTATATTTGTTTTTATTTGACCACCGAAACTATTTGTATATTGATTGTTTGGACCGTGTCTCACGAAAATCAAATTTTCCAGTTTTAAAACAGGGCTGGTCTAATGACTGCTCGCGCCTCAGCCACGTGTGATCGTCCTTCCGGCACCTTTTTTAAGGAAGGAAATGCGGATAGTAAGTGGAGGGATTCCCTTAAAATTGTTGTCTTCCAGACGTTGGATGCCGCTTCAGCCCGTTGGGCTCGTGATTACACCCCTGGTTAACTTGACTTAAAACGATAAACTTAAAGATGCGTGCAAGTCGTGTCGGTCGAGCTTCGTGCGCGCTTCGATTTTTCTCTTTACGCTTCTCACACCCGAAGCATACTCGCCAAATGATATAAATTCGCACAAAAAAAAGTAAATTGATAAGTAAATCGCGCGATTTCGGCCCAGGTCTCTTTTTTATATTTTGCCTCTGTAATCGAATTGCGTCATTTACGTGCGGTTATGGCTCGCCGAGTGCCATACAATTTTCTCAATATGTATCGGCGATTTTTTTTATTTAGAAATGGCACAAAAGGGCACAAAATAGAAAAAATACTAACGTTTGAAAGGCTTTTTTCAGCACTTGTCCATTAGAAAAGTTGCAATCAAAAATAATTTAAAATTTTTAAAAAGAATTTCTTTTTCCTAACTTTATTTTTGACCTTCCCTTTATGAGAAACGCCACGTAAAGGCATTACCACGTAATACATTTGACAATATAAATTGATTAATAATTTTTGTAAACCAGGAAGTATTAAGAGATAGAGGCAATGCAGATAACTACAGAATAATATCACTGTTATCATGCGCACACAAGATTCTATCACAGAGTACAGTCCCAACTAGAACACGCAATAGGAGAATATCAAGCAGGTTTCAGACCGGCAAGATCTTGTGCTGAACATACTCAATTTGAAAACAGTTTTAAGATATCAAGCGACGAGACACAAAGAGACCGTGTGCACTTTCGTAGATTTCAAGAAGGCTTACAACACCATAGACAGAACATCACTAATCTAAGAACTAGAAGAGTAGAAGACGACGAACCTCATCAAACAGACATTAACAGATACTAAATCCAAAATTAAAATTCATGGAAGAACTGTCAAATCCATTCGCAATTAGGACAGGGAAGATCTTGTGCTGAACAGATAGTCAATCTGAAAACAGTTCTAAGATATCAAGCGACGAGAAACAAAGAGACCGTGTGCACTTTCGTAGATTTCAAGAAGGCTTATAAGACAGAACATCACTAATCTAAGAACTAGAAGAGAGAGGACTTGACGAGAAGACGACGAACCTCATCAAATAGACATTAACAGATACTAAATTCATTGAAAAACTATCAAATCCATTCGCAATTAGAACGGGAGTAAAACAGGTCTATCACCTATGCTGTTCAACATAGTTCTAGACAAAGTGGTCAGTGAATGGGAAAAAGAACTAAAGGCACAGGGATTTCACAAACCCACCAGGTTAGGAAGAAATAATAAGGGAATAGATATCAGTTGTCTGGATGATCTATAGCTATACTTACAGAGAACACAGAGACAGGAGCGAAACAGGTTCGAGGTTCTGAAAGAGATGGCTGTAAAGGTCGGGCTACAGATTTTCCTCGAGAAAACGGAATATTTGTCAAACCAGACAGATGCACCGGAAAGGATTACAACAAAGTATAGGAATATCAAGAGGGTTCACAAATTGGGTTCAAAAACAGGCCAATGGAATAGAGAAGTCAGCCTACGAATCGAGAAAAACTACACAGCAATGTGTAGTAGTAAAGCCAATTGAAGCGACGAATCCTCAGCATAGCACATAGAGCAAACTGCTATCAAGTGGTATACAGATGGTTCGAAAACAAAGGAAGGTACTGGTGCAGGAGTGTTTGGACCTCGCACCAAGTACTTCGAATCCATGGGAACATGCCCAAGTATCTTCCAAGCAGAGGTACACGCAATCGAAAGATGTGCACAGTTTAACCTCGACAGGAATTATCGCCAAAAACGAATTGCTATCCTGCCAGACAGCCAAGCAGCCATTAAGGCCATTAGCTCATACACCATCAGATCCAAACTGGTATGGGACTGTGTGGAGAAGCTAAACAAGCTTGGCAAAGATAACAAAGTAACGCTAATCTGGGTACCAGGACACACTGGTATAGACGGAAACGAAGAAGCCCATCACCTAGCAAACAAGGGATCCAGTAGCCCCTTTATAGGTCAGGAACCCTTTTGCGGCATGAGTGTGAACACCATCCACAAAAGTTTAGATGAAGAAACAAGAGGAAAATAGATGAAAACCTGGAACTTCCAGGGATAAGGCAGTCCAAAGTGATGCTGGGATCTTTTAACCAGAATAGAACATAAGCTTGCCTGAAATTAAGCAGGAATAAGCTTAGAATTCTGACAGGAGTCCTGAGGGAATACTACAGATTTTGGAAACATTAAAGTCCCTAGGCCTAGAGGAGGATGACGGATGCAGATTCTGTGGCTCGGCAAAGGAAATCCCATCACATCCTATACATCTGCTCAAATCCCATACATCTGCTCAAAGACTGCGGAGCATTACTCCGCAAGAGACAGATGTACCTTGGGGCTCACTGCTTGAACAGATAGGAGCTGCAGGCCTTGAATCCCACCCAGATCCTGAAAGTCCTTAAGGAATCAGGATTAGACGAGGCGCTCTAAATGCGTAAGTACACCAGAGCTTGGAGGAGGAGGGTGGGGTACATCATCATCATTTCCTTTACTCCTCGTGGGAGCATAGGGCATCAACAAACGCTCTCCATCTGATTCTATTCTGAGCCAGGGCCTTTACCTCGCGCCACTCCTTTCCGCTTGCCCTGGCTTCCTGTACGACTGTCCTCCGCCACGTGATTTTTGGGCGGCCTCTCTTTCTTGAACCTTGGGGGTTCCAGTCAAGAGCTTCTTTTGCAATATCCCCCTCCGGCCTTCTAAGTGTGTGTCCGATCCATTTCCACTTCCTTCTTCTTATTTGGGTTTCAAGACGCTCCATATTTGCTTTTTCCCAAAGTTCAATATTTGCTATGGTATTGGGCCAAAATATTTTAAGTATTCTTCTCAGACACTTGTTCGTGAATACCTGAAGTTGTGATACTATGGTGGTAGTCACTTTCCACGTTTCGCTACCGTAAAGAAGAACTGATACTACATTAGATTTGAAAATTTGGAGCTTTAAGTTACGGGAAGTTTTTGTTGAGTTCCACAGATTGTTAAGCATTCCGAATGCCTGTCGCGCCTTCTGTATCCGTTGTTTTACGTCTTTATCAGCACCACCATCCTGTGAAATAAGGCTTCCAAGGTAGCAAAAACTATCTACTACCTGTACTTGCCTGCCATCTATCTCCAGGTTGCAGGGGGCTGTCGCATTGATCTTTATCAGCTTGGTTTTATCGACATTGATTTTCATTCCCACCTGCATTGCGTACTTTTTGAGGGTGGGGTACAATAGATCTATAAAGGTCGCAGTAAAAGTCGTGACCACTATAACTAGATTCTACAGCCTATGAACAGAGGAAACAAAAGATGACCAGAGCGTTCTGGAAGACTGTGGACATCTACAATAAGTCATGCTAATCACGTAACACCAAAGTGAGGCACTATGACACTGTCATCAAACCAGAAAAGCTGTACGCATCTGAAACATTGATCATGAATCGCAAAGGTGACCTAGAAAACCAGAAGAATACCAGAAAACATGAAGAAAATTGAAAGAAAATTTGTCAGAAAAATTCTAGGACCCAAAAAGAGCGAAGGATACCGGTTGCGCAGTAGGAGACCGAACAGATATCCAACATAGTGCACGACATGAGGAAACGTCGACTGAAATTCTACGAACATATCAAGAATGGCGGACACCCGACTGACAAAAAAAAATCCTGGAATACACCGAAAGCATAAAGAACATGAAGTGGATCGCCGAAGTTTGAGAGGACTTAAAAGACGCTGGAATAATAGTCCCAGACATACAAGACAGACGCATATTCAGACAAAAAGTATATGAATGGAAAGTGAGTCGAGAAGCCAAGAAATTGAAGACTGGAACAACCTGGTCTGAAGAAAGGAAGAAAGCGCATAGTGAAAAAATGAAGTTGAGGCGATAATTTAACCTTATAAATATAAAACTGGCAACTTCAGGGCGCAATAAGCATCCAATTTGGGACCAAATCATATCGACCCCCCAAGAAAATAATGCACTGAAGACTTAAAATAAAATCAAGAGCTATTTGGTCTTTATTAGAAATTGAGGTACAATGAATAGTGAGGCAAACTCTTAGAAATGTAACAAGGTTACTAACAGTGATGAGGCCGAGGACTGTGTGTTGGAGGTTGGGGTCTATTGATTCTTTCCGGTCTTCAGATGACTCTTTTTCCAAAGCTATTACTGCTACTGCTTCAAACTAAAAGCGCCAGTGCCAACTGCAGCGTATATATTTCAATCAAAATATTTAATAATACTACTAATAGGTATAAAAGAAGAAAATTGATTTACAATTAAACCAACTTACATGTTTGCAACCAACACGCTTTTTTACCACGTAGATCGCTCGCAGTTCTCCAAATTATAGGAAATTTGACGCCCAGGATACAAACCATAAACACATTGTTGGTGATCTTTATTAATAATGCTTACTAAACTTCACACAAGAAAGCGTAAAAGATGAACTGAAAAATAAAGTATTGAATATGTCAATTGATGGTTGGAGCAATGTGAAGCACGACTATATAGTGAGGGTCTGTATCATAGATGTTTTGAGCAACAGCAATCATTTATAGATACAATAGACTCAGACGCCGAAAGCCATCTAGCAGATTACTTGTTGAAAAGCACGAAGCAAGTCAGCAGCAGAATACCAAAAACATTATGGAAAACGATGGAACAGGTCCGAAACTACAATGCCCTATGTTGCTTCAAGAGTATCAAAATAAACAAACAGCCAGCATACCTACCTGTATAATAAAATATTCTCAATGTCCGCACTATGGCTTACCAACACCACTACTTCATAAAAAACAGCTCTTGAAATCCGGTTTAACGTATAAAATAATCAAAAAGTCAACGGGCTAAACGACATTCGGTACTTACGTATTGACGCCTCCACCGCTATATATTGGATCGAGAGTTCGCGCTGCCGCGCGTATGTTGTCTTGATTTATCTGTCCGCTTCGCGGTGGGCAACCTAATCTAAGCGGTGTTAAAAAAAAAGTATTTCGAATTTTAAAAATGTTTTTATTTTAAATAAAATGTTTTATTTTATGATTTATCATAAAAATTTTAGGCGTAAATTGGCGGCATTTAAAAATGTAGCGGTGGTGGCGTTAATACGTACCCGACATTCTACGTAATAAGTACATAATAAGTACCCGACATTCTACGGCATAAAAACGTTTAAAAGGCTACTAAAGAAAATAAATCCAATATGCTAATCTCAGCGCACTATAAGCTTGATGAGCCACGCCCTCAAAGTGTTTCTGCGTATAATCCATGGTAGGTTGTATAAAAAACTAGACAGCAGAATAGGAGAAACCCAATTCGGATTTAGAAACGGAATGGGCACGCGCGAAGCCCTTTTTAGTACATAAGTACTGGTGCAAAGATGTCGAGACGTAAATCATGATGTATATATTAAGATATCCGACTCGCGATTAAGATATCCGACTCGCTAAATAGAAGACGTGGGTTCAACTCCAGTTCGCAGCGTTAATTTTAATCAAGAACTAACAGACGTTCGTCATCTAATGTGTTTGCAGTTTAATAATAACTAATCTAACAACAAAACAGAACTAGTAATCCATAATAGTGCGAACTATCTTGTTTTGTTTTTCTTTTTTTTTTCTTGCTCATATACATTTCAAATATAAAGTATGGCAGGATCCAATAAACTCTTGTGTAATACTTGTCATGGTAAAATAAACAAATCAGCTTTCAAGGTTTGCTGTCTCAGCTGTAAGAAAACGAATCATATAACATGCGTCAACCTAACCGAGGTTGAAGCCAGATTGATGCAGAAAGACAAGAAATCGTGGTGCTGCAATGGGTGCAGTGGTGCTAATCCTTATGCTAAACTTACAGAATGCTGGCGGCTTCTCCAAACCTCGCACTAGCATCTCACTTAATGCGGAGGACATCGACTTTAAACAAGTAATTCTTGATCTAAAGTCAGACATGAGTGACGTGAAGACCTTCATGGAATTCATTAATGAAAAATTCGAAGAGGAGAGGAGAAAAAATGTCGTCCTCACCGAAATGCTCCAAGAAACTAAGGAGCATCAAAATTGCATGCAAAAGGAGATTGAAAATCTCAAATCGGTATTAATGGAAATTGAGGTTAACAAGCGGAAAAGAAACTTAATTATTAGTGGTGTCCCTATTGATATTCAGAATAAGGATGATAGTGTCAACTTAATAATGAATATCAGCAAATGTATTCATGCTAACATAAACTCCCAGGATATTGCAGACATTAGAAGACTGAATTCCAAAAAAGGACATTTAGCCTTAGTGAGCTTCAAAGAAGTTGCTCCTAGGAATGAAATCCTTAAAAAAAAGAAATCCTTTGGAAAGTTAACATTAACACAATGTGGCATTCCTGGTGCTGACAACAACATTTATATAAATGAAGACTTGCCACGTGAGACCCAGGATCTATTCAGGAAGGCCAGAGCCCTAAGGGACTTCAATTATAAATTCATTTGGCATCGGGATGGGGGTATATATGTTCGCAAAGACGAGTCTACAGACCCTATCAGAATAAGAAGCGAGAATGATCTGGATAACCTATCCTATTATTAGGTTCGTGATCTTTTTGTTATATTGTTGTAGTGTATTAATATTGTTAAAGTGAAAAGAACTAAAAATTTCAAACTAATTAATGTCGTACATTTGAACATACGCTCACTCTGTGCGAATTTAAGCAACTTTAAATGCCTAATTAACAGCGAGAGATACGAAATAATATGTCTTACAGAAACCTGGTTATCTCATAGAATACCTGACGATGTGCTGCAATTCGATGGATATAACTTATATAGGCATGACAGACAGGATGGCAGACGAGTTGCAATTCTTGTAGCTATTACTCTGGGTGCGTGTAATATTGTTAAGAAAGGTGGAGAATGTTGTGAATCTTTATGGATAAGGGTTGGAAAGGGTAATAGTTCACTTATTGTGGGAGCTGTATACAGACCACCTGGTGGTAGAATTACGGACTCCATTAATGAACTTGAATATCTACTAATAGGATTGAAGATGCAAAATGACAACATCTTGTGTATGGGAGATTTTAATATTGACATTTCACGCCTCACAAATAATAAGGTAATGGAGTTCAATAACATGATTGATGCATGTGGTTTTCACCAAATAATCAGTGATCCGACGAGAATTAGTCACACAAGCTCGTCCCTAATTGACTTTATTTTGGTTAATGATCACAATATTGTGAAAAGTGGCTACGTAAGAGACGTAAATATGTCGGATCACTGCTTGGTAGGTTGTAAGCTGATGTATAGTGATACTATCCTGGCGAAAACAACATATATGAGGCGTATACTCAGCAAAATTAACATGAATCAATTTAAAATGGACTTGTCAGCTTTAAGACTAGATGATATCTATATAGTACCGGATATAAACGCCAAAATAAAAATCTTTACTGAAAGAATAATATTTCTGTTTGATCACCATGCACCTATTAAACAATTAATAATCAATAAGCCAAAAAAACCTTGGGTTACATCAAATTTAAAAAAGATTTATAAGATGAAGAATGACGCACATTCTAAATATAATAAGACTGGGTGTATTTCTGTGAGAAAATGTTTCAAGGATTTGCAAAAACTTGCAAGAATTACCACGCGACAGGAAAAAAGAGCGTATTTGGAAAGTATCACAACTTTAGGTGATGAAAAGATTATTTGGCAAGGTTTAAAAAACATGAATACTACCTGCCCAAAAACTAAACCAGGCCTGCCAGAATCACTGGGTAGTGTCAATGATATAAACAACTATATTGTAGGATCTGCTAACCAACTCGCTCAAGAAGTTGATGAAAATACTCTTCTAAGTTATCAATATTCTTTCATAATGGAAATCTCAGATTTATTGAACCTAAAGCCGGTAACTGAAACTGATATTCACAAAATAATTCTCAATATAAAATCTAGTGCTATGGGCTCTGATGGAATAAATATCAACATGATAAAAATGTGCTTGCCTCAGATACTACCAATTATTACTCATATAGTTAACAGTTGCTTACTAGACAGCGTATTTCCGGATGCATGGAAACACGCATATGTCCACCCAATTGCCAAAAACGCATGCCCTAACTTAATTACTGATCTAATGCCCATTTCTATTTTGCCAACCATTTCCAAAATCCTTGAAAAAGTGGTGGACCTGCAAGTTAGGAAGTTTCTTGAAGTAAATAAAATCTTTCCGGCGACTCAATCCGGTTTTAGAAAAGGTCATAGCTCCACTACAGTACTAATGGACGTAGTAGATGAAATAGCAAGGGCGCTTGATAGCCACAATGTAGCTGTACTAGTACTATTGGACTTCAGCAAAGCCTTTGATACGGTCAATCATCGTATGCTTCTTAGTATTTTACACTATATAGGAATGACCAAAAACACTATAAAGTTTTTTGCTAGTTTCTTGCGGGGCAGAAGTCAAAGGGTTACTTTACAAAATGATATCTCGGATAGTATAGTTGTAAATGGTGGTGTGCCACAGGGTTCTGTGTTGGGACCATTACTCTTTACTTTATACACTATAAATATTGGAGCAACAATAAAGAATGGTCTTCATCATCAGTATGCTGACGACACACAGTTAATATATACTTTCCCTTCTGATAAGCTTGAACTCGCTGAACGATTAATAAATGATGACCTGAGAAGTATAGTTAAATTCTCCGCTGGACATTCCCTCACGATCAACCCGAGCAAGACTAAAATCATGGTATTTGCCTCAAAAAGGAAACAAGTGGCTATTAAGGATAAACTGACAATTACTATGCATGATCAGCACCTGATCATAACAAATGAAGCAAAAAATCTCGGACTCTTAATTGATGACAGATTAAAATTTTCATTACATGTATCAACACTTTTAAAGCGTGTTTATTTAAAATTGAAAGTGTTGCATTCTTGTAGGCGCGTCTTATCTTTAATCTTAAAAAGGAAACTAGTGATTGCCTATGTTTTGTCAATGCTTAGTTATCCTGAATCGGTGTATACTAGTTTCATTAATAATGCAGACCGCGCCAGAATACAACGAGCACAAAATAGGTGTATCAGATTTGTACATGGCCTAAGACCTCGCCAAAAAATATCCACGGAAATTCGATGCAAATGGATTAATATGGAAAAACTTCGGAAATTTCATCTTACATGTCTTTTTAAAAAAATCCTATACTGCAAATTACCCAGGTATCTGTACAACAAAATAACCTTCAGAACGGACGTTCATACAATTAATATGCGTAATAAGAGCTTGCTGATTCCACCTATACACCATATCTCAAAGTTTAAATCTTCGCACACTTACCAAATAACGTCCATCATTAACAATCTACCAATGGAGTTAAGACTAGAGAGCGTTGAACGGTATAAAAATTATTTTAAAAGGCAAAGAATACAGGGTCCAAAATAGAGTGAGCATTTAGAAAAATGAACGTTAATATTCGTCTACTTATTTTTCCTATGTTAGTCGATGTAAGGTTTACCTAAAGATTACTAAAAGGGCTTATGGAAGATTGAGAAATTCTAGTTAATTTCTTGAATAAGTCCTTTTGTTCTCCATTCAGTTACATTTTTGAACATATGTATTTAATGTGTAATATTTTTAATTTGTAATTAAACAGATTGTATATTTCTTTGTATGGAGGACAATAAATGATTTAATAATAATAATAATAATAATAATATATCTGCGCAATAGATTTTGAGAAGGTATTTGATAAGATCCAACACAACAAGATGATAAAGACGCTGAAGGACACCGAAATAGACGAGAAACACCTGAGGATAATAACGGTACTATACTGGCAAGAACGAGCAAATGTACGAAAAAACGACAAACGATACAGAAATAAAACATGGGGTACGTTAAGGCTGCATACTCTCACCATTGATTTTCAACCGGTATGCAGAACCCATATGCATTGATGCTCTATAAAATTCTAATGCTGGCGTGTTAATTAACGGAAGAATTAAAAACAACATCAGCTACGCCAATGACACTTTTATCGTAACAAGCTCAGAAATTCAACTACAGAATGTATTGAACAGAATCTCTCAAAGTAGTGAGAGATATGGATTGAAACTGAACATCAACAAGACGAAATATGTGATAGTGAGTAAGAGCAGGAGGCAAGATGCAGGAATACTCATAAACGGTAATCAACTTGAAAGAGTAAATAAATTTATATATCTGGAAAGCTTAACACCTAACCACCTGACATACGTCTCTCTGACCCAAAGTAGCAGTAATTTTCTCACCTGAGACGTATGGCAGGTGGTTAAGGGTTAATTAACGAAAAATGGGATCCCAGCCTAGAAATAAAGCGTAGAATAGCAATAGCGCGAACAACACTTATCAAAATAAAACGAGCACTATGTACCCACGATTTATCAATAGAGCTAAGAACTAAAATGCTCAAGTGCTACATATTCCCGGTGTTACTGTACGGCGTTGATTCCTGGACGATAACAGACACAGGAATGAAAAAAGTCGAAACATTTGAAATGTGGGCTTATCAAAGGATATTAAAAGTCAATTGCGTAGACAGAGTGACGAACGTAGAAATCCTACAGACTAAATAAAACTAAGGAACTAGGGAACAACATCAAACGTCGGAAACTCGAATATTTTGGACACGTTATGCGACATCCGGAAAAATATGGTCTACTGCATCTTATCATTCAGGGAAAGATACAGGCAAAAAGGAGTGTTGGACGAAGGACGACATCATGGTTAAAAAATCTAAGGACATGGTATGGCAAAACAACAGCCCAGATGTTTCGTGCAGCAGTCGACAAAGTTAAAATCATGAACTTATTAGCCAACGTCATGGACAAATCGAAGCGGTTACGACATTTAAAGAAGCTAATCTACTGAATCAACAACCTAAACTTTTTTCTTGACTTGTAGGAGTTTGAAAGCTGGAGTAAATGCAAATTTGTATATCTCACCAAAAGCTAAATATATTAAACTATTATTATACAAATTGAACACAAACGAAAAAACTTCTGTTTTCAATCAGTATGGGCTCGCGGAAGACTAGGACATTATAATCTTATAATGCCTAAAGTCCCGAGTCCTTTTGTTCATTATTTTTTAAACATAACGTTTATCTTACACTGGTCAACACAAGTTTTGTTTCCTTTACTTTTTTTACTGTTATTGGGTATTTCTATGACCCTGACTATGAAAAAAATACTGGGAGATTGCTAACAGCTTTACCCTTTGAAATATACAGTTTTATTATTTTGACAAAAAAAATACAGAAAAATAATACATTATGTTAACAAAATTTCTATTGAACACTAGCAAATGATCTTTTATAAGATTTCCTTGAATGAACGATTTTAGGTAGATCTCGTTGCAAACCTCCAGCAGTAGTCTGCCATCATATGTGAGCCCCACCACCCCTGATAACGCTCTTCCATTGTCCGAAGATCCTGATGAAATCTTTCATCCTGCTTCTCACTAAAATCACCCAGATTTTGTGGAAATCGGTCTAAACGCGAGTACAGGAAGTGGATTTTTATGCTCATGCTGATACCTAGCTGATGTAGTATTGTTGTAAGTAAAGTATTGATGATACGCAGTTTTCACAAATTCCGATATAGGTTTTCGATATTTTGCAAATATATATTCACCTCAAATGTAGCAAAAACATTTGGGATTAAGCTTCTTTACGAAGCCATATCGAAAAATACAACAAAACATATTTTAGTGTCCAATAAAAAACGAAAATCTAAGTAAAAATAGTAGCTATAACTCAAAAACAAAAACTGTTAGAGAAAAATTGTTGCCATGTTTAAAAAATACGCCTCAATTTGAAATAGAAACAAAAAAAAAATCAGAGGAAACAAACAATTTCATTTTTTTGTTGACCAGTGTTATCATATTTATAAAGAACAATAAATGCATTGAAAGGAAAAGAAATGAAAATAGCAACTTTACAACAACAAAAATTTCTGCTAAGTTTTTCTTTTAAGTTTCAGCTGCACTGTGCGAAGCGTCGTAATGGATAATGCGGCGAACATGAGCAGAATGCGAAAAGATTTAGCCAAGCAAGAACTTCTTACAGATATACCAACTTACGGCTGTTCACCTCACATCTTGAACTTCTTAGCGCACGTCTTAAATGCATAGGATATTACTCTGCAGGTTAAATCTCTAATGCGATATTTAAATACACACACTTTACATCTGCCAAATAAAAACAGCTGGTGAAAAAGCAAATATATTATTGTATGTATCTACTTTTCAGATATTAGGCTTACATCTATAATACGACAGCCCTTATACACTGCCTGTTATTAATGCTACACCATTTTTGGTATACCGTTTGATGATATACCGTTCAAATATGCATATCCATATATAATATATGTCCACAGAAATAACCGTAAAGAGAGGCGATGGGAGGCTATAATAAAGTAATTTTCTTAGGAAAGTTTGGTTCAACTATTTACAATGTACAATTATATTTTGGTTCCTCAAAATTCCATAATTAGGACACGTTTTTAAGACGCGAATTTTTAAAATCTTGTCTTGGTTTCTCTAGGTTCCATAATTAGTATATGATTTTGAAACGTGATTTTTCAAAATTATGTCTTGGTTCCTAAAGGCTTCATAATTAGGACACGATTTTGAGACGCGATTTTTCAAAATTATATCTTGGTTCGTCAAGGTTCCATAATTAGGAAACGATTTTGAGATTAGAATTTTCAAAATTTTTTCTTGGTTCCTCAAGGCTCCATAATTAGAACATGATTTTGAGACGCGAATTTTCAAAATTATATCTTGGTTCCTCAAGGTTCCATAATTAGGACAAGAATTTAAAACGCGAATTTTCAAAATTTTGTCTTGGTTCCTCAAAGCCGCATAATTAATACATGATTTTGAGATGCGAATTTTTAAAATAATGTCTTGGTTCCTCAAGGCTCCATAATTAGAACATGATTTTGAGACGCGAATTTTCAAAATTATATCCTGGTTCCACAAGGTTTCATTATTAGGACACAATTTTGAGAAGCACATTTTCAAAATTTTGTCTTGGTTCCTCAAGGCTCCATAATTAGAACATGATTTTGAGACGCGAATTTTCAAAATTATATCTTGGTTCCTCAAGGTTCCATAATTAGAACAAGAATTTAAAACGCGAATTTTCAAAATTATGTCTTGGTTCCTCAAGGCTCCATAATTAGAACATGATTTTGAGACGCGAATTTTCAAAATTATATCCTGGTTCCTCAAGGTTCCATTATTAAGACACAATTTTGAGACGCGAATTTTCAAAATTTTGTCGTGGTTCCTCAAGGCTCCATAATTAGGACACAATTTTGAGAAGCATATTTTCAAAATTTTGTCTTGGTTCCTCAAGGCTCCATAATTAGAACATGATTTCGAGACGTGAATTTTCAAAATTATGTCTTGGTTTTTCAAGGTTTCATAATTAGGACATGAATTTAAGACGCGAATTTTCAAAATTTTGTGTCGGTTCCTCAAGGCCACATAATTAATATATGATTTTGAGATGCGAATTTTCAAAATTATGTCTTAGTTCCTCAAGACTATATAATTAGGACACGATTTTGAGAAGCGATTTTTAAAATTATGTCTTAATTCCTCAAGGCTCCATTATTAGTACACGATTTTTTGACGCGATTTTTCAAGAATTATATCTTGGTTCCTCAAGGTTCCATAATTAGGACACGATTTTGAGACGCGAATTTTCAAAATATTGTTTTGGTTCCTCAAGGCTCAATAATTAGGATATGATTTAGAGACGCGATTTTTCAAAATTATGTCTTGGTTCCTCAAGGCTCCGTAGTTAGGACACGATTTTGAGACGCGATTTTTTAAAATTATGTCTTGGTTCCTTATGCCTTCATAATTAGGACACGATTTTGAGACGCGATTTTTCAAAATTTTGTATTGGTTCCTCAAGGCTCCATAATTAGAACTGGATTTTGAGACGGGAATTTTTAAAATTATATCGTAGTTCCTCAAGGTTCCATAATTAGGACATGAATTTAAGACGCGAATTTTCAAAATTATATCCTGGTTCCTCAAGGTTCCATAATTAGGACACGATTTTGAGACGCGAATTTTCAAAATTTTGTCTTGGTTCCTCAAGGTTTCACAATTAGGACATGAATTTAGGACGCGAATTTTCAAAATTTTGTCTTGGTTTCTCAAGGCCACATAATTAATACATGATTTTGAGATGCGAATTTTCAAAATTATGTCTTTGTTCCTCAAGGCTCCATAATTAGGACACGATTTTTCAAAATTTTGTCTTAGCTACTCAAGGCTCCATAATTAGAACTTAATTTTGAGACGCGAATTTTTAAAATTTTGTCTTAGCTCCTCAAGGCTCCATAATTAGAACTTAATTTTGAGACGCGAATTTTAAAAATTTTGTCTTGGTTCCGCAAGGCTCCATAATTAGAACATGATTTTGAGACGCGAATTTTCAAAATAAAATCCTGGTTCCTCAAGGTTCCATAATCAGGACACGATTTTGAGACGCGAATTTTCAAAATTATATCCATGGTTCCTCAAGGTTCCATAATTAGGACACGATTTTGAGACGCGAATTTTCAAAATTTTGTCTCTGTTCCTCAAGGTTTCATAATTAGGGCATGAATTTAGGACGCGAATTTTCAAAATTTTGTCTTAGTTCCTCAAGGTTTCATAATTAGGACATGAATTTAGGACGCAAATTTTCAAAATTTTGTCTTGGTTCCTCAAGGTTTCATAATTAGGACATGAATTTAGGACGTTTGTCGTGGTTCCGCAAGGCTCCATAATTAGAACATGATTTTGAGACGCGAATTTTCAAAATAAAATCCTGGTTCCTCAAGGTTTCATAATCAGGACACGATTTTAAGACGCGAATTTTCAAAATTATATCCTGGTTCCTCAAGGTTCCATAATTAGGACACGATTTTGAGACGCGAATTTTCAAAATTTTGTCTCGGTTCCTCAAGGTTTCATAATTAGGGCATGAATTTAGGACGCGAATTTTCAAAATTTTGTCTTAGTTCCTCAAGGTTTCATAATTAGGACATGAATTTAGGACGCAAATTTTCAAAATTTTGTCTTGGTTCCTCAAGGTTTCATAATTAGGACATGAATTTAGGACGTTTGTCGTGGTTCCGCAAGGCTCCATAATTAGAACATGATTTTGAGACGCGAATTTTCAAAATAAAATCCTGGTTCCTCAAGGTTTCATAATCAGGACACGATTTTAAGACGCGAATTTTCAAAATTATATCCTGGTTCCTCAAGGTTCCATAATTAGGACACGATTTTGAGACGCGAATTTTCAAAATTTTGTCTTGGCTCCTCAAGGCTCCATAATTAGAACATAATTTTGAGACGCGAATTTTAAAAATTTTGTCTTGGTTCCGCAAGGCTCCATAATTAGAACATGATTTTGAGACGCGAATTTTCATAATAAAATCCTGGTTCCTCAAGGTTCCATAATCAGGACACGATTTTGAGACGCGAATTTTCAAAATTATATCCTGGTTCCTCAAGGTTCCATAATTAGGACACGATTTTGAGACGCGAATTTTCAAAATTTTGTCTCGGTTCCTCAAGGTTTCATAATTAGGACATGAATTTAGGACGCGAATTTTCAAAATTTTGTCTTAGTTCCTCAAGGTTTCATAATTAGGACATGAATTTAGGACGCAAATTTTAAAAATTTTGTCTTGGTTCCTCAAGGTTTCATAATTAGGACATGAATTTAGGACGTGAATTTTCAAAATTTTGTCTTGGTTCCGCAAGGCTCCATAATTAGAACATGATTTTGAGACGCGAATTTTCAAAATAAAATCCTGGTTCCTCAAGGTTTCATAATCAGGACACGATTTTAAGACGCGAATTTTCAAAATTATATCCTGGTTCCTCAAGGTTCCATAATTAGGACACGATTTTGAGACGCGAATTTTCAAAATTTTGTCTTGGTTCCTCAAGGTTTCATAATTAGGACATGAATTTAGGACGCGAATTTTCAAAATTTTGTCTTGGTTCCTCAAGGTTTCATAATTAGGACATGAATTTAGGACGCGAATTTTCAAAATTTTGTCTTGGTTTCTCAAGGCCACATAATTAATACATGATTTTGAGATGCGAATTTTCAAAATTATGTCTTTGTTCCTCAAGGCTCCATAATTAGGACACGATTTTTCAAAATTTTGTCTTGGCTCCTCAAGGCTCCATAATTAGAACATAGTTTTGAGACGCGAATTTTAATAATTTTGTCTTGGTTCCGCAAGGCTCCATAATTAGAACATGATTTTGAGACGCGAATTTTCAAAATTAAATCCTGGTTCCTCAAGGTTCCATAATCAGGACATAATTGTAAGACGGGAATTTACAAAATTTTGTCTTGGTTCCTCAAGGCTCCATAATTAGAACAGGATTTTGAGACGGGAATTTTTAAAATTATATCCAAGTTCCTCAAGGTTCCATAATTAGGACATGAATTTAAGACGCGAATTTTCAAAATTATATCCTGGTTCCTCAAGGTTCCATAATTAGGACACGATTTTGAGATGCGAATTTTCAAAATTATGTCTTTGTTCCTCAAGGCTCCATAATTAGGACACGATTTTTCAAAATTTTGTCTTGGCTCCTCAAGGCTCCATAATTAGAACATAGTTTTGAGACGCGAATTTTAATAATTTTGTCTTGGTTCCGCAAGGCTCCATTATTTGAACATGATTTTGAGACGCGAATTTTCAAAATTAAATCCTGGTTCCTCAAGGTTCCATAATCAGGACATAATTGTAAGACGGGAATTTACAAAATTTTGTCTTGGTTCCTCAAGGCTCCATAATTAGAACAGGATTTTGAGACGGGAATTTTTAAAATTATATCCAAGTTCCTCAAGGTTCCATAATTAGGACATGAATTTAAGACGCGAATTTTCAAAATTATATCCTGGTTCCTCAAGGTTCCATAATTAGGACACGATTTTGAGATGCGAATTTTCAAAATTATGTCTTTGTTCCTCAAGGCCACATAATTAGGACACAATTTTTCAAAATTTTGTCTTGGCTCCTCAAGGCTCCATAATTAGAACATAATTTTGAGTAGCGAATTTTAAAAATTTTGTCTTGGTTCCGCAAGGCTCCATAATTAGAACATGATTTTGAGACGCGAATTTTCAAAATTAAATCCTGGTTCCTCAAGGTTCCATAATCAGGACACAATTGTGAGACGGGAATTTTCAAAATTTTCTCTTGGCTCCTCAAGGCTCCATAATTAGGACACGATTTTGAGACGCGAATTTTCAAAATTTTGTCTTGGTTCCTCAAAGCTCCATAAGTAGAACATGATTTTAAGACGCAAATTTTCAACATTATACCTTGGTTCCTCAAGGTTCCATAATTAGGACATGAATTTAAGACGCGAATTTTTAAAATTTTGTCTTGGTTCCTCAAGGCCACATATTTAATACATGATTTTGAGATGCAAATTTTCAAAATTATATCTTGGTTCCTTAAGGTTTCATAATTAGCACACGATTTTGAGGCGCAAATTTTCAAAATTTTGTCTTGGTTCCTCAAGGCTCCATAATTAGGATATGATTTTGAGACGTGATTTTTCAAAATTATATCTTGGTTCCTCAAGGCTCCATAATTAGGACACGATTTTGAGAAGCGATTTTTCAAAATTATGTCTTGATTGTTCAAGGCTCCATAATTAGTACACGATTTTTAGACGCGATTTTTCAAAAATTATATGTTTGTTCCTCAAGGTTCCATAATTAGCACACGATTTTGAGACGCGAATTTTCAAAATATTGTTTTGGTTCCTGAAGGCTCCATAATTAGGACATGATTTTGAGACATCATTTTGAATAATTAATAAAAACTCCATAATTAGGATATGATTTTGAGACGCGATTATATCTTGGTTCTTTAAGGTTCCATAATTATGACATTTTGAAACATTTTTAATTTAGGATGATTTTAACTCGCGAATTTTCAAATTTTTGTCTTGGTTCCTCAAGGCTCCATAATTAGGACATGATTTTGAGACATCAATTTTGAATATTATGTCTTTGTTCCTCAAGGCTCCATAATTAGGAGACGATTTTGAGACGCAATTTTTCATAATTATATCTTGGTTCCTCAAGGTGTAATTTTAATAGTAAAATGATTTTAACAAAATAAAAAATGATTGTGATTAGATCGACTCAAAATAGTACATTTTGTAACTAGAGCGAAAGGTTGTCAATTTGTCGCTAGAGCGAAATTGTGATTCAACTATTTACAAGCGAATATGTGCACTCACTTCGTTCGTGCACACATTCGTTTGAGAGGGAAATTGACAATTTCGCCCGCGTTACAAACAATAATTTTTATTACTCATGCGAATGGATGTATCTTACATGTTTGGCATCCAGGGGACATAAAAAAAATGGAATCAAAAACGTAGAATTTGCTTTGTCAATTTGTCTCCGCTGGTGTGGATTCGTCATAAGAACTCTCCTCAATCTCCACTATCTGAATCCGAATGTCCACTAAGTTTCTACCGAGGACAACTTATGAGTTCCTGAACGCAACCGACAATGCAATAGAAACTATCCTTTTATCATTTGTTTGTATTTGTATTACTATCAACATTGTGATGAGCCATACGCTAAATAAATACTCAATCTCCGGTATCACGATAGAATTTATAATTTACTCATTTTAAAACGTTTTCTTTGGTTTTTATTAAAATTTTTTTGGTTTTTATTAAAATTTCTTTGGTTTTTATTAACATTTTACAAAGAAAAAAAATTCTGACATTTCACGTAACTTTTTTAATATAGCGATCTTGATTGTGTTTATTTTATTTATTTAATTGTTTTTTGTTAATGTAACCTAGCGATATTGAATATTTGCGTGTGTTGCCCACGTTATGTGGAAATGCAATGGGATGTGACATTTTTTGTATAAAATAATCTACGCCAAGAAGTACTTTTCGAGCATGAGTAATCAAAAATCTATTTTGTAAATGGTTACAAAATGATGAACACATTCATAGCAGTAGAGTTTGTGTAAATATTTTTCAATAATTTATATAGTATCTTATAAAACTATAATGATTGATGATGATGACTATAATGATTATAATAAAGAGCGGGAGAAAAAACTTTTTGTCCAGTTATTATTAAATTGAATAATAGCTCATGTCGCTAGGCCTTGGCCTCCTCGCACGGTCTACACTTGTGCTTGGTGTCTTGAACTCATACACAAGTGTAGGGGAGCCCCCTTACAGTTTTTAACGTGGAGGGCGAGCCACTAATCGGGGGGGTTTCGAGGCAGATTTTTACTGCGGTGACTTTGCCAGGACCATCTACCGGAGAACGGTGGCCTATTTCTTACAATGTCCAGGGATTTGTTTTGCGGCCCCGAAGTCCTACACCTTGACTACTAGGCCACCACCGTCTCGAAAAATTAAATAATCAATAAAATTTAAATAAAAAATTAGATTTAATGTGAATTATTACATGAATTGCAGATGTAATAAGAATTAGATATGTTATGGCATAATTATTTCCTTTTAGGTTTTTTATGACTTTAGTAATGGAAAATTGTCGAGTGTAATTATTGGGCTAATTGAATTCCACCTCAAAACCAATTTGACGAAAAGGTGGGTAGACCACCGAGTTAAAAAGTCCGATAAATGTTAATCTTTGGGTAATGACTCCAGCTGCGATAAATTTCCCGAAGGGAAGGGATTCTAAACATCAAAGCATTTTTATAAGGTGCAAAAACGCTGCAATACATCTGCAAATAAATATGGTAGTCGTTAAAATTGTATTTTTAGAAATGAAATTACGTTCAATAATAGTGTACAGTTTCTTATATCTACTTCCTGAAGCAAATAGAAATTGTAGTACCTATATAAAATAATTTACAAAAGCAAATAAAAATTGTAGTACCTATATAAAATAATTTAATTTGCATATGGAATGAACTTGTGTAAGGCCAAGACTTCTAAAAGGCGTAGAAGTGATGTGTTCGAACAGCGTGAATTCTGAGCGTATATTTATGAAAGGCTTATTAATTAAGAAATTGAGTTCAGGTTGCCAAAAAAGAGAAAATAAAATATACGAATTCATAAATAAGCGTTTATTAAAAGCAATAATACAAAAGTCTGAAAGTGTTTAAAGGCAAAAGTTTTATAGAAAACTGATTCTGAAACTCTTACAATTATTGTTCACGGTCTTCCGCCCAAAATGAAAAGATATTAAATACAGCAAGAGCTTGTGAAGCATAATAATGGTTTATTCGACATTCAAGCTTGATATTGCTACGATTACACAAACTTTAAGTTCAAATATATACAAAGGTATTTTATTTTATCATGATTAATAGTAGATTCAGAAATGCAATAAAAAACGCCAAAACATATCCCGGTGCCGATGTACATACAGATCATAACCTACTAACAGCATCTATAAATCTAACACTGAAAAAATGTGTTAGAACGCAAAAAGTACTCCGTATAGACACACAAAGGCTAAAAGATCAGATCATACGCTCAAAGGTTAGGAATGAAATAAACGAGAAACTAACAACATGGAGTAATACAACAGAAAATGCAGACATAGAACACACGTGGAAACAGCTGAAAACCACACTAATAGAAGTAGGAGAAAGGTATCTAAGACCAAGCGAAAGGCCGAAAAAACAAGCATGGATGACCGAAGAGATACTATTACTAATGGATTCCAGAAGAGCATACAAAAACAAATGCGCACTAAGATATAAAGAAACCCAACGAGAAATCAGATCGAAAATAAGATCAGCAAAAGAGGTGTGGTTGTCTGCGCAATGCGCTGAAATTGAAGCTCTTGAAATAAAGCATGACTCCTTTAACTTGCACAAAAAAGTGAAGCAGGTCGCTGGTAACCACAAGCCTATAAGATCCCAAATGCTAATGGATGAGCAAAACACTATATTAACATCAACAGAGGATAAACTAAAAGAGTGGAATAGATACATAAAGACTCTTTTTAAGGACAACAGACATGAACCCTATAATATCGAACTACTCGGAAATGACGGAAGTGACATAACAAGATCAGAAGTCGAACATGTTATTGCGAGAATAAAGAATGGGAAGGCACCTGGCCCAGATGAAATACACGCAGAAATTTTTAAGATCCTTAAAGGTGATAGTTCTCTCTCAATAATAGTAGACCCAATTAATAATATATATAGAACAGGTGAAATACCAAGAGATTGGTTAAAATCAACTTTCATCACCTTACCAAAGAAATCAAATGCGAAACAATGTAAAGATTGTAGGACCATCAGTTTCATGAGTCAAGTATTGAAACTATTTCTGAAGATCATCGTATTTACCGCAAATGTGAAGAGTCGATCAGCGAGTCCCAGTTTGGCTTTCGGAATGGGTTCGGCACAAGGGAGGCACTTTTCAGTGTACAAGTTCTGGTATAACGATGCCTTGATGTTAATGTGGATGTTTTTGCCTGCTTCTTAAACTATGAAAAAGCATTTGACACCGTAAACCATAATAAAGTAGTAGATATACTAAAAGAACTAGGATTAGACGGGCAAGATATCCGCATTATAGCCAACCTGTATTGGAACCAAACAGCAGCGGTGTTTGTGAACAAAGAACTGTCAGAAGAGGTCATGATTCAAAGAGGGGTGCGACAAGGCTGTGTTCTCTCGCCATTACTTTTTAACCTTTATGCAGAAACAATATTTCGAGAAGCATTGGATGGCAAGAACATAGGAGTAATCGTAGGAGGCATAGTGATCAATAACCTGAGGTATGCCGACGACACCGTTCTATTGGCTACGAACATAGAAGACCTACAAGAACTAATGACAACCGTTACAGAGCACAGCTTGTCCATGGGTCTTAAACTCAACGTTAATAAGACAAAATGGCTCGTCGTAAATAAAACCAGCGTAAATAACCAGCTGAATCTAAGAGTTGGAAATGAAGTGGTGGAACGCGTCAACTCCTATAAGTACCTTGGCTGTAACGTAAACGACAAATGGGACATGACATCGGAAATTAGAAGCCGCATCGAACAGGCAAGAGGAGCTTTCACCAAAATGAAGAAAGTGCTGAACAACAGGCACTTGGAAATCCCCCTCAGAATCAGATTGTTAAGGTGCTATGTGTTTAGTATCCTGTACTACGGCGTCGAGGCTTGGACACTTACGGAGGCTATGTGTAAGAAGGTGGAGGCTTTTGAGATGTGGACTTACCGTAGAGTGCTGAGAATTTCTTGGTTGGATCGAATCACTAACGTCGAGGTTTTGCAAAGAGTCAATAAGCAAACAGAAGTTCTCAACACAATAAAGAGAAGAAAACTGGAACACCTTGGTCATATTATCCGAAATGATAAGTACAGGTTACAGCAGACAATAATACAGGGTAAAATACAAGGTACGCGCAGTCCAGGCCACCGCAGAACATCATGGCTCAAGAACCTTCGTCAATGGTTTGCACAAAGTACAAGATCCCTATTTCGAAAAGCTGCAGATAAAATTCAAATAATTAAATTGGTCGTCAACGCCCTTGGAGGGCATGACACATGAAGAAGAAGTATTTTATTTTCAGTTATATTTGAAATATCCATATTATGTTGTTTCTAATTTAAATTTTGCTAGCAATTAACAAAGCAATTATTAATTGTAATCGTATTTAACTATAACGTGAATTATTTGTTTAATTAATTTTTTAATTAAATGCTTAAACTAAGTAATTAGATGCGGTAGATTAAATTGCAATGCTTTTAGTTCAAATGTGCTTTAGACATATTTAGCGAATGTGAAATAAATAATTTTTGCTTTAAAAAGTCACAACTTAAAACAAGTTTCTACACAACATGTGTTATCTACGACCACTATTGTAAATGCCCATTATTGTACAGTTCGTACATCATAACACAGACGTATGTAACAGCCCGCGATTAATGATAAGTTATGATTGAAACACACACGTGCGTTTGGTTTACGATTCGTTGATTGGTTGAGAGCTGCTACTACGTGCTCATACGTTCAGCGCACCCCGTGCCACAATTACTAACTAAAACTGACATTGCGTAAATTGGGTTGCCTATATCTATGAGCACTCTTATTCCAGTTTAACCCAAACAAGTACTAAATAATAAGTTATGTAACCATTAACCCTTTCACTTCTTCTTCTTGCAGTCCTTCTCCTACCGGAGGTTGGACACCATCATGACTATTCTTATCCTGTTCACCGCTGCTCTGAACAGTTCCGTGCTGCTACAGCTGAAACACTCGCGCAGGTTCTTCAGCCAGGATACTCTACGCCTACCAATACTCCTGGTTCCTTTAATTTTTCCCTGCATAATAAGTCTTAGAAGACTTATAATTGGGGCCTCTCATGACATGGCCTAGATACTCCAGTTTCCTTTTCTTAATGGTTAGCACGACTTCGCATTCCTTTTTTACCTTTTCAAGTACCTGTTTGTTGGTGACTTTATCTTTCCAGAATATTCTAAACATTCTGCGATAACACCACATCTCGAACGCTTCCAACCGTTTTAATTCAGGTTTCTTTAGGGCCCAGGCTTCAACTCCGTATAGCAGGGTAGAGAACACATAACAGCGTAGTATTCTAATTCGAAATTCTATATTAGTGTCTCTGTTACAAATAAACTTTTTCATTTTCATAAACGCTGATCTTGCTATCTCCACCCTTCTTCGCCAACCCTTTCACTGCCATGCCAATTTTAAGGAATAACACACAGCGCCAGTATTTAAAAAAAATGCCGGTAGTTATGCAACTCCTTTCACATTCAGCAACTCCTTTAACAAATTCGAAAATTGTGCTCCTCTATAATCCTTTGCTCCTCGAAAACTAGGCGCCCGGCGGCGGCGCCGGTTACACTGCCGCAAAGCCATAAGTTCAATCTAAAGAATTGCGTGGAAAATTCGCGAGTGCGCCGCGGCACGTTGAATGCAGACGGCGACAAACTTTAGGAGTTTTAGGCTCCCTACACACGTACCGTGTGGATGTATCCGGCGCAGGCCCGGCACCGGGTTGAACACCTTACACACTTGCCGGATGGATTTGTCCGGAACCGGCCCGATGGCCCACGAGGTCAAGCTACGAGCAGTGTATTTATTTGACTTCAGTACAAAATGGATCGCGAAAGAGTTATCTGTATGTGGTTACTTTATCGGCGGGTTACTTCGCAAGAAAACAAAAACAAAGAAAACATTGGGTGCACCCACTCGACAAGTGAAAACGGTCCACTGCCGGACCGGCATGTGTGCAAGCTTCAATACAGTTCCATAGCCCACCATAGCCGAGCCGGTACCCGGCAGTCGGACGGCCAGTGGGTGCCGGCCGGTGACAACCCGACAAAATGAGTCGGCCCGGCGCCGGATGGACTCACGCGGCACGTCTGAACTCCTCCATGCTAGACTATACAACACCACCCCTTCTACCCGGTGCCGGGTCTGCGCCGGATACATCCACACGGTACGTGTGTAGCGAGCCATACAGTTCCATAGCCCACCCTAGCCGAGCCGGAAACCGGCAATCGGACGGCCAGTGGGGGCCGGCCGGTGACAACCCGACAAAATGAGTCGGCCCGGCGCCGGATGGACTCACGCTGCACGTCTGAACTCCTCCATGCTAGACTATGCAACACCACCCCTTCTACCCGGTGCCGGGCCTGCGCCGGATACATCCACACGGTACGTGTGTAGCGAGCCTTACAGTGCACTACAGTGGAGATATTTCCTGATCGGGGAGCCCGATAGAAGTGCCGATCAGTTTTTTAAATTCCCGCATCTATCCTACGCCATGCGAACCCATATTTCGCCGATGACCGTCGAACTCGCAAATCGCCGGCCAAAGTGGCGTTTGCGGATATTTTTTTTAACATTTCGGACGCACCGCGTGAAGGGAGCGACGCATAAAGCCGCGAGTGGTACCGAAATACGCGTATCGGCGGGCGGCATCTCCTCGTGCCGCAAGAGTCGAATTCGACCGCGCGATGAAGCGGGTATATGTAAAAAATTCCTACAAAAAAAGAGTGATATTTTCCAAGGGCGGCACCACGACGGAGCGTGTCAGGTCCACGAAGAGGGCGTACACCTTCCCTTTCGGCTTTGTCAGTTCGTTCTGGACAACGTAATTGAGAGTAACTAAATGCTCAGTAGTTCCTCGACCGTGACGGAACCCAGCTTGCACTTTCTTCAACTTCGCCTTGCAGTTTTTGCTCTAAAACCTTGGCGTATACTTTGTACGACGAGTCCATCAGTGTTATACCTCTGTAGTTATTTGTGTTCTCCCTATCCCCATTCTTAAACACTGGTATTATGAATCCCTCTTTCCAACCGTCCGGCATTTCCTTTTGACCTTTATAAATCCCGTTCAATTCTTTCAGTAGAATTTGTCGAATTCCGGTCGGAGCTACATTCCATACGTCACTAGGAACCGCATCCTGTCCCGTCGCTCTTTTGTTTTTTACTGCACGGAGGACAAACTCTAGTTCTTCATAAGATATTTCATCCTGGTCCCTGGTCCCTGTACCGTCCTTTCAACTTTTTCATCGAGCTCCTTTTCCATCTCGTTGCCTAGAATACCTTCAAAATAATCTTTCCATCGGACTATGGGAATATCTCTGATGAATTGGTTATATTTCTGCCTCCTCGATGCTAGGTATTTCCATATCTCTGCCTCAGCTGCTGAACCCTCGCCATTTTCTGTTCTTGCCAAAGCTTCTCCTTTTCCTTTCCTAGATCTTTAGCTTCCTTCATAAGTTCCTTAAACTGCACATATGTATAATTTCCCTTCTTTCCACCTTTTAAACGCCTCTCTGGCTTTCTTCTTCACGAGGCTGAACTCCTGGACGTACCAGCTCTTGGAATAACACTCTCTTACTACTACCTGTTTATATGTAAGCGCCCGTTTCACAAGTTCCGTCAGATGACGTAAATCCTCAACTGCTATCTCTTGCAGACTGTCCAGCCTCTAGCCTCTTTTGGTATAGCCTCTTTGTGTCTTCGCTCCATACACACATTCTTTTTATCCCTTTAATCCTATCCGCTACTTCCATTCGCTCCTTCCAGCCAATTTCCAGAGGCAGATGATCCGACTTTGTCCTTTCTCCTATCCTGAAGCTCCCAATATTTCCTCGGGCTGCTTCACTCACAACTGCATAGTCTATTACCGAGGCACCTCTTCCTCGAATATATGTCAGTTCTCCCTCCCGATCATTCCTAGTACACCTATTTAGCACATTCCAGCCTCTCTCCTTTATCCATTTTAACCACATTCTACCTTCAGAGTTTATTAACTTATCCCTTGATTTTCTGTTTATCTCTTTCCCCTCCTCATCGAGACTGTCAATTTAAAGTTCCCCTATTCGCACATTCCAGTCCCCGGCTATAATTATCCTCTCGACACTATCTACATTTATTTTTTCATTAAGCTCTTTTATCAAAGTGCGCAGACGATCTTTATTGTATATGAAGAATATTTTCCAAATCTGGTTGTTGATATTTATAGCTCGTTCCTGTATGCCTTCCATATCTTTTCCGTCCCATCTCTACTTCGATCATACTCTTATGAACACCGGTAACAATACCTCCTTTTGCTCGCCCCATCTTTGTTAATCTGTGCGTGCTCTGAAATTTCCATCTGTTATTATATTATTTCCATCATATTTTTCTTATTAAACAGAAACAAATTAGTGTGGTCGTAGATAAGGTATAGTACATAACTCGAGTTGTAAGGTAATTACGTATTCGCGGAATTAGCAACTCCCCGCTAAGCGGGTCGTGCGTAACTGTTCCGCTCGTACGTAATGTGCTTCTTACAACTTTCGCTACGTAATATACCATTACCTGTTTAAAATATAATCATGTTAACATAGACGTTTATCAGATCAGAATCATGACACACAATCAGATTAAAAGAACACAATCAGATTAAAAGCACTGGCAAATCTGGTGGATTTTTTTGATGCATAAGGCTTATTGAAGTCCAATGGGCCCTTGAAATCCAGTTTTTTATTGAATAAGAATCTTTAAATAAATTTTTAACAACACGTTGAAATTCAGTCACAGTTGAAATATATCTTTTTATGAAATGGTTATTGTTAAAATCAGCTCATTGTTAAAGAAAAATTCATTATTACAACATTTATGATAATATTTCATTTTTCGTGGAGCCTTGATATTTGAGGGCTCAAGCATTAAGCCCTATTAGTCTCTACGTAAATCTGCCCCTGGTCATAAAAACCCATGAGCAGCACTTAACAGCACTTAGGAGTACAGTTTTAGTTATAAATTGTTTATACATTGTCAACAAAACGCAACAGAATTATAATTAAAAATTGGTTTAATTGTTTATGTTTAAACTGTTTATGTTTATTTAATTGTTTGGTTTATTTATTTATTAATAATATGTTTAATTGGTGATTGGTTTAATTACCAGTAATTCTGATATAGATAATACATGAACAAAACTTTTTTTTCTTAATTTGCGCATCGAATGTTTTGGATTTGAGAGTTTGAAGATTATATACAAAGAATGAAACACTTGGGTCTTTTCTTCAAAAATTATATTTGCAATATAAATGTAAGTATACGAAATGTATACATTTATATTGCAAATACAATTTTTGAAGAAAAGTCTTTAATATTGAATTCTTCCACATCTTCAAAGTTATTAACGCCAGATAGGAATAAACGTTAAAACTGCACACCAATAAAGAAGTTATAATACAAGATTATAGAATAATAAAATCTATTAATAGTATCATTATATTTTGAGTCTCATTCTTCGAGATAACATTGTATCGTCGCTACTTTCTACTAGATTCAACCACAAGTTCACAGTTTAAAATTTGCGGGCTTCGGCCCGCGCACATACTCCCTACAAAATCTTCACCAATAGATTCAGCGTCCCAAAATTAGTCGAAGAACGTATATAATATTCCACGAGAAGCTTTCAGTTAGGAAATACCATCGACTCGGGATGTCTAGACCGCGGAAACGACGAAATGCAAGAAAATCGATTTTTTCAAAATCTTTATTTTTTGAGTAACAGCAAAATTTAAAAACGTTTCTGAAATAATTTTTGCTGCTGATTACAGATATGCAAATTATATTTCGCTAGCTCTTTCGGTTCACTTTCGCCTGCAAAAATTGAAGAAATTTTTATAAAATTTCGGCGCTCCAGCGGAGATCTCGGAAAGTCGTAAATGTCCCGCGGATATTCTTAGTGTATCCATAGGAAAATGACCATCTGAAAACGATGCCGCAATCCGTTTTTAATTATCTGCAACCGTTTCCGAGATATCTACTTAGCAAATCGAGAATCGGGTAAATTCTAGTTTGAAATTTATCGACGAATTATTGAATATTTGCCGACAATTTACACATCGACTTGTTCGACTCCTCGTGTAGTTTACCTGTTCCCAAAATGATTTCGCTGCTCTTTACCGTTTTCGAAAAAATCAAAAAAACCGAAAAAGCATGTATTTTTCGAACGAAATGATGGAAAATTTTTGCCGAAATATTTTTTGCAAATCTTTTTAGTGTTTTTTTTTTTTGTTACACGAAGGAAATTGAAGTGCTGAAAACGGTTTTCCAATTTATTTCGCTCTAAAGTTACAAATAAACAAATTTTATATTTTTTTTCGCTCTACACAATCACACATTACCTACTAATTTGACGCTGTCATAACTTTTGAACCGCTCACCACAGAGACTTCTAGTCTTCACCAATCGATTCAGCGTCCCAAAATTAGTCGGAGAACGTATATAGTATTTCTTGGGAAGCTTTCAGTTAAGAAATACCATCGACTCGGGAAGTCTAGACCGCGGAAACGATGAAATGGGAGAAAATCGATTTTTTAAAAATCGTTATTTTTTGTCACGGAAAATGAACTATGAGATGGCCTCGCGGCGCAGCTGTTAAAGATTTAGCTTTACGCGCTTCCTCTTTGGAACCTTTTACCTTACCTACCTGGGAGAGATCATCATGAAAAGTAGACTGGACAACGCAGCGCTTAAGGAACGAGTCCGCAATCTCGAGATCAACCCCTATCAAACATCGCGCTCAATCTACAAAAAAATGCCTGTCCAAAAATAAACAAACTCTATCATTATGAAAACGAAATCCTATCCCTAAATTCTAACAAAGAACTCCTCGAAGAACTAGAGGAGAAAGTGCGCCAAAACGTTACAGCTGTAATGGGATCGTATTAATAGAATGGCATCAATCCCTCATAAAAACCCCAACAAAGAAGTCTACAGTGAAATAGAGAATATTAAAGAAACGATCCTTTAGAGGCGGGCACGGTATTATGGTCATCTCAAACGAATGAACGAAAACAGGCTGACAAAACAGATTTTTTACTTTTCGACTTCAAATGCAAAACCACAATGCCCTGGTTTATAAAAACCTAAGAAGATCTCAAAATAATGCATCGTCTGGTTTTAGATGCACCTTCAATAGAAATCTCTTCCGCAAAAAGATATTGAAGAATAGGATAAACCGAGATGAACCAAAAGGACGACAAGGTACAACCTGGACAGCGGAGCGCAAGCTGGTCAACTTACAGAGAATTGAGGGAATCCACACAAACTCCCAAGTGTAGCAAAACTTAACGTCAGGGAATAATAATAATAATAATAAAAGAAACTACGCTGCTCCGGGCCCAGACGGCATTAACAACTGGTGGTGGAAGAAATTTCCGTTCAATCATCGCCGTCTGGCCAGAGTTTATAACTCTTGGCTAACCGGGGAGCGTATTCCGAGCTGGGTTGTCGAATGGCGCGCTGTGCTGCTCCCCAAAAAAGGAGACTTGTCCGCGCAACTATCAGCCGATTACTTGTCTCAACACCTGCTACAAGATATTCACACGGGTCTTGTATGTTAGGCTGTTGATGCTGGTCGGACCGGTGTTGCACCAGTTAAGCGAGCAGCGTGGGGCAAAGTCCGACGTGGAGGGATGCTGAGAGAACCTGGTGATAGATCATGCTGTCACTCAGGACTCACGGCATTACAAACGCAATCTCTCCATGGCATGGATTGATTACCGCAAGGCATTTGACATGAGCTTTTGTTACACTTGCTCGGATGCCTTGCGGTACCAGCTCCAACAGTGAGATGCATTGGCAACACCTGTTGCCACTCTGGAAGACCCGCTTTACCATAACATCCGGTACAAAGCGGGTCACCACGGAGTTGGTAACGTTCAGGAGGGGTGTGTTTCAAAGAGATTCTTTGAGTTTTTCCCTTTTCCCTTTTGTTTTGCATCTCACTGCTGCGGCTTTTCATTGTCTTGAGACGTACCCGTGCATGTGGACCACCGAGCCACCGAAGGCATGAGATCACCCACTTGTTTTACATGGATGATCTCAAGCTCTACGCCTCCGGGGAGAGAGACCTCCGCGTGGCTCTCGCAGTGGTCCAGGAGTACACACCGGACGTTGGCATGTAGCTAGGGTTGGATAAGTGCGCAGTGATGCACCTTAGGAGTGGACTCCCTGACGATATGCAGCTCACCTATGGAAGCATCTTGAAACATCTAGATGCTGGACAGACCTATAGATACCTGGGGATTGAGCAGCACTATGCTCATGATGCATCCGGGTGAAAGAGGCTCTCCGTGGGAAATACAGGCACCATGTCCGGAAGATCTGGTCTTCCGAATTATCCGGACAGAATAAGGGGTCTGCAACTAATATGCTTGCCATTCCAGTCCTGCTCTACACCTTCGGAGTAGTGAAGTGAACAGTCGATGAGTTGCGTCAACTCGACAGGGATACCCGTAAAACGATGCAAATACACCGAGGAGTGCATCCGAGATCGATGTACCTCTCACGTCATCGAGGTGGCAGAGGACTCCTGAGCCTGGAGTGTATGCATGGCCAGAGTGGTTCTAGGTTTGGCTTTTAAGATCATAAGGAGCTCGGACCCGCTCCTATCTCTCGTTAGGGATCACGAACATATGGGAGCGGGGGCGTTTATTTTCAAGTCGGCAAGCAAGGCCGCTGAAGAACTTGGTCTCCAATTCGAAATTAGACGAGAAAGCGGACAAGGTGGCAACCCCGAGTTGATTACCGAGTTGCAGACGAATCGTCTAAGAGCCCAAATTAGGACCGCCGAACAGGACATGTTGTTCGGGCGGCATATCGACAGACCGATGCACGGTGTCTTTTATAGGCACATAGACGCAAGAGGTCTGTCGACAAGGCTGACCTTAGGTTATCTGAGGTCAGCTGGGCTCACAGCGGAGACCGAGGGATTCATTACGGCCTTTCAAGATGGCGTTATCAACACCTTGGACTTGCTGTCGGCTTGTCCGGCAAAATCTGTCTCGGCGTACATCCATCTCTGTGCTCTATTATTATCTTAGGCACTCGTATTAGATAGACCAAGATCCTGTGCCGCATTACTTGCCGGGAATATTGAATCCGTTGTTGGCAACGAGAAATGGCAAATTTTTTGGAACTATCCGTTCCGGACGGTCAGGCTCATTCGCGCCGACAAGCCTGACATTGTCCTCCTCGATAAACAGACCAGGACTATGTTCGTCATCGAGTTTTCCGCTCCAGCAGAACAGTACATAGTCCTGAAAGAGGAGGCATAACGCGCTTTTCAGTCCCGCTTTCCGACCACGTTTTGCTGTAATAAAACGTCGAATTCGTTGCGGCAGCTACGAAATTTCGAAAAAAACAAATGCAACCAATCCTCGGTAGATCTAACTTTGACGGACCGTCGCGGCGTTAATTATCGAGCGATTTCAACGCGATTTTCAATTTCTGGTCGCAATAACCTCAAAGTTTGATTGAGTCTGGGATTTATTGCCGTGGGATTATTATTGAGTAAGATAGTACACATGACGACGCCCGGGTAATTAAAAAGTGGTACAGATTGTCCTGCTAAACCAAAAATTTGAATTAACCATACAATACATTTCGCTGCGTGAGACACTTTTTGCAAGAAATCATCTCAAGTAGGAAACAGCTGCAGCAGTGAAGATAAAGATTTATTTCCTGAAGAATCGCACGGAGAAGATGTGGATAATGGGTATTACGTCGTAGAAGATGCTGAAATTAAAAGTAATCTACAAATAGGAAAACTACAAATCTAATAATAGGTAGTAATCTACAAATAGGTAGGAAAACTTGTAAATTATTTTCGTTTATCTCCGATAAAATCAGTTTCCTACAACGAAACGTAAAAGCTCTTTTTAAAAAAGAAATTGAGTTAGCAATGCACATGAAGACAAGGTGGTCTTCTATGGAACCGCTACTTCCATTCGCTCCTTCCAGCCAATTTCCAGAGGCAGATGATCCGACTCTGTCCTTTCTCGTAAAGTGAAGCTCCCAATACTTCCTCGGGCTGCTTCACTCATAACTGCATAGTCTATTACCGAGGCACCTCTTCCTCGAATATATGTCATATTCTCCCTCCCGATCATTCCTAGTACACCCATTAACACACTCCAGCCTCTTTCCTTTATCCATTTTAATGTAAGAAAAATGTATTCTTCTAAAGGCCGTAATATTACAGATTCTAACAGATTTAAATTCAGTGCAGTGATTTCGCCTTTCTTCGTAGCCTCGTATGAGTTCCTCTATGTTGTTGAAGAAATCTTGAACTATTTTCTCTTGTAAATAATGAGCTTTTAATTTGATTTTTGCGAGGTAGCTGCGGCTCGGAGGCTCGGTTTGATCTATTATAGAAGTAACTGTTACAGTTTCATGTGTAAGCGTTTCGTATTAAATAGCTGTCCTTTGATTCCATTGAATTCATCAATTATGATATTGCTGCTGCAACGCGCAATATTATTCGTGTATTTTAATTAAGTTTCATATTCGAAATCAATAATTTATTTCATGGAATAATAAAATTGCTCAAAAACGTTTCAAAAATATTTAATTAACACGAAAATTAATACGAAATTTAATAAGAAAATCGACTGAATAAATATTAAGTACTAATTACTTCAAGTATCTGATATTAAATTAGTGTTATAATAAAAGAAACGTTATTATAGAATTGATTTATTATTTAAATATAATATACTAGGTGGAATTCCAGGAACGCGATTATAGGAAGAGACAAAGTTGAAAACAGTAAGTGGACTGATCAAAGAACGAAGGCTCGCAGAAAGCGAAAGCGGGAATAATGGGAAATAATTAAAGCTTAAGGATGAATACGGTTGAAAAGTCCACAGCTTAATTAAATATTATCACCACGCTTATTTTAACTTACCGTGTCGTATGCATTAAATCTTATAATCGAATTTTAAACCACTTTAGAGAGTCCAATCTCGCTGACATTTTGTGTGCACACTTTTATCCCATGAAAATACAATATTTTAATACTTCAGACACTTAGTTTAACTTTAATTAAGCATTTTTATTCAACTTTTTATCATGTAATGTAGTCAACCAATAGACCTTTTTACGGTTAGTTACGGTTAGCATGTGCATGCGCATCCGCCAAGTTTATAAAGCGGGAAAATGAAAGTTTCGGGCACATATAGTTTCGGGCACTTAAGTCAAACTGTGAGTTGCAAACATTTTAGTCTGTATATTGATCTGAACAAGGCCTTCCTAACTCTTAAAATCAAATTTGGGATACATTATTTCTCTTTAGTTTGGGTAGTTTTTGTTAATAGACTTTTTACGGTTAGTTAAGCGCATGTGCATCCGCTAAGTTTGAAAGGCGGGAATAAGAAAGTTTCAGGCACATATTTAGTTATACGTCAAAAAATTCGGGCACTTTTTGAAGTGTAACATGGCAAAAATTGACACGTGTACAAAAAAATTTCAACTATTAAAAGATCTATTTGGCGTATAAAGAGATATGTCAAAGGAATTATAACATCACTGTCTTTGACGTTTGAGTACCATCATGGGCAACAGTACATAAGATGCAAGGTAATACATAACAAGTTTAGACTGCTGTTGACAAGTCATAATGCAAGCTTTCTGTCACAATCTACAACACAAACTGCAATATTTTATAAGTTTATTTTACTATCAAAATACAATTTTAGAGAAATAACTACAAGAAAACACTATTCTAATTTGTTCTTCATTTTGAACTTCATGTAAAAGTCTTTCTTAATATCGAAATCACCAACTGGATCCACTTTCATTTCTCCTAGTTTTTCCACCACTTCTTTCCGATGTTTCTCCAAGTCTGCATCCCTGAAGCCCAGAATGCACAGCTGATGCTCGAAAACCAGTTTGCATTCGCCCCTAGCCACAAACTCGACCACATCCTTATCGAAGTACCTGACACAATTCTGCCCGAAATAAATCAAATCGAAGAAGTTCTTATACTTCGCCTTGTAACTCATCACCTTTAAAGTTGACACCGAAATGAAGTTTATCGTCGTGTTTTTCAACTCAAAGTAATTTGTCGTTCTGGTTTTAGGCGCTTCGACGTTGTTAACATCGACCACCTTGTTCTCAGAAACCTGAGCAAAGTAAGAACCAAGAGCAAGATCCGAAGACTTTTGATGAACATATTCCTCCTCATACTCCAACTCCCAGAAGATTTGTCGCAAATTCCTCTCCGTCAAATCACTAGCCCGATACTTATTCTTATTATTAACCTTCTTCAAGTACTCCCCATCCTCACTAGAAATTCCGTAGGCGATAAACGGCCCCGTGACCATATCACCTAGGTACCCATAGTGAGCAAAATGTGGCCCGTTGGCGATGAGACCAGTGACCATTGTCCGGTTTGGTTTCGTGACTTCCGACTCTAACCAGGTAAAGGCGATGCCGTTTCGACGGAAGGATTGGTATTCTTGAGCACAGATTTGAGCAGCTCCAATACTGTGCAGACGCATGTGAAGATCCCAGTCGAAAACTCCGTTCCTGGTATCATATCTGACTCCTGATAGTGCAGATTATTGTGAAATTATTAAATTTGAAATAACAGAAGATTAGGCAAGATTCTGCAAGATATGATAAAGCCAGACAAGACCAAAGCCAGAGAATACCAAAGAAGACCAGATAAGTCTAGACAAGACTATTAGAGACTAGTTTTCTCTATGTATTGTATAGTTCTGACCAAGTTTGCCTAGTTTTCTCTAGCCTTCTTTAGTTTAGTCTAAACTTATCTAGTCTTATTAAGTCTTGCCTTGTTGTCTAATATAGTTAATATTGTCTTACCTAAGCTCTTCCTTAATCTTTTGTCCCAGCAATCCAAAACATCAAACTGATCGTTTCCTCCCCAGAACTTGAAGACATTCTCCACATAGTCCCTTTCCTTGTACTTCAAGTCCAGACTCAAACATCCAATCTTCTGTTTCAAGTAATCAAAATCCGTAATCATCTTAACTAACTCCACCGATCTCCCAGCCAAATACTTAGCAGTCACTGGTCTCACCAGCGCGTTTCCGAAAGCTTCCATGAAGACCCGAGTCTTTGGAACTAACCCAATGTCGTCGATTTTCTGCAAGGCGATTGTCAGGAGCAGCATTTGCTTCGCCACGAGCTCTGGAACGGCTTCGATCAAGAAAAAGTTTATTTGAGTTTGGCGCGGTTTTCGTTTGGAGAGCGTTTGGAAGATGTGGCGGAGGTCGCTGTTACCAATTAAGAGGATGTTGAGGGTGTCTGGAAGCGTATCGAAGTTGTCTAAGAGGTTCATACACGGAGTTATACCCCAAAACATTGTCGCGCGCAGTTGTGATAACTTTTCAGGAAATTAAGACTGAATGCGGAATTGACAGGGAAATATTGATTTAACAACGGATGTTTCTAAGCTACAAAATAAATTGTTTGAGAGGGAGGAATTAAATGGTAAAATATAAGAGTGTGCAGTCGTGTCTTGTACCAATTAATTAAAACTTGACAAAACTGGACGAGACAGAATAAGTAGACTGTATAAGACTGAAGAAGACTAGGCAAGATTTGGTCTGTGTTGACAAAACTACACAAGATTATGCAGTGATTGACCTAGAATCAGATTTACACGCAAGTGGATAGGCATACGTTGCATTGAATCGTGGATCATTAGACGGAGTTAAACACACAAATTTTTTAAACGGAGTTAAAACAACGCATTATGAGAGCTGTGGAAAGTGTCAAAGCACATATGTTACACCGGGTTTAGAATGAACTAGACTAGCGGTGGGAACCAATGGCACGCGTGCCACAGCTGACACGCTGGAAATTTTTATTGGCACGCGGGAGCAAGGAGGGTAGCGTTAAAATGTTGTGCTTGATGAAGCACAAAGAGGGTGTACATTGAGGACATCGCTCGTAATATCTTTTGAAATACCGCATTTATATTTGTTGCTAATTCCAAAATATCAGTCCTTATGACAAGCTAGATTGAACGATGGCGTAAAATATTTGCAGAATCAACATTTTCACATTCTGTAAGGTTTCGAATCAGATAACACATAGGTATTAATGTCGAACATGTTAGTACGATTTGATAGTGCCTTAGCTTTTGATCAAGTGTTACCCCTAGACATATTATTGATTCGGCTCCTTTCAAATCTTAGATGCAAACTATAATCATAAAGTAAGTTTTGTGTATATTTAAAGTCCATTAAAGATTTATACATCATCCCCTAACGTATTTGATTTTAAATTGCTGCCTGTAATTGAATCTTGTATGTCTGCGTTTGATATTAAAATGTTGCTAGCGTCAGCGTACAAAATATAATTGCAACATTATTTGTTTGCGCCAGATCATTAACAAATATAAATAATAGAGTTGGTCCCATTAGAGAGCCTTGGGGTGCCACTCGCTTCTTTCATTTTCTTTCCGATTTTGAACCATTTACGATCAATGTTCGTCCTCTTTGATGGAAGGAAGATTATATCCAGTTCTTGGCGACGTATCTAACTCCAATAACTTCATTTTTTTGTGGAAGGAGCTTGTGATCATAACAAATATCAATAATAGAGTTGGTCCCATTAGAGAGCCTTGGAGTGCCACTCGCTTCTTTCATTTTCTTTCCGATTTTGAACTATTTACGATCAATGTTCGTCCTCTTTGATGGAAGGAAGATTATACCCAGTTCTTGGCGACGCGTCTAACTCCAATAACTTCATTTTTTTGTGGAAGGAGCTTGTGATCATAACAAATATCAATAATAGAGTTGGTCCCATTAGAGAGCCTTGGAGCGCCACTCGCTTCTTTCATTTTCTTTCCGATTTTGAACCATTTACGATCAATGTTCGTTCTCTTTGATGGAAGGAAGATTATACCCAGTTCTTGGCGACGCGTCTAACTCCAATAACTTCATTTTTTTGTGGAAGGAGCTTGTGATCATAACAAATATCAATAATAGAGTTGGTCCCATTAGAGAGCCTTGGGGTGCCACTCGCTTCTTTCATTTTCTTTCCGATTTTGAACCATTTACGATCAATGTTCGTCCTCTTTGATGGAAGGAAGATTATACCCAGTTCTTGGCGACGCGTCTAACTCCAATAACTTCATTCTTTTGTGGAAGGAGCTTGTGATCATAACAAATATCAATAATAGAGTTGGTCCCATTAGAGAGCCTTGGGGTGCCACTCGCTTCTTTCATTTTCTTTCCGATTTTGAACCATTTACGACCAATGTTCGTCCTCTTTGATGGAAGGAAGATTATACCCAGTTCTTGGCGACGCGTCTAACTCCAATAACTTCATTTTTTTGTGGAAGCAGCTTGTGATCATAACAAATATCAATAATAGAGTTGGTCCCATTAGAGAGCCTTGGGGTGCCACTCGCTTCTTTCATTTTCTTTCCGATTTTGAACCATTTACGACCAATGTTCGTCCTCTTTGATGGAAGGAAGATTATACCCAGTTCTTGGCGACGCGTCTAACTCCAATAACTTCATTTTTTTGTGGAAGGAGCTTGTGATCATAACAAATATCAATAATAGAGTTGGTCCCATTAGAGAGCCTTGGGGTGCCACTCGCTTCTTTCATTTTCTTTCCGATTTTGAACCATTTACGATCAATGTTCGTCCTCTTTGATGGAAGGAAGATTATACCCAGTTCTTGGCGACGCGTCTAACTCCAATAACTTCATTCTTTTGTGGAAGGAGCTTGTGATCATAACAAATATCAATAATAGAGTTGGTCCCATTAGAGAGCCTTGGGGTGCCACTCGCTTCTTTCATTTTCTTTCCGATTTTGAACCATTTACGACCAATGTTCGTCCTCTTTGATGGAAGGAAGATTATACCCAGTTCTTGGCGACGCGTCTAACTCCAATAACTTCATTTTTTTGTGGAAGCAGCTTGTGATCATAACAAATATCAATAATAGAGTTGGTCCCATTAGAGAGCCTTGGAGCGCCACTCGCTTCTTTCATTTTCTTTCCGATTTTGAACCATTTACGATCAATGTTCGTTCTCTTTGATGGAAGGAAGATTATACCCAGTTCTTGGCGACGCGTCTAACTCCAATAACTTCATTTTTTTGTGGAAGGAGCTTGTGATCATAACAAATATCAATAATAGAGTTGGTCCCATTAGAGAGCCTTGGGGTGCCACTCGCTTCTTTCATTTTCTTTCCGATTTTGAACCATTTACGATCAATGTTCGTCCTCTTTGATGGAAGGAAGATTATACCCAGTTCTTGGAGACGCGTCTAACTCCAATAACTTCATTCTTTTGTGGAAGGAGCTTGTGATCATAACAAATATCAATAATAGAGTTGGTCCCATTAGAGAGCCTTGGGGTGCCACTCGCTTCTTTCATTTTCTTTCCGATTTTGAACCATTTACGACCAATGTTCGTCCTCTTTGATGGAAGGAAGATTATACCCAGTTCTTGGCGACGCGTCTAACTCCAATAACTTCATTTTTTTGTGGAAGGAGCTTGTGATCATAACAAATATCAATAATAGAGTTGGTCCCATTAGAGAGCCTTGGAATGCCACTCGCTTCTTTCATTTTCTTTCCGATTTTGAACCATTTACGATCAATGTTCGTCCTCTTTGATGGAAGGAAGATTATACCTAGTTCTTGGCGACGCGTCTAACTCCAATAACTTCATTTTTTTGTGGAAGGAGCTTGTGATCATAACAAGTATCAATAATAGAGTTGGTCCCATTAGAGAGCCTTGGGGTGACACTCGCTTCTTTCATTTTCTTTCCGATTTTGAACCATTTACGATCAATGTTCGTCCTCTTTGATGGAAGGAAGATTATACCCAGTTCTTGGCGACGCGTCTAACTCCAATAACTTCATTTTTTTGTGGAAGGAGCTTGTGATCATAACAAATATCAATAATAGAGTTGGTCCCATTAGAGAGCCTTGGGGTGCCACTCGCTTCTTTCATTTTCTTTCCGATTTTGAACCATTTACGATCAATGTTCGTCCTCTTTGATGGAAGGAAGATTATACCCAGTTCTTGGCGACGCGTCTAACTCCAATAACTTCATTTTTTTGTGGAAGGAGCTTGTGATCATAACAAATATCAATAATAGAGTTGGTCCCATTAGAGAGCCTTGGGGTGCCACTCGCTTCTTTCATTTTCTTTCCGATTTTGAACCATTTACGATCAATGTTCGTCCTCTTTGATGGAAGGAAGATTATACAAAGTTCTTGGCGACGCGTCTAACTCCAATAACTTCATTTTTTTGTGGAAGGAGCTTGTGATCATAACAAATATCAATAATAGAGTTGGTCCCATTAGAGAGCCTTGGGGTGCCACTCGCTTCTTTCATTTTCTTTCCGATTTTGAACCATTTACGATCAATGTTCGTCCTCTTTGATGGAAGGAAGATTATACAAAGTTCTTGGCGACGCGTCTAACTCCAATAACTTCATTTTTTTGTGGAAGGAGCTTGTGATCATAACAAATATCAATAATAGAGTTGGTCCCATTAGAGAGCCTTGGGGTGCCACTCGCTTCTTTCATTTTCTTTCCGATTTTGAACCATTTACGATCAATGTTCGTCCTCTTTGATGGAAGGAAGATTATACAAAGTTCTTGGCGACGCGTCTAACTCCAATAACTTCATTTTTTTGTGGAAGGAGCTTGTGATCATAACAAATATCAATAATAGAGTTGGTCCCATTAGAGAGCCTTGGAATGCCACTCGCTTCTTTCATTTTCTTTCCGATTTTGAACCATTTACGATCAATGTTCGTCCTCTTTGATGGAAGGAAGATTATACCCAGTTCTTGGCGACGCGTCTAACTACAATAACTTCATTTTTTTGTGGAAGGAGCTTGTGATCATAACAAATATCAATAATAGAGTTGGTCCCATTAGAGAGCCTTGTAGTTCCACTCGCTTCTTTCATTTTCTTTCCGATTTTGAACCATTTACGACCAATGTTCGTCCTCTTTGATGGAAGGAAGATATACCCAGTTCTTGGCGACGTATCTAACTCCAATAACTTCATTTTTTTTGTGGAAGGAGCTTGTGATCATAACAAATATCAATAATAGAGTTGGTCCCATTAGAGAGCCTTGGAATGCCACTCGCTTCTTTTATTTTCTTTCCGATTTTGAACCATTTACGATCAATGTTCGTCCTTTTTGATGGAAGGAAGATTATATCCAGTTCTTGACGACGTATCTAACTCCAATAACTTCATTTTTTGTGGAAGGAGCTTGTGATCATAACAAATATCAATAATAGAGTTGGTCCCATTAGAGAGCCTTGGGGTGCCACTCGCTTCTTTCATTTTCTTTCCGATTTTGAACCATTTACGACCAATGTTCGTCCTTTTTGATGGAAGGAAGATTATACCCAGTTCTTGGCGCCGCGTCTAAATCCAATAACTTCATTTTTTTGTGGAAGGAGCTTGTGATCATAACAAATATCAATAATAGAGTTGGTCCCATTAGAGAGCCTTGGAGTGCCACTCGCTTCTTTCATTTTCTTTCCGATTTTGAACCATTTACGACCAATGTTCGTCCTTTTTGATGGAAGGAAGATTATATCCAGTTCTTGGCGACGTATCTAACTCCAATAATTACATTTTTTTGTGGAAGGAGCTTGTGATCATAACAAATATCAATAATAGAGTTGGTCCCATTAGAGAGCCTTGGAATGCCACTCGCTTCTTTCATTTTCTTTCCGATTTTGAACCATTTACGACCAATGTTCGTCCTCTTTGATGGAAGGAAGATTATACCCTGTTCTTGGCGACGCGTCTAACTCCAATAACTTCATTTTTTTGTGGAAGGAGCTTGTGATCATAACAAATATCAATAATAGAGTTGGTCCCATTAGAGAGCCTTGGAGTGCCACTCGCTTCTTTCATTTTCTTTCCGATTTTGAACCATTTACGACCAATGTTCGTCCTCTTTGATGGAAGGAAGATTATATCCAGTTCTTGGCGACGTATCTAACTCCAATAACTTCATTTTTTTGTGGAAGGAGCTTGTGATCATAACAAATATCAATAATAGAGTTGGTCCCATTAGAGAGCCTTGGAATTCCACTCGCTTCTTTCATTTTCTTTCCGATTTTCAACCATTTACAATCAATGTTCGTCCTCTTTGATGGAAGGAAGATTATACCTAGTTCTTGGCGACGCGTCTAACTCCAATAACTTCATTTTTTTGTGGAAGGAGCTTGTGATCATAACAAATATCAATAATAGAGTTGGTCCCATTAGAGAGCCTTGGAGTGCCACTCGCTTCTTTCATTTTCTTTCCGATTTTGAACCATTTACGATCAATGTTCGTCCTCTTTGATGGAAGGAAGATTATACCAAGTTCTTGGCGACACTAACCCCAATAACCCACAAATCTAACCCCAATAACTTCATTTTTTGTGGAAGGAGCTTGTGATCATAACAAATATCAAGAATCGAGTTTGTCCCATTAGAGAGCCTTAGGGTACCACTCGCTTATTTTTTTTTATGTGGGGGTCGTTTGGCCGTAAAACCTTTCTGCACACCCTCCCAGGAATTCAACTTCGTGAACGAAGTCTAAAATATTCCTGAAAGGCTTGCTACTCAGCTCCAAGGTAGTCAATCTTGCCACCCCGAGGTGGGCAAGCCTTATGTGTATTAGCGCTACACATGTGCACATTATGTGTTCAGCGGTTTCTTCATCTGATTCACATAATCTATAGGCAATTTCCTCTGCCTTTCCCATTTTGTGTAGGTGATATCTCACCGGACAATGTCCTGTGAGTATGCCTTGAGATGATTTTACTCAGTTCTTGGCGACGCTTCTAATTCTAATAACTTCATTTTTGTATGTGGAAGGAACTTTTGATCATAACTCTCTCTCTCTCCGTGGCGCTACAGTCCTATATGGACCCGGGCCTCCCTTAATTTTCTCCTCCAATTCTCTCTACTTCTGGCTGCATTTTCCCAATTTCGGCTTTGTAGAATTTGTTCCGCATCTTTCTCGACATTTTCCGCCCATCGACGACGTGGTCTTCCTCTGGTTCTGGTGCCTTCCAGTTGTGCCTTATATATTTTTTTTGGGATTCTTTCTTCTGGCATCCTAATCATATGTCCAGCCCACATTAATCTGAGGATTTTTATATGTGTTATCACATCTGGATAGCCGTTGATCATAACAAATATCATTAATAGAGTTTGTCCCATTAGAGAGCCTTGGGGTACCACCCACTTCTATAAGTTTCTTTCCGATTTTGAACCGTTTACAATCACTGTTCGTCCTCTTAGATGCAAGTAAGATTTTACTCAGTTCTTGGCGACGGTTCGAACTCCAATAACTTTATTTTTTTGTGGAAAGAACTCGCGATCATAACAAATATCAAGAATGAAGTTGGTCCCATTAGATGGCCTTGGAGTACCATCCACTTCTTTAATTTGTCTTTCCGATTTTGAACCGTTTATGATCTCTGTTCGTTCTCTTTGATGCAAGGCAGATTTTACTTAGTTCTTGGCGACGTCTCTAACTCCAATAACTTTATTTTTTTGCAGAATGAGCTTGTGATCATAAGAAATAGCAAGAATACAGTTTGCCCCATTAAAGAGCCTTGGGGTACCACCCGCTTCTTTATTTTTTTTAAGGATTTTGAACCTTTTACGATCACTCTTCGTCCTCTGTGATGCAAAGAAGATTTTACCCAGTTCTTGGACAAATATTAGTCAGATTGCAGGAAATTAACTAGAAAGGAGCCTTTTAATAACAAAGCCGTAGCAGAAATGGCAACAATTACCAAAATAACCAAAGGCTTTTATCGACTATCAAAGTCCAATAACAGAATATACGATAGCTATAGTGCTCTCGGATAGCGTTCTAAAAGGTCCATTGATAGACAGTCAACACACAGTGAACAGTGGACAAGAGTCCACTGATAGATAGTAAAATCTATCTTTTTGTGTAATATATCAGTAATAATTTACAAGATCGTGTCATTTAAGTCTTGCGTGTCCTCGCTTACATAAAATTTAATGGATTATTTATATATTGGCTATCAAAACGGGATAAAAACTTTAATCCAATAATGACACAATATTTTCCCGTTTATAAAATGCCTTAGTTAAAGTGGAAAAGTTTATTAATATATTTTATTTTTTCTAATTTATTTTATAATAGACATGAATGATGAATTTTACATTATAAAGTCTGAAAAATATTTTTACAATACAGGGTGATGTATGTTTGTATGTTTACCTAACATGTCACATGTTTATCTAATACCCTGTGTTACAATACAGGGTATTAAGTAAACATATAGCAAAAATTTAAGGGGATATTCCTTGGCCAGTTCTAAGAATATTTTGTCCTTTGATGATTTCTGAAAAAAATCTGAAAATTTCTGAAAGAAGATTCATTTCGAGAATATTGTAAATTGAGCAACTTTTCATGTAATTTTTGGTAATAAAATGTTGTTACTGACGCAAATTTTGTTCACCCTGTATCTTCGAAACAAAAGGTTTTTTAGAAATCATAATAAAGCAAAATATTCTAAAAATATGTTAGGGAATAACCCCTTGAATTTATGCCGCATCTTTACCTAACACCCTGTATATTTGAAAATTAAAAAAAAATCATTTTTGAGTTTTCCAAAAATATTCAGAATATAATTTAATACAGATAGCAGTTATTATCACACATGAGATTTGTTCGTAGCAATTTGTGGAAATTCAACTTATCGAGTCTTTTGACTGATGATTTCAATTATAAAGTCAGTTTATAATGTCACTATAAACAGTTCAACTTTTGGTTATACAGTTTTGAAGTTTAACTCTGCCATCGTCGGTCCCAAGCCCAGGTCAAAAAAGAGGAGGGTTGGGGACAAGGCTAGCAACCAACCCCTCGTAAAAAAAACACCAAACGCTCAAAAAAGCAATTCTCAAGCCTCGGAAGGACTGATACACGTTGACGACCACGCAAGAAACAAGGAAAAATGGATCTATCCATTAATTATCTATCTATCTATATATTATCTATCTATCCATTAATGGAAAATCTACTACGAAAAAGTGAGGTTAGGATTGCCGGGTGGAACATAAACACATGAGTAGGGAAAGTTGATATGTTCTAAACCCTCCACCTCCACAGTCATGCGCATGCGCGATGACCTTTGACACCTAACCTTGACCTTGACCCCTAACCTTGACACTTCTGGTTTCGACTTCCGGTTTTGACTTCCGGTTTCGACTTTTTGTTTCCGGTTTCGACTTCCGGCCGCCATTTTCGGAACTTCCAGATGCGCGGGAAAATTCAAAAAATAGACGCGAGGCGGGGAAATTCAAAATTAGACCCTGTTGAGACAAATGAGGTGTGAAGTTGGTTGCATACATCAACGGAACTAAATACATGAGACTAGACAGACGAGGCTAGAGCCATGGGACTAAATACATGAGACTAGATAGACGGGACTAAATACATGAGACTAGATACATGAAACTAGATACATGGAGCCAGACAGACGAAGCTAAATACATGAGACTAGACAGACGGGACTAGATACATGAGACTAGATAGACGGGGCTAGATACATGAGGCTAGACTAGACGGACTAGACTAAACCATTTTAAACCATTTGATGAGAAAAATCAAATCTGGTGTCAGAACGGCTCTAGCATGCGCCCTAAGGGAGTTACCGCCCGACCGCCTACCCCGCAGTAGATGACGTCATCCGCCGCGGCAGATATTGCTAAACTAATTATCTCGATGCTGATTGGCTGATTAACAAATAAATAATTACAGTTGACCTTTTCCCTCAATTTATATGAAATGGACAAGACTGGACAGACAAGACTAGACAGACAAGACTAGGCAGACAAGACTAGACAGACAAGACTAGACAGACAAGACTAGACAGACAAGACTAGACAGACAAGACTAGACAGACAAGACTAGACAGACAAGACTAGACAGACAAGACTAGACAGACAAGACTAGACAGACAAGACTAGACAGACAAGACTAGACAGACAAGACTAGACAGACAAGACTAGACAGACAAGACTAGACAGACAAGACTAGACAGACAAGACTAGACAGACAAGACTAGACAGACAAGACTAGACAGACAAGACTAGACAGACAAGGCTAGACAGACAAGACTAGACAGACAAGACTAGACAGACAAGACTAGACAGACAAGACTAGACAGACAAGACTAGACAGACAAGACTAGACAGACAAGACTAGACAGACAAGACTAGACAGACAAGACTAGACAGACAAGACTAGACAGACAAGACTAGACAGACAAGACTAGACAGAAAAGACTAGACAGACAAGACTAGACAGACAAGACTAGACAGACAAGACTAGACAGACAAGACTAGACAGACAAGACTAGACAGACAAGACTAGACAGACAAGACTAGACAGACAAGACTAGACAGACAAGACTAGACAGACAAGACTAGACAGACAAGACTAGACAGACAAGACTAGACAGACAAGACTAGACAGACAAGACTAGACAGACAAGACTAGACAGACAAGACTAGACAGACAAGACTAGACAGACAAGACTAGACAGACAAGACTAGACAGACAAGACTAGACAGACAAGACTAGACAGACAAGACTAGACAGACAAGACTAGACAGACAAGACTAGACAGACAAGACTAGACAGACAAGACTAGACAGACAAGACTAGACAGACAAGACTAGACAGACAAGACTAGACAGACAAGACTAGACAGACAAGACTAGACAGACAAGACTAGACAGACAAGACTAGACAGACAAGACTAGACAGACAAGACTAGACAGACAAGACTAGACAGACAAGACTAGACAGACAAGACTAGACAGACAAGACTAGACAGACAAGACTAGACAGACAAGACTAGACAGACAAGACTAGACAGACAAGACTAGACAGACAAGACTAGACAGACAAGACTAGACAGACAAGACTAGACAGACAAGACTAGACAGACAAGACTAGACAGACAAGACTAGACAGACAAGACTAGACAGACAAGACTAGACAGACAAGACTAGACAGACAAGACTAGACAGACAAGACTAGACAGACAAGACTAGACAGACAAGACTAGACAGACAAGACTAGACAGACAAGACTAGACAGACAAGACTAGACAGACAAGACTAGACAGACAAGACTAGACAGACAAGACTAGACAGACAAGACTAGACAGACAAGACTAGACAGACAAGACTAGACAGACAAGACTAGACAGACAAGACTAGACAGACAAGACTAGTTAGATGAAGCTAGACAGGTGGGGGGGCTAAATACATGAGATTAGACAGACCAAGCTAAATACATGAAACTAGATTGTCGTGAACAGATGTTTTTATCTTATTAAGTTTTCAATATATTATTCCGTGTTTACATTCCACATACTTGTGGCACTACTCGCATAAATAGAGGACTTTGTTTGCGAAACTAAAAAAGGGGGAATCTATGTTTTGTCACCCTCAAAATGTACAAGACTATATGACTACAGAGAAATTATTAACACTAACTTCAGATAAGATCGAAGTCAGATACGACTTGTCAATACCAGACAATAACAAGCAAGATTGCCTGAGCAATCCAGCTTAAACTTGTCTAGCAAGAAAACAAATACAAGAATACAGAGGAATATATCAAAATAATTTCAGACTAGACAGAACTAAGTCAGATACGAATCGTCAATACCAGACAAAAATAATCAAGGCTCTCTGACCAGTCTAGCTTAAACTTGTCTAGACTTGTCCAGAATTATTATCAGTAATTGTGTATATTCGTGTGAAACTCAATTTAAATCCTAATAGAAACGTATATACTGTTGTAATCTCGCGATTTTGGTTTCAAAGAATTTGAGTTTCGTGTGAGAGAGTGCTCCGCGTTAAATAGTTTTATTTTGAAAATAATCTATATCTCAGGACATTACATAGGAAGTAATAAGACTGTTTAGTGTTGTGCAAGTATCAGTGCTTTTAGTTGGTTGAAAATTGACTCGATAACATTTTTTATAAAGTGATTTTGTCTTCGCCACGCCGCGCCGTGCCGTGTTTCACAGGTTAAATTCGACAATATAAACCTACCTGCGCAATAAGTTTAAATAGCGCGATAAACTTTTTCCACACCTTTATCAACAAAGAAAAGAAAAAAAAAACAGCAGCGACACATAGCGATATCAGAATGGCCGAAAAAAATGATATAAACGAAAAACTATGCAATGTTTGTGGGAAAAAAGCCACAGAGTTTATATTTTGTATAAAATGTAAACATTTTTTTCACACAAAATGTATATCAAACGTGAGAACTACTAGAGCTAGTCAATGTGATCACGAATTTCAAGAACCTCAAGAAAAATCCGTGGAAAACTGGGGAAACACCGCAAACCACATAAATAACAACCTGATACAAGAAAATGAGTTTCTAAAAAAACTTTTGGCCGAAATGGAGGACAAGAATAGGATCCTAAAAGTTAACGCAGAAGTGCTTAAAGAAAATGTAGTATTACTAAAAGAGAAGATTGAAGTGCTAACGAATGTAAAAAAGCGGGAAAAAAGAAAACCAGAAACTTATCCCACAACAAGACCCAATCAGAATGGCATCAATGAGCCGTGGATACAATAACGTTGGAGAACGAAAACATAACATCTCAATCTACGCAATCATCTCAGTCCAATAGATATCAATCAGAAACTGAACTAGACGACCAAAGGCATATGAACATGGCACAGAATAAGAGGAAGAACCGAGTATCAATAGGAAACGGAAAGGTACCCGAAGCCGAAAAAATAGTGGTTTCATAGGACGAGACTCTAAGCCCAAAATTTGGCTTTACATATCCAGAGCCTTAGATCACGTAAACTCGGACATAATTGCAAAATACTTGGCGAAAAAAACCGGTAAAGATGAAAATACATTTGTTGTGGAAGAAATTAAACAATATAAACAGAGAATCAACAACAAGAGTTTCAAGATAGAAGTGGAACTGGATCTGAAAGAAGAAGTATGCTTTCAGGCCAGAAGGTATACTTTTAATTTCCGTAGCGAACACAGAAGATCGCAAACAAATTTTCCAAGACCACGACGAAGAAGGACCGATTTTTAAACCAAGAATTGCAAATTAGTCGCATTAAACCCCTTTCTATGAACATCCTCAGCCGCACAGATACTTTAAATGAACAACGAAAAAAGGAAAATGCTAACATATATCATAAGTGGCGTTTAACAGTTAGTTTAATAAACCTAAATATACAGTCCATAGGGAACTCAATAGACAAAATTGAATATATGCTGGAGGAAAATCGATACTGTAGATATCTTTCACTCACACAACATTGGAAGAGTAAGGACCAATTAGATATATACAAATTAAAACAATTTACCCTAATGGCTAGTTACTGTAGGAAAAAGGGAATGCATGGAGGTGTTGCTATTTACTGTAGGCAAGACGAGATTATGTGCAGGGAAAGGGCTGACATAAATAAATTAGCGGTAGAATATACCTTTGAATGTGCAGCAATTGAAACCAGGCTCGACACAAAACCTGTACTTGTTATTGTTATATACCGAGCGCCCCTTACTTCCTACAATATTTTTCTAAAAAAACTTCATCACCTCTTGTCCAGGATTGAACTCGAAAAGAAAATGTACGTCATTGCCGGCGATTTTAATATAGACGTGTTGAAAAACACAAGGAGCAGTAGAGAATTTAACTCTATTCTAGACCAATTCCATTGTACCCTAACATTTAAAGAATCCAGTCACCCTGCGACAGGTTCTTGTATTGATAATGTCATAGTTAAGAAAGGAATGAGATTTCACACAACAACGCTGGAATATCACATATCGGACCACAACGCCCAACTAATCACCTTCGAAAGAACAAATCAGCGAACAACTGTCAAATACCAGCGCCATTTCAATCAAGAGAATGTTGCCCATTTTAAACAGCAACTACAGGAAGAAACCTGGCCCGATGTTTGGAATTGTGGCGAATCAGAAGTCAATAAGCAATGGAACTCATTCATGAGCATTTTCTTAAAATACTTTAATGAAAGTTTCCCTAATATCCCCACTAAAATCCGAAATAATTCCCATTGTTTATATAATATTCAGGAGATATACATGATGAGAAGGCAAATGGAAATTTTACAAACATTGGGTAAATATAACAGTAACTTTAAACAACAATATAATAACAAGCGTAGAGAATATAATTCATTAATCAGAAAGCAATATTGCATACCAACTAGAAACTTCGGATAACTTGAGCAAGACAACCTGGGAAGCAGTCAACCAAATAACACGACTAAAACCAAGAACGAAGGGGTACCACATACAAACAGATGTAAATCCAATAGATGTTGCCAGAAATTTGAACGACATTTTCACGGATAATGCCGAACTTTTAATAAAAAATCTACCAAACACTCCATACCAAGATAATATAACGTCGCATTTCAATTACTCAATGTTTGCGAATCCTCTAAGAGATAATGAATTGTATAAATATAGTTATGGCCCTGAAAAATAAAAAGAGCACTGGATACGATGAGGTGCCAATACATATTATAAAGGATACTTTTGAACATATAGCAGTACCATTAAAGTTCATAATTAACAACTCTATGGCAAGCGGCATCTTTCCAGATCTGTTAAAAATCTCAGAAATAATTCCCATCTACAAAAACGGAGATAAGTACAACTTACAGAACTATAGACCCATAAATATCCTCTCATCCTTTGCCAAAATATTTGAGAAGATATTTTGCACTAGGATAGAAGGTTTTCTCCAACGACATCATATCCTCAATGATAACCAACACGGCTTTGTTAAAGGGAAAAGTATAGATACGGCATGTTTCCAGTTTATAACAAATATTTTTAGGCAGCTTGAAAACTTTTCCGTTCCATAGGGATTATTGATTGACCTATCGAAAGCTTACGATACGGTAGATCATAATATTCTTTTAATAAAACTGGAGAAATGTGGAATCAGAGGAATCCCTTTAAATTGGATCAAATCGTACCTAACTCACCGGACGCAATGTACCAAAATTCAGACATCAAATGCCACTACGAGGTCACACATGAGAACCGTGAAGATGGGGATACCACAAGGAAGCATCCTGGGACCTCTTCTTTTTACTATCTATATAAATGATTTACCAAATCTATGTCTAAACAATTCCTTCCAAATGATAAATTATGCTGACGACACCACTCTTTTACTAGAAAACCAGTCCGTCGATGACATTGCGAGTAACGCAGCGTCAGCAATATTTTCTATTAAAAATTGGTTCAATACAAATCGCCTAATCATGAACAAAAAGAAAACAAACATAATCATCTTTAAAACCAATAGAAGTCTAAAAGTATACCCCAAAAACATCGACATAGAAGGAGAGATTTTCGAAATAAGACAAACCGTTAGACTCCTAGGAATACATGTGGATAATATCATAGATTGGTCTACCCATATTGCTAGCGTGCTGCCAAAATTAAATAAAGCAATATATGCGCTAAGAATTCTGCAAGGCTATGTGGGTATTAGAAGTCCTAAGGACAGTCTACTTTGCCAACTTCCAATCACACCTGCATTTCGGAGTTATATGCTGGGGAAGTGGTAAAGATTGCGGGGACCTATTTAAAGCACAGAAGCAGGCTATGAGAATAATCTACAAGCTAAAATACAGCGAATCTTGTAGAGGGATATTTAAAAAAGCAAAAATTTTAACAGTTGCAGGTATTTATATTCACGATCTACTTGTTTTTATGTTTAAAAACCGAAGTAAATTTAATATATACCTAGCAGCCCAAAACACCAGACAAAAACAGATATATTACAACACACCGCATCACAAACTGACGATGAGTGAAAGAAGCCCCATATATAGCGGAATAAAAGTGTTTAATGCTCTACCAAAAGAACTTAAAATAATTCCAGGCATAAGGACCTTTAAACAAAAAATCTTCGAACATATCAATAATTTGGAGCCATATACCATACAGGAGTATTTGAATCAATCTAATGCCTAAAAAGAATAGCAAATTATTTGTATCTCTTTATGACATATTTCATTTAGCTTTTATATTTCATGTATACATAGCTTTATTAATGAAATACATAATTTTTATTTTTATTTGATTTTTTGATTTGAGTTTCTCACGAGTCGGCAAAGAAAACTAAGTGGACACCCGATTAGTTTTTGTTTATTTAGGACCATTAGTCTAGCTAATCTAAATCATGCGGGCAGACGCTCGAACTTAGGGATCGTGCCGAGACGCCGAGAGGATTTTGTTTTATGAGTTCTGGAAATTTTCCATAAAGATTAGGGGAGGACTCACACCAAGACCGAGGTGATGAGGTAGAGGGGAAGTTAAAAAGGGGCAGTCAGAATTGAGCTAGCAAGAGAGTAATTTGAGTTTTGAAAACGAACCTCCGTATTTTCGTCGAAGTAAATTCCTGGTTTCGACCACAAGTATCGTAGAATTAAGTGTATTGTTGTTAATTAGTAATTATTGTAATAAGTTAGCGATTAGTTGTACATATTGTAAGATATTAGTAGATAAGTAGTATTTAATTACATATAAAGGACATATTTGCGTGTAATTAATTCATCCATTGTCCTGATCCTGGAGCAGCACCATACCAAATTACCAGTTCGCAACAATACTTGTGCATTTTATCTGAATACAAATTTGTATTTGAATTGTTAATTGATAATGGAATTTGCTCAGTAAAATTTAGTGCGCATGTCTGCTACGCTTAAGTGGATACCCCTTGGGTTCTTTCAAAAACTAGACACAAAGTTCTAATTGACAACTATTTATAACAGTCACATAGACAATGCCTACTCAAAGTTGAAAAGTTTTAACAACATCCACAAGTAACAGAAGATTTCCGTGTCCCTCCCTTGATTTAATTAGTAAAGCTGTCCCAAAGTGGATGTTATTAAAACTTTTCTAGACTTTAAGATTTCGTATTTCACAAAATGAACAGTCTCCAGTTCATAATGTTAGTATTGTATTTTTAACATCTTATTAAGTGTATTTAATATTTCTAAGCAATACAATCGTGTTATTATAAACAAAATACAGTCCACAACCTTATAACATTATTCAGAATTCTTATGTAAATGATCTTGATTTAAGGGTAGGTGATTTTTCGTCCTCGCCCTACGGACACGACCGAAACCTTCGTTCCTACCTACTAGACAAAACTAGACGAAACATTACAGGATTGTTTAATCCTATCGAGTTATGGTTAGCCTCTCTTATTATTAATCTCGTCTAGTTTCAGTTAGTATTGAAAAATATTGTTGAGGAAATAGGTACTTACATAAAAAACATTGTGGATTTATCGTCACTTTGGCACGTTAGTTTAAACGAAATGAAATCGGCTGTATTAAGTATGTCTTCAGTTAAAACTAACTAACGCGACCGAAACTAATTAAGTTAATTAACAATTCTCAACACTTTAACAGTTCGAAAGTTGCAACATGGCGGAGGTGTGGAGATCCGCGACGACTGGTAACGACTATTGTTGCTGTTCTCGCGATGCACCACTTGTCGCCATCTGATTGGCTGAAAAACAGCTGATTTCCACACACTACTTTGATTTTAACAAAGCTCTGCCGAATCAAGGCCCTTGAAAACTTAACAAAAATAAATTCAAGGTTGGCAACAACATTTTATGACATTTCTTCGCACGACAATAATAACAATGACATGTGTGTTTGTGCAATTAAGATAAGGTGAGTAAATTTTTTAATTAAAATTATTTATTCGAACTCTGTATTGTAATTCCAATAAGATACCAAAGATAACATTGATAATCCTAGATTAAGATTGGACAAGTATTACAACAAACTAAATAAAAGAAGAAATTAGCAAGGACGACTGTACTAGATAAGAATAAACAAGACTGATGAAAGCGAGACGGGATAAGACTAGACAATATTGGACAAGACTGGGCAAGACCTTAATAGATTGGACAAGGCTTTACAAGATTGGAGAAGACTGGACAGTACTTTACAAAACTGGACAAGACTGGGCAAGACCTTACTAGACTGGACAAGACTTTACAAGACTGGAGAAGACTGGACAGCACTTTATAAGACTGGACAAGACTGGTCAAGACTGGGCAAGACCTTACTAGACTGGACAAGACTTCTCAAGACTGGAGAAGACTGGACAGCACTTTACAAGACTGGTCAAGACTGGACAAGACTGGGCAAGACCTTAAGAGATTGGACAAGGCTTTACAAGATTGGAGAAGACTGGACAGTACTTTACAAGACTGGACAAGACTGGACAAGACCTTACTAGACTGGACAAGACTTTACAAGACTGGAGAAGACTGGACAGCACTTTACAAGACTGGACAAGACTGGTCAAGACTGGGCAAGACCTTAATAGATTGGACAAGGCTTTACAAGGTTGGAGAAGACTGGACATTACTTTACAAGACTGGACAAGACTGGACAAAACCTTACTAGACTGGACAAGACTTTACAAGACTGGAGAAGACTGGACAGCACTTTATAAGACTGGACAAGACTGGTCCATAATTCAATCATAAATTCCCAGAAACAGATAATCTAAAAATCTTGCATAATTGCAACAAAGGCCGGAAACTAAATCTCCTAGTCATTAGAAATTTTCAAAAAAACCCGTAATCCCTCAGTTAATCTCCTAAACGAGCAAACTGACCTAATCTTTTCCCAACTTTTTAATCTCACCCAATCTCAAACAGATAAGTCCTCATCTTCGGACAAACACCGCCCCCCCACCCCACCAAATCTATAAGGGTATATATTCAACCTCATCAATTTGTTAAGTCACTTGAAAATGACCGTCAAACGTCGAAACTCGAGTCGTGATATGTGTAGAAATTTATATAACTGTGAATAATAAGTTATATAATATTTTTACATAATATAAGTGTGGTAAAAAACAAAGTGAATTTTTCAATTCAATGTAAGTATGGATTACCACGTAGTAACTGTCGCAACCATCCTATTCATATTCAACATTAAGTTCATTCATTCAAACCCTATTCCAATAGAATGTGAATCTGAATTCTTTACATTTAAATCAAATGTGTACCAATGGTATTAAATGCTATAAATGTCAAAGTTATCTGTTTATGAATCTTGAAGCGGAATGTGAAAAGGAAATTATATTAAATGGAAGTAATAACAAATGTCACAAAGATCTACGTTCCAAGTGTATAGACCCTATATAACATTGGTTTCATCGCGCTTGGATATTTCAACACAAAATGAATTAACAACAACAAACGTCAGTCTCAACATGAGGATGCAGAAAATAGAAAACAAATCTTTATTAGAATGTACTATAAAGTAAATAGAATTTCACTTATTAAAGTGAATCTCATCGTGAAACTATTTATGTGAGTGCAGCACTTGAAGAATAAGCAACCTGTTGTTTACTTACACTTTTATCTATTTATATTTATATTTATTATCTTATGTTATTCGCATTCTTTTACATATAAAATGCTGTGCTCCATTATTGTTCAGATCTGTAATGTGTATCAGTATATATGAAAAAAGATGACATCCTAAAGGACAGAGAGCAACGGCGCAACAAGGATTACGTGAATAACGGAAGTCTTCTGTCTCTCCTTGGCATACTTTGCTAAAGATGCATTGTGTGAGTCGTTTCGCTGCGTCAAAGCAAGTGACGAGAAACGATCAAGACCTAATGTGTCTGGGGCTGAAGGCCTGCAGCTCTAAACTAAAAGCGACTAAAAGAGAAGTTCAACACTTGCGATTATACAATATTTTTATTGCGATTATACAACTATTGCGATTGTACAATTATTATTGTACAACATATTGTATTGTAACAACATATTGTACAACATTATGTGCGATTGTACGATTATTCTGTATCTACAAATGCTTCGATTTCTTCAGAACTTGAAGATCTTGCCCAATCATTTATAGACTCTGAGGTTTCAGTTAATGTTGGTGAATAATCGTGTTTTAGTCGCTTTTGGTTTAGAGCTGCAGGCCTTGAGCCCCAGACACATAAGGTCTTCACCGTTTCTCACATGCTTTGACTCAGGCAAAGACTCACAATGCATTTTGAGCAAAGTGTGCCAAAGAGTGACAGAAGATTTTGGAGCTTTGCTTTCTCTCTCTTTAGGATGTTATCTTTTTTGCTCCTCATATTATGGTTTTGGTGCCTACCACGTTATCCGAATTTTCTAGTAAAATTTTTCTCCTTCGCTCCTCCAGTTTACGTAAATAATATATAAATCACTCAAAACTCGACAGTAAAGTTCCTAAGGCGTCCTCCAGTTTATATAAATAATATATAAATCATTCAAAACTCGACAGTAAAGTACTTAAGGCTACATCTAGACAACAAACTCAATTGGAAGAACAAGATCATTAAAAAGGGAAAACTAATTGATTTCAGACTTAGAGAACTATGCTGGCTCATCGGCAAGCTCGAGTTTATCACTAAGCATCAAAATACTTTTTTTATAAAACTCATCAAACCTATCTGGACTTATGGCATTGAACTCTGGGGATGTGCCAGCAAATCGAATATTTCGATCATGAACAGATGCCAGGCTTAAATATTAAGATTTATCGCCAACGCTCTATAGTAACAAACCACATTCTCCAAGAAGACAGCAAATCGAATATTTCGATCATGAAAAGATGCCAGGATTAAATATTAAGATCTATCTTCATCGCTCTATAGTAACAAGCCACATTATCCAAGAAGACCTGCAAATTACCCCAATAAAGAAAGAAATCCAAGGCGAAAAAAGCATCAAGAAAAAATAGAATAAGACACAAATCCACTAATAAATTCGTTCCTCAGGAACAGGTCCACAGAAGACTCAGGAAACGCTGGCTAACTGACCTATAGCGGTACTCAAAGGTCCTATCGTTGGATGGACATTTCATCACACCAATTCATATATCATAGCTTCAGCTGATAGAATAAAAACATGTTTACATTCTGATTGTTGGAAAAGCTTTTTAATAAAAAAAACTTTAATTTTGTTTAAACTTTACGTATTATATGTTCAGAAGGTATTAAAACACATTAGTCAGCTACAGAAAACAGCACGTTTATAAATTACGTATCAATTCCTAGTATGCGCTTAAGCACGTACACTTAAACTAGGTACACTATATAAGTCTACAAGCACAGGTTTGTGCGCCAAGACAAAATAATATAGATCAGTGGTGTTTATTTTTATGGAGGGCCACTTTGAACAAATATTATATTTCTCGGACCGCAATTAAAACAATAAATATTTGTATTATAATTATATGTTATACAAAAGTCAGAGTAAAATTAAACCATCACAAAAAAATGCTCACGTTTAATCGTATTAAAATGAAAAACTAATTAATTTTCCTTACTTTCGAGTCCAATTTTATTCGATTGATACTTTATACAGCTTCCAAAAGTTTATAATTTATTTTAGTCCTCTTATTTCTTAATTTTAATTAATATTTAATACTGAATATGTGTAAAAAAATCTAGAAACAATTTTTTTAAATATTGTGACAAAATTATATAATAAATGTATAATTTATATGTATATTACGCAAAACATAAAATATTATACACTTATAAATAGTATTTACTATCATAAAGAAAGAGCCGTTCTTGCCCAGACAGGTCAATAACCAAAAGAATATCATCATATATATATATAAAAACTGGAGAAAATAAGTACGTGGTCCTGTTTGCTGATTTTCACAAGGCATATGACTCCATCGATCGAGAGTCATTAATGAATATTTTGGAAGAGTTTGGGGTGGATGATACATCAAAACAGCTAATCAAACAAACTCTCACTAATACAGTGTTAAAAATAAAATTTATGGGTGAGATCTCAGAACCCTTTATAATCAGAACGGGCGTAATACAAGGAGTTGGATTGCCCCCAATCCTTTTCAACTGTCTTCTGGAAAATGTCACCTGTTAGCCCAAGAAGAAACATGTGTAGAGCGATTCAGACTTGGTCCTAAGAACAAAGGGGTGTACATTGACGGCCTGGCCTTTGCAGATAGCCTGGCCATTTTTGCTAACAAAACATATAGTCAGCAGTCAACAAGATCAATAGGCTATCAGAAATGGCTGAAAAAGACTCCAGATTTCTATTAAAAAGACAAAATATATGACGAACATCTATGATGGACCTGAATGGATAATCACCAATCCGGGAAAAATTGGAGTCAAGAATTTCAGGTATCTCGGTGAAGTCATCTAGGAGAATGGATAAGAAGAAGAAGCAATTAATGACTTAGAAGAATGAATAAAGGTTAAGGAAGTTGGACCAAGCCTGCCAACTGACAAAAAATACCTATAACAAAAACTCTATGAGTATAGGAGCCAAGTTCACACATTATAATACAGTATTTAAGCCTGGGGGCTTATGTGCGTCCGAAACTTTGATAATGAATAAGCAATTGGTAATCTGTAATGTTGTCATTGTTAAGGTGTTGAAGGAACGTTGTCTTGGCAGTTTTGCATTCTGTAATGAACCATGGTTTGGAGTATCGTATCGTAAAGTGTAATACTAAAAAAACTCAACAATATTATAGAGCTCCGGAAAGGCTGAGTATATTTATATAATATTCAGACTTTGTTCCGACTGTATTAAGTTTATATGATTATCTATAATGTAGTATGGTTTCACCAATGGTACAACCCACATAAATAACACAATTGAATATTTTAAACGAAGATTTTATTTGCTTTTGTATTCCTGCCTCTCAATCCAATTATGGATGCATTGTAATTATTCAACACAGTCAAAGTTTAATTGTATTATTTCAGTATTCTCGACTTATATTGATATTGGTCCCTTGATATAAGAGGTTTAGACATTTTCTAGTTAATTAGATAAATGGAATACAAAACATCGATTAGTGAGTCTGCGGCGGGCATGCGATGGGAGTCAATTAACGTGTTGATGAAGAGAACATGCGATTTCTCCCGAAGTTTCCAAGATTTTTGTTTGTACAGTTTAATTAATATGAAGCACCCGTTCTGTAAACATGGTCATCATTAATTATAACGTGCCTATGAATATTAACGATGCGATAATTATTTTTTCGTGCAAAAGGAAATTTTTACGCAAATTATATTAAAATTAGAATTTTTCATAAAAAAAAATAACGAACATTCAGTTTGTTTTCCGTCGATGTTTTTATGATATTATTTAATTAAAAAACGGTTTGGAATTAATTTAATATAAGAAATTAAAAATCAATAAATTATATAGGTAGTTAAAAAGTTGTAGAGCTATTGTCTAAATAAAGCCCTTTGTAAATGTGGTTAAAGTACCAACCACTTAAGAAGTACAATCCTTGTACGAGATGAATTTGTAATGTCCATTAGGGAATATATTGTCGTCCACAAAATACTAAATAAGTTAATGTAGGATATGGATCATATTAGATACGATAAATTATTAATTCGTAAATAATAATTTATGTAAATAATTAAATTATATGCTACCATTATTCCGAATTATAACAGCAAAAAGTCAGCAAACTATTAAGTTTCAGTTCCTGTCATTATCATTAAACTATTAATGACAATGTTTAGTAAATACATGGTGATAATTAAACAAGTCGGGTATTACTACATTGTAGTTAAAGATAAAGTAGGATAAAGGTCGATTCTCATATACGCGACACTCAGCTACGCGACGTCACGCGACATCGCCTGTCAAATATTGATTACATTGTTTAAAATGGGCATGTTTTCACTATGGCTACGCGACAGCTACGCGATGTGCCCATTTAAAACAATGTAATCATCATTTGACAGGCGATGTCGCGTGACGTCGCGTAGCTGAGCGTCACGTATATGAGAATCGGCCTTTATACTACTATATCTTTAACTACAATGTAGTAATACCCGACTTGTTTATGTAATCATTATTTGACAGGCGATGTCGCATGACGTCGCGTAGCTGAGTGCCGCGTATATGAGAATCGGGCATTATACTACTTTATCTTCAACTACAATGTAGTAATTAATACCCAAGTGGTTTATGTAATCATTATGTGACAGGCGATGTCGCACGACGTCGCGTAGCTGAGTGTCGCGTATATGAGAATCGGGCATTATACTACTTTATCTTCAACTACAAGGTAGTAATTAATACCCAAGTGGTTTATGTAATCATTATTTGACAGGCGACGTCGCACGACGTCGCGTAGTTGAGTGTCGCGTATATGTGAATCGGGAATTATACTACTTTATCTTCAACTACAATGTAGTAATTAATACCCAAGTGGTTTATGTAATCATTATTTGACAGGCGATGTCGCACGACGTCGCGTATCGGCGAGAATCGGCCTTTATATTACTTTATCTTCAACTGCAATGTAGTAATACCCAAGTGGTTTATGTAATCATTATTTGACAGGCGATGTCGCATGACGTCGCATAGCTGAGTGTCGCGTATATGAGAATCCGGCATTATACTACTTTATCTTCAACTACAATGTAGTAATTAATACCCAAGTGGTTTATGTAATCATTATTTAACAGGAGATGTCGCATGACGTCGCGTAGCTGAGCGTCGCGTATATGAGAATCGGGCATTATACTACTTTATCTTCAACTACAATGTAGTAATTAATACCCAAGTGGTTTATGTAATCATTATTTGACAGGCGATGTCGCATGACGTCGCGTAGCTGAGCGTCGCGTATATGAGTATCGGGCATTATATTACTTTATCTTCAACTACAATGTATTAATTAATACCCAAGTGGTTTATGTAATCATTATTTGACAGGCGATGTCGCATGACGTCGCGTAGCTGAGCGTCGCGTATATGAGAATCGGGCATTATACTACTTTATCTTCAACTACAATGTAGTAATTAATACCCAAGTGGTTTATGTAATCATTATTTGACAGGCGATGTCGCACGACGTCGCGTATCGGCGAGAATCGGCCTTTATATTACTTTATCTTCAACTGCAATGTAGTAATACCCGACTTGCTTATGTAATCATTATTTGACAGGCGATGTCGCATGACGTCGCGTAGCTGAGTGTCGCGTATATGAGAATCGGGCATTATACTACTTTATCTTCAACTACAATGTAGTAACACCCGACTTGTTTATGTAATCATTATTTGACAGGCGATGTCGCATGACGTTGCGTAGCTGAGTGTCGCGTATATAAGAATCGGCCTTTATACTACTTTATCTTCAACTACAATGTAGTAATACCCGACTTGTTTATGTAATCATTATTTAACAGGCGATGTTGCACGATGGTGCGTAGTTGAGTGTCGCGCATATGGGAATCGACCTTAAACCTGTGTTTCCGCTAGCCCGCGGGCCTACGCCGGTCCGTAGAAAAATATGCCCAGTCTGTGGAGAATTTTTACCTAACCACTTTATTTCTTATTCAAATTTTTTGGATAAAATCGTAGTTTAAAAAATCGCGAAATGATGGTAGTTTATGATACAAGTGTGTGGAGATTTGGCTTTTGTGCACGAGTTGCGAAATTTTAAGTATTATTTGAAATTTGAAGTCAGTCAAATTAGAGATAACGAGACGCGCTAGAAAATTATAGAGGTATAACTTTGATGAACTCCTCATACAAAATATTTGCTAAAATCCCGGATTGTCGATTGAGGAAGGAAAGCAATGAAAAGAAGCTTTTGCCGAAAATACAAGCGGGGTTGAGAGAAGGAAGGAGCACGGTGCAACACCTGGTGACCTTAAGAGTCATCATAGACCAAGAAATAAGATAGGGATGCCTGTTTGCTCTTTTCATTGATTTGAAAGCCGCATATAACTCGGTAAACAGGAGGAGATTGGATGAGTGTTTGGGCAAGCTAGGTATCTCAGAGAGTGTAAGAAGGAACATCGGGGATTTGTACGAGGAATGCAAAAGCATTCACACACGTGTATCGTACATTATTTTATCTACTAAGCAGGTTAAAATACTATTGTGTTTGAAAAAGAAATACTTAAGTCGTTGAAAAAGAGTTAGGCAACCAACGACATTTAATATTTTGTTCAGGAAGTGGCGCCTTTAATTTGTATTTTTTTTATTAACATCAAGAGCGTCATCCAGCGTCGTAAAAACAAAAACAAAAGAGAAGAAGAACGGTTTCTATAAACAAGATCAGAGAAAAAACATTAATTTTAGCAGCAACGCTTTCTTAAGTTTATCATCATATGTTTTTTAGTTTCTTGCTCGAACAAAATTAACACTTTGTATTTGTATTTAAGTTTTTCATTCGGTTTTGTTGTGCATTAAATAATTAAAAGTCATTGGTTCGTAATCACTGTATAAATTGTCATTGTTTATTCCAATCTCCACCAACACCAGACATCAAACATATTGAATAGAAAAAAAATACCGATAATATCGAAAAATTCTGATTTTGACAGACAAAATGCTAAATCATTGACACAATAAGGTTAGAACGTTCAGCGCCTCCGTGACAAAAGTTGCTACTAGTGAAAACGCACAGTGACGGGACCACTATTTGGTCGGTGTCGATGTAATCTAGTTTAACCTAGATTCAATCTAGGTTAGGTTAAGTTATATAAGAGCCAGATAGGTCTAGACTGAAAGGCTGAGACTTATTGATTCAAATCTTAAGAAGCATCAATTCAATTTTAATATATACGTCACTAAATTTATTTTCACTACATCTATGTTTTTTGTTTAGTGTCACGAGTTATTGCCATAGTAACAACAAACAGAAATCGTTTAATAATGAAACTCCATTTGATTTACATAGAACTTTTACGCACGATTTGGATACATTTACACACGATTATAATAATGGCATCCTTCACATACAATAATTTACTTATCAATGTATTCATTTTGATGTGCGAACAATGTATTTATTTTGTTAGATGCAAAATTTTAAACTCATTTAAAATTTACATAATTTATGACACGAAACACAAATTTTCACGACACGAAACATAAATTTAACCGGTACGCGAATTTTTGTGTCCGAAAAAGGCTGAGAACGTTAGACGAAACATCTTAATATTAATTTTATCGCTTGCAAAGGCGTACCCAGCGACGGACAGGGGGGGCAGCTGCCGCACAGAAATATCTATAACATTATTAAAACCTCACCCTGACGTCTTCGGGTGCAAAGAGCATGGCGAAGCAGTTCTGAAATTTTACAACAGATGGATACTTCATTCCATAATGCATTTCATAATCCTCGAAACAAATATGAGCTGCCCCTCCGCCGCCCCCTCAGTTCATATCCTAGGTACGCTCCTGATCGCTTGTATAGATTAAAAACCCTTTGATTGTGTCTGCAATATATTAGCACATATGTAAAATAATATACAAAAGTTCAAAAGTAATTGCGAGCTTTATCATATAATCTTCAATCCCCAACACAAAAGCATAACTTGAATGGAGATGATCTAATTCTTTTAAAGAACAATTTGATAGAAGGTTTTTCAAGTACAATGACGCTTATGGTCCCGTCGTTCAATAAATGGAGATGTAAATGAAGTACAAAAAAAAAACTAAATATAAGGAGAAGCTTTGAAAAATAAAATCAAAGTCAAGTAATTAAATTATCTTCCGTTAAATCAGTTTTCAGTCAATTGTTCTTCACAGATTGTAAGATCTCGACGTTGCTTTGAGTTTATAATTTGTGTAAACATTTTCTTTTTAAGATGCAACAGAAGCCAAAGAGCTCTAATAAGGATTACAAATTCAACAAATTCTTCTGAGATCATAGGAAGATTCAAATATTGAAATACTGGGTGTCTACAAAATAATCATCGGGTTTTAAAAAGATATATTTCACAAAGTTTGACGTATTTTATATTAAATGACACATGAAAATAAAGGGAAACTGTCCAAGTTTTAAATTATACCATCAAAAATATTCGATGTGAGCTCTTCGGATCACACGTCTAAACGGTAGTCCAGTTCGACCCACACACGCTGCAATGTGCCCCCATCGATGCTGTTCACAGCAGCAGTAATGCGTTCTCGAAGTTCACCCAGTGTTGATGGCATTGGTGGCACGTAAACCCTATCTTTAATGTACCCCCTAAGAAAATAATCGCAAACTGTAATCGGGTGACCTGGAAGCCAGCAGAACAATACCAAGTTTTTTACAGCAGATCGCTGTTCCTCGTTTATATAGCGACGCACTTTATCATGCCAATGAAGTGGAACCCCAACTTGTTGGAATATGAAGTTGTTGGAATCCTGTGTCAGTTGTGGAAACAACCAAAACTGCAGCATATCGAGGTATGTTGTGCCGTCACTGTGTTTACATTGGGGAATGAAAAAGGGTCCGAACACTTTTGTTTAGGAGACTGCACAGAAGACATTACATTTTTGAGAATTCCTTTCATGTACTAGATTGATATGAGCATTTTCCGTATAATTTACATAGTTTACATACACACTGTAGTTTATATATCTCTACGACAATATTTAAGTAATATTCAAATATTGAGAGTCTCATACTCAAATTATAATACAAATCTCCACATTCAATTTCCAACACGAAAACAATTTTTAACCGCCATGAGCAGACTGCGGGCTCCACAAAAAATTGCTCTGTGATATTCGACTGGACATCAAACGCATGTTTGCATTCTAAATTTTTTGAGGAGAATAGGCATCACAGGAGCGTAGTTTACTATAGGAATGTGATTATTAATGGCAAACCTAATGGTTGATGCATTATTATATCGAATATGCTTGTGTCTCTCTAAATTTCAAAATTTCCATAAAAAACACAGGCTGGTTGAATCACTTACCTGTGTGTGCTGCCAGCGTCTCCGCCACGAGGAATCGTCCTTCCGGCGCTTCTAAGGGAGGAAATGGGGATAAAAGGTCGATGGATTCCCTTAAATCGGCGTCTTCGGGACGTCCGGCTCCTCTTCAGCCCTTGGGGCTCGTGATCACCCCCTGGATAGTTTGGATTGGAAATTCTAAAATATGCACATGTGCCAGTCGGCGTGGGTTTCACGTTTTTGCGTTATCGGCGTTCACACTCGCCGAGCATACTTAGTCTTAATTTAATCAATTCGCGAAAAAGATTACTAATTCGCGCGACTTCAACACCGATCGATATACCTTTTTCCCCGTCTATCGATCGGTCCCGAATTTAATTCAAATAAACAAATTTAAAATCTGGATGCGCTAAATTGGCGCGAACAATGCTTGTCGCAAATTTTGTTCACACTGTATCTTCTAAACAGATGGTTTTTCAGAAATCATCATAAGACAAAATTCTTGTTTTCCAGGCGAAATGGTACACTGTTCAAATATTCGAGAAATCAGATAGACCTCACACCCTGTTTAGCGTGGGGTTATATAGACCTTACACCCTCTTCAGCGTGGAGCTACATAGACCTCACACTCTGTTTAGCGTGGGGTTACATATACCTCACACCCTATTTAGCGTGGGGCTACATAGACCTCACACCCTGTAAAGCGTGGGGTTACATACACCTCACACCCTCTTCAGCGTGGGACTACATATACCTCACATTCTACATGATATAAATAGGGGTGGATAGCATTTATAATATAATATTAACGCCGATGTCTTATTATCAAGATTGGGGGGGATTGGGGGATTGTATTTAATGAGAAATGACTTCACTAAGAATATCTACTAGTTTAAAATGAGATGTCATGGTTTGAACCAAATTAATAATAGCATTGAAAGTAGGAGATTACCACTACGATATCTTCAATTCTAATATCTACTAGCTTATCACCATCATATGAGACACTTCCTAGGTGGTAAAAAATAAAGTTGAGAGTTTTAATGACGGCTGTGATATTAGCTGAGAAAAATATGCACATGTGATTCAATAAACCAATCAGTTGTTTGTTAAACCAACACTAAAGATAGTGAGAAGCCCTGAAGATCGAACACGTGCCACTGAAAATCATTCAACTTCTTCAAGCATCGTACGACGGCTCAACCAGCAATGTTCGTATCTCAAACGACATGTCTGAGGAATTCCCGATTCGAACCGGAGTCCGGCAAGGAGACGTGGCCTCGCCGCTCCTTTTTAACATTGTGATCGACACGATTATGCGAAAAGCGTTTGATGGGCGACGCGGAGTTCGATATGATGACAAAAACTTCCTAACCGATCTGATGTTCGCCGATGTCAGTGCGGTTTTCGCCAACACAGATGCCGAAGCAACAGACACCTTGTATGACATTTCCCGCATTGCCCAGTCATACGGACTGAGAATCAATGCGGATAAGACCAAAGTGCTTACAACGGATGGATCTGAAGCCAGAGTTTACCTCGATGGAACCACAATCGAGCAGGTACCACAGTTCAAATATTTGGGATGACTGGTTGTGGAGAAGAAAGTAGCTTCGACAGCCGAAGTTCACAGCCGGATAGGCCAGGCAACAGCAACGTTTGCTTCACTCAAGTAGTGCATATGGAAGCGGACGAATATTACCATCAAAACCAAAATACGCCTATACCGGACGCTGATCCTCCCAATTCTTCTTTATGGATCGGAAACATGGACATTACTCAAACCAGACCTTAACAAGCTCGAGGCCTTCCAAATGAGATGCCTGAGACAGATTCTCTGCGTCTCACTCCTCAACCACCTCCGAAATGAGACAATCAGAGAAAGGTGCGACCAACAGACACCGATTGTTGAGGAAATTCAAAAACGCCGATTACGATGGTTCGGCCACATCTGTAGGATGGGCGACAATCGAGTACCGCACAAACTCCTATGGAAAAAACAACCTCTTGATTGGAGAACACAAAAACAAGCACCGAAGACCACATGGTTGAAACACGTAGAGAACGATTTAAAAAACCAGCGAATAACAACAGCTGAGGCAAGAATCGTTGCAACTGATCGATTAGCATGGAAGCGTATAGTGAATGGAGCACGAAATCTAGCGGCACCAACAGCAGCGTACTGGCTACGAGGTCGACCACCTCTCCATGCGCCGGCTATGGATTAAAGAAGAAGAAAGATAGTGAACACCATCTCGAGAAAACTGATAATAGCAGTGCACAATATGTTCATGTTCCCGATTCAACAAACCAATCATCTGCTTCTTCATACAACGCTAAGGATGGTGATCATTTCCTCGAGAAAATTGATATCAAAAGACGGTGTGTTGGCTGTTATAAAGAAAACCAAATCATATTTGGAAGTGTAAAGTTTCGCTGTAATAATAAGCGCATAACAAGTCTTACGACCAGAAGCCCTGTATGCCATGGAGTGTCTTTCCTTGAACCGAAGAGGTCTGGTAGAGAAATTGGAAATCAGAGAGAGAGGAGAATCCTCTGGAAGATCCTAGGCACGTTAAAGGAAGATGGGGAATTCCGAAGACGGCATAACTCTTAGCTCCACGAACATATTGATATATTCTCTGGCTGTGCAAGGAAAAGAAGGGTAGCTTTCTATGGCCACGTTGCAAGATTGCCTCCAAACCGACTAACCAACCGTCTGTTCACTTTCTGGCAATACAAGAAGATTCGTCAACCACTTGTTTGACAGAAACCGAGATGGATATTAAAGAACTGGGTCTTCTTCTTCTTAATGGCACTACAACCGATTGCCGGTCTGGTCCTCCTTCAGCATGTTTCTCCAAGCGGACTTATCACTCGCCAACGTTCTCCAGTTCCGTACTTGAAGTTTTTGTAGGTCAGTTGTTACCGCATCCTTCCATCTCCCTCTTGGCCTTCCGGCCCTTCTCCTTCCCTCTGGTTGGCTATTGAACAACTTTTTCGGAACCCTATGATCACCCATTCTCTGCATGTGTCCGAGCCATCTCAATCTTGCCACCTTGATGAAGCTCACAATATCTGGTTGATTGTAGAGCTGATATAGTTCGTGATTATATCTTCGGCGCCAGATTCCTCGTTCTTGGGTCGCTCCAAATATTGCACGTAGCATTCTTCTCTCAAATACACTTAAAGCCTGTTCTTTGTTCTGTGTTAAGCTCCATGCTTCTGCACCATAGGTTACCACCGGTCTTATCAGTGACCTGTACAGTGTGCACTTATGCTTGGGGTGGATTGTTTTGGACCTAAAAAGTTTAAGTAGCCCATAATAGCACCTGTTACCAAGAGTTATCCGCCTTCTAATCTCCTCGCCCATCCGGTTTACGCTGTTCAGTTGCGAGCCCAAGTACACAAATGTATCTACTGTGTCAAAGTGCTTTCCGTCTAGTTCTAGCGTTGGTCCTACCTTCCGATGAGTTTCGTTAGCCACCATGTATTTCGTTTTGTTTACGTTGCCAGTGAGTCCTAGGTTATTATATATTAGACCCAGTTTTAAAAGAACTGGGTCTAACAGATCTCAAAAACAGACAGTCTGTGACACGCACCCTGAAGAAAGTCCGTGGATTTCAAGAAAAATCCCGAAGTACCTTTCAGACAGAAGAGAGAAAGGAGTTACACCGGCAGAAGATGCGACAATACTGGGCAAAGATCAAAGCCCAAGAGTTGAACAGGCGTGGACCAAAGTACGCCTATTCGAAAATAGAAGAATAAGAATTAAAAACACAAGAAACCGTTTAAAAAGGAAAACTTTTCTTGTCAAGCAATCTTTAGAAATTCACATCTGTTATTTAGAATTTGATTATATGATTTCGTACAATTAAATTGTCTATACCAACTCTTTTACCCGTTCTTGAACAAGTTTTCCAACCGCTTTGATGAAAGCGGAGGTCCTGAAGATCAGAAAATATAAAAAAAAAACTATAACTTTGGTTGCTTAATATTTAGAATACTTTACGATGTAATATCGACAAAACCAAATTTTACAGCTTTATCCTGGAAGTTGCATGTAAATCTTTTTTTGCAGCTCCAAGTTTAATAATTTAATTTTATCATTATCTGCCGATAAATCCATCAGAAATTTTTGTCTTTGTTTCTTCAATCAAATTTAGAAATAGTGTTCTTAATCAAGGTAATTTATTATCTATTTTTTCTTCATATTATTCAAATTCAAAACATTCTCAAGACATGCTGTTAAATGGCCTCTCATAAATTGTGCTTTTCGATTACTTTTTGTGTGGTAAACAACAACACTTTATTTAAAATTGAAAATCGATCTATTGTCATGAAAGCCTCCCATAGGCATTCGTGACAATAGAGACCTCATTTCAAACGAATTCACATTTGTATCATTTGTAAAGGAAACCTAGGTGACCTTTTAATTGACGTGTCATATTCACTGTATAATGTAATCGTCTGGGCTTCAAAATAAAAACACAATTATGGCAAAACAGAAATATTTCAGGCTTGACCATGAACTTTCAGTTCGGGGTAAAAGTTCTGCACCAGATTGCTACTGTTGCTTGCTTCTATTTGTTACTAATTTTGATTAACTATTTATTTATTTTAATTGGTTATAATGTTAAACACAGCAGTTATGTTTTTTGACGGTTAAGAATACGTGCGTTTCTGTTGAGCCGTTCCATGCTGCTCTCTCCCTCTTACATTCTCGTATTCACTTGAGTCCCAAAAATGTCCCGACTGGCGGCGCTGTTCTTACAAAATTACAAATCTAAACACTATGCACAAACATGCCGCCCCCTTGAAGTCACTGGATCTTCAACAAAATGGATGTAGCTTCTAATTTAGATACTAAAGTACAATTACTTACTAGTGGTAAACAAATAATAGATACATAAAATAACAACAAAAAATAAAATACAATCACATGATTAACAAATTTGGTAATAAAAGGTTTTGTGAAAAGGTCCTGGTTTTTAAAATAAACGCACTCACAGCTGATTATTTTCTGTAGGAATTACGCACACTTTTTTCACGCTCCGTTTGACAACACCATTGACTGTTTTTACTCAACACCACACCACACGCACTAGGGCGTCGTTACCAGGATGTGTTTCGGTGATGCGTCCCAGTTTCCAACGTAGAGGTGGTAGGTTTTCCTCCATTAGGACAACCATAGTTCCCGGCTTGATGTTTTCTCTAGATGCTTGCTCGCAAGTTGGGCGTTCTTGTAACTGGGACAGGTATTCTTTATGCCACCTGTTCCAAAAATGTTGCTGGAGGTGCCGAACTCGTTGCCAACGAGAGAGACGATTTGTCGGAACATTGGTAACATCCTGTTCCACTGGAGCCGTCAAGGGGGCTCCGATTAAAAAGTGCCCCGGAGTCAACGCTTCGAGATCATTGGGATAACGGGGTAATCGGACGGGAATTTAGGCAAGCCTCAATACATGTAATAAGTGTATAAAATTCCTCATAGGTTAGGGAAGCATCGCCGACCACTCTTTGTAGATGGTGTTTTACGCTTCTAACTGCACGTTCCCAAAGTCCGCCAAAGTGAGCTGAACGTGCAGGTATAAAATGACATTTGATATTTTTTGGTGCTAAATTATCGATTTTGGTATGAATTTTATTTAAAAAAAATGTCTTTCGGCCCCTGTGAAATTGGTGCCGTTGTCTGAAAATAATTCAGCGACAATACCTCTTCGAGATATAAAACGCTTGAAGACAGCGATAAAACACTCAGTTTGTAAGGTCTCCAACTAATTCTAAATGGACAGCCTTTGTAGAAAAACAAACAAACAACGCTATATAAGCCTTTACTTTTCTTGAACTTCTGATCCTGCCTTCTTTAATCAAAAATGGCCCCGCATAATCAACTCCTGCATTGTAAAAAGGCCGTATAGTCTGAAATCTATGAACCGGCAAATTACCCATTTTTTTGGATAACAACTTTGGCCATGCACGACAACATTTGACACAAGAATGGTTAATTTTTCTAACTGTGTTTCGCGCCGCTAAAGCCCAAAACCTTTGTCGCACTGCAGCGAGAGTTGCTTGATTTTCCGCATGTAACTGATCTTCGTGGATTTTTGTTATTAGAAGTTTAGTGAGGTGATGGTTTTCTGGTAATATTATAGGATATTTGTGTTCATAATTAATTGGTGCATGTTTCAAACGCCCGCCAACACGAATTAACCCATTAGAATCAATAAATGGGTCTAATCTTAATAATTTTGATCTTTGAATTTGTTTCTTGTTAGAATTAAATATTTCCGGAAATGCCCTAATTTGAATATTTCTAATCATGACAGTAGTGTAGGCTTCAAGTTCCTCGCATGTAAGGCAAAGGTCAGAACTTCGTGTCTTATTTCGTGCATTTTTTATAAATCTAAGACAATATGCAATTATTCGCTGAGTTTTCTGAAATGATGAGGATTTTGTAAAGATTGGCATTTCTTCCTCGATTTTGACTGTGTTTATAATGAATTTGGGTTTTTGTTCGATAATAAAATCATCTGACTCGCTGTTAATATTAAGAGATTGCGGCCATTCTTTATTGTCTTTGATTAGCCATTCTGGACCGTGCCACCAAAGACTTGAATTATTTAATTGTCGTGGATATATTCCTCGCGATACTAAATCGGCTGGGTTATCAAAAGAACGCACATGGTGCCATTCTTGGCGCGAGCTAAAAGATTGAATTTCGGAGACACGATTCGCGACATATAATTTCCAATGATTTGATGGCAACGCTAACCACGATAAAACAATTGTCGAATCAGTCCAAAAGTATCAGCGATTGATGTTTACATTCAAGGTTTGGCTGACTTTTTTGACCAGTCTAGTTAATAAAACCGCAGCATTTAATTCTAATCGCGCTAAGGTGACGGATTTTAACGGTGCTACTTTTGACTTGGCGCAGAGTAAGTTTATAGAAGAATCTCCTGAACCATCGGTTGCCTTTAAATACACACATGCCCCATAGGCTTTTGTTGATGCATCTGAAAATGCATGCAATTCGATGTTATTTGTTGGATGTATTGTTATTACCTTGCGAAAAATGCGAAAGTTTTTTAATTCCACTAATTCATTTAGAAATCTGAGCCATTTTTGTTTTATATCAATTGTTACGGGTTCGTCCCAATTTATTTTCAGGACCCAAATATTTTGCAAAAGAATTTTTGCTTTAACTATAACTGGATTGATTAATCCAAGCGGGTCGAAAATTCTAGCAACCGTTAATAAAATACTGCGTTTAGTTATATTTTCTTGATTTACATATGTAATATCGAATTTGTACTTTAATTCGTCTGCTTGGCAATTCCAGTAAAACCCTAGAATTTTCATATCGTTGTCTTTGTTTAAATTAACACTTGATTGTTCATGTGAATTGTGTTCTAACAATTCTGAATTATTGGATGCCCATTTACATAAATTAAAACCACCACCTGCTAAAACTGTCGATACCCGATTTTTGATTTGTTTGGTTTCTTCAAACGAATTACTGCCAGTCAATAAATCGTCCATATAAAAATTATGTTGCTTGTTAATGGATCTGTTTCACGAACATCGAGAGCTAATTAATGTAATGAACGCACTGCCAAAAACGGTGCAGAAGTTGTACCATAAGTAACGGTTGTTAAGCGATATGTTTGAATCGGCTGATTGGGGTTTTCACGCCATAAAATTCGTTGAAAATCTGCATCGTTTTTGTTTATGAGTATCATCCGGTACATCTTTGTTATATCGGCAGCAATGATAAATTGGTGGGTCCTAAATCTACACAATATTGAAAATAAATCCTGTTGAATTGTTGGTCCGGTCATTAGATTGTCATTTAGACATAAGCCGTTTGACGATTTAGACTTGCATTATCAAAAACTACCCTTATTTTTGGACCCTCAATTGTATTTTTAAACACTGCAAAATGAGGCAGGTAATAAGCTTTAGGGTTTTCCAATTCGGCGACCGGTACTAGTTCCATATGTTTTAAATTAAAATATTCCCTCATAAATTTCTGATAAGATATTTTTAGATCAGCATGATTTAACAATTTCTTTTCAAGATTAAGGAATCGTTTCATTGATTGTTCACGTGATTCTCCCAAACTGATTTCTTGTTTAAAAGGTAATTTAACAACGAATTTTCCGCACGGTGCTCGATATGTGTTGCTTACAAAATGAGTTTCGCATTCTTGTTCCTCGAAAGACCAGTCGACTTTAGAATCAATTTCTTCCTGACTCCAAAATTTGGATACTTGTTTTTCTAAATTGATATCTGGCCCAACTGATAATAAATTACATGACAAATTTGAATTTACCTGAGTTAAATCACCTCCCAAAATCCAACCGAATCTTGTTTGTTGAAAATAAGGGTGATGGGGTTTGAATTGTATGGGAGTACCTATAATTAAATTCCAATACAATCCTGATCCTATTAATAGATCAACGTCGCTAGCTATGTTAAAGTTTGGGTCTACTAATGTTATATTTGACGGAATCTCGATGATTGCCTTGTCGAATGTTTCCTTGATTCCCGTGATATGTGGTACAATAAAACAATCTAAATTTGCGCTGAAATTTTCTACTTGAGACCTAACTTTCTTTGAAATTTGATTGAGTGATTGGTTTATGCCTGATATATAGATACTTGTTGGTTTTGTTTCTAGGCCCAACTTGTTACAAAATGAGGCGGTAATTAGATTGACTTGCGAACCCATATCAAGAAGCGCTCTACATTTTTGATAACTGCCGTATTTATCTTTGATTAAAATGATTAGGGTAGATAAAAGAACTGTGTTCTGCGTCAATGCATGCAAACTGGTATTTGCTGTAGTTTCCTGAAGGTGTAGTAAGGTATTGTGCCTTTGATTGCAATGTCTACACGAGTAATTAGATTTGCATTGACCGGTATTATGGTTATTTCGCAAACAATTATGGCAAAGGTTTAAATCTTCGACCTGTTTTATTCTGTCTATTATGTTCATATTTTGAAATTTTGTGCAGTTATATATTAAATGAGATTGTTTGCAAATTGGACAATTAAACTTACTGATTGCATGTGACGCAAACCTATGAGGAGGTTTGAAATTGTTTTTAAAATGTTTAGTTTCTTTGCCAATCGCTTGATTTGTGATGTTTTTACTATGAATTGTTGGACTGGCAGGTTTAATCTTGTTAACTGCTTCTAACACTTTTTTTTCCAAAAATGAGTTGAAATCAGAATATTTGGGAACTTCCTTTTGAAGCACCGCTTGCCACTCTTTTTTAGTAGCAAAATCTAATTTTTCACAAATAATTTCTATTAAAAGAGCATCCCAGCTGTCTACAGGTAATTTCAAAACTTTTAACGCCGCGATATTGTTATTGACCGTGTCCAGAAGAGTTCTTAATTCTAGATGCGATAATTTTGATATTGTAGGCGTATGCAATATGTTGATGACATGATCTTGCACAATTAGTCTATTATTTTCAAACCGTTTTTTTAATAAATCTATGGCACTTGCATAATTTGCACCCGACACACCTAAAGATTCGATGGCGTTTAAGGCTTCTTCTCCCTCTAAACAACCTCGCAAATAATGAAATTTTCTTATATCTGATAAACTATTATCATCATGAACCAATGACTTAAAGGAGTCGTGAAAATTATACCAATTAGTATATTTTCCCGAAAATGACGGTAACAGAATTGGTTTTAGATTTGAAACTGTTTCTGGATCAGGCGTATTTTTTGTGATGTTAATAACTGTTGTTGGTTGTCCCACTGAGCTTGTGCTTTGAGTTGATGTAGCAGGACCATTTTCAATCAAGAGTGATTTGATTTCGGCAAGTAAATTATAATACTGCATTTCGACTTTGGAACGTTCTTTGTTGCTTTCTCTGTCCAACGCTGCAATATCTACCGACTCTACTGCATTCAACGTTTCTAATTGAGATTGAACTTCGTTGTAATTTTTAAAAAGTTCATTTAATTCGCACATTCGAATCTCTAAACCGTAAATATTGTCACCGGATTTGAATTGTGACACTGCCGTCTGATGACGTGTTATTGTTGATTTTATTTGTTTGCGTTTTTGCTTTAGTTCATCTGCCATTTTATATGGGCTTAGATGTAAGATTTAAAATTATCTACTAACGTGATTAGGGATGCTTTTAATATCAAGAGTATTGATTGATTGATTAATTATTGAGGCTGGTCTGGTTAGGTAAATGGAAAAATGATCTGACCTTTTTTTCGCTGATTTGATGCTTGTTGAGTAGGACGCTAGGGCCTCAATAATACATTCTGTGTTAGTGGACTGTTGATTTGATGCTGACGCCTGGATCGGGCCACTGATATGTGGACGCTTGGATCAGGTCCTTTGATGTTGTGTCAATAATGCCGACACTGATTTTTCTTCACTGGTACATCTGTTTGATTCGGGTCGATTGGACCAAATGTTGCTTGCTTCTATTTATTACTAATTTTGATTAAGTATTTATTTATTTTATTTGTTTATAAGGTTAAACACAGCAGTTATGTTTTTTGACGGTTAAGAATACGTGTGTTTCTGTTGAGCCGTTCCATGCTGCTATCTCCCTCTTACATTTTCGTATTCACTTGAGTCCCAAAAATGTCCGACTGTTGGTGGCGCTGTTCTTACAAAATTACAAATCTAAACACTATGCACAAACAGATATATTGCAAAACATTTGGAGCCTAACATACTTAACAAAATTGTCGTTTTTGGGTTTTATTTTCCGCGTACCTTTTGCACTTTCTTCTCGTTGTACCTACCACTGGAAGATGTAAAGATACATTTTCGAACCGTTTTTTCCTATATGGTCTTCCTTTCTTCGATAAACGTCGCACAGTTGCTGCTTTTCTTCCTTCAGATATCACTTCTTCCGCCAGGGGCACTAGAACTGGTGGCGCTGTTCTTACAAAATTACGAATCTAAACACTATGCACAAACAGCTACTGCCCCACTTTCCAAAATTCAAAACTACAATCACCCAAATTTTACAAAATTTGAAACTCGCCAAAGCTTCGGAAGGCGTACCATATGAGCATAACTTTGGTAAACACTGCTTTATATTTACCATAGCATTATGGAAAAAAATGCCAGAAAATTATTTAAGAACAAGTGTTTGCGATCAAAATTCCTAGATTGAATATTTTGCTCTATGTTCTATATATCCTATAGTTCTATATATCCTATTATTTCTAATTTGACTGGCTTGCAGAATATGTTTGTTGTATTTATTATCGATTCAATGTCGATGTAATGAGTTATTTGGAGCATGCATCATAATATTTCCCATTAAATTTGAGTTAATTCACATGAAAGTAATATATGCACGAACGTGCCGCGACACAAATTAAATGTTTATTTTATTAGGAAGCTATAAATATTTGTTGTGTACATATTTTGTTTGCACAACGCCGCTTATTTACCGCAAATCTATTAGCAACCATAATTTACTATATCGTCGGTGACACAAGAAAACCTAGTAACTCCTAAAGTGAGACCTTTATATTGCCATTACCATATATTTTCTAGAACCTACATATCGTCGGCGTCACAAAAAAAACTCCGCAACTCTTAAACAAATGTAAAAGAGAGATCGTTATACCATATATTGCCCAGAGTCTGATCTCTGCAATGCTAAATCCTCATAACGCCATAAAAATTCTGCAATAGATTGGGAAATTACAAGAAAACATCGTAAAATTCAACATGAAAAATGTTGACTACTCCACCAGTCTCTGCACTGTGACAGTGTGCATGACTTGATTTTTCCGTATCTGGTAATGAAACACTTTTCGAAGATCAGTCTAACAGTTATTCAGCAGCACAAAATGTTGCCTGGTCTTGTCTAGTTTTGTCTGGTGTTGTTTGGTCTTGTCTGCTTTTGTCTGGGCTTGTCTGGTCTTGCCTGAGCTTGTCTGGTCTTGTCTAGGCTTGTCTGGTCTTCTCCGGGAAGCATCTAACTCGTTTACTATAAATTTAGTAATGTTACACGTGCCTGTTTCTACTGATCTCTTGGCCTTAAAGCCATGTTGGCAATTACTCAATAAATAAAATCTTTCGAAATATTGGATCATTCTATTGTAAATAGTTCGCTCATAGATTTTTGAGAATACAGACACAATAGAAATTGGCCTGTAATTGTCAATATCACATGCATCTGCTTTTTTATTAAGGGGAATAATGAGAGCTATTTTTAATATAGATTTATTGTTAAGTTGAAGCAAAGGACCCTCAATGATGTCAAAAACTGATTTTAAAGTTCGGATTGAGTATCCATCAGTGCCGCAGGATTACGTGGTTGACATATTATGAATTACCTTATGGAGTTCCACTGCTTCAATGGTAGGCATATAAAATGAGTTTAGGTTAATGATTACACTCGGTGTTGTAGACTCTGAAGATAACCTAACTCGTTGTTGCGTTCCCACGGGAGATTGTCTTCGCGCTCAACAAGCCTTAAGTCCTAACAATAACGACCCCATGCTCATTTCCCTGGACGATCTCCGGGATACCGTTCGCGTCACCTGCAATAACCAAGCCTGCACCGTGGGCCGCTTCACGCATCGCGAGTGTTTCGACCAGTGGGAACAGACTGTCCTAGCCTATCTGAAAACCTGCGGAAGAGCGCGCTCCAGGTCCGAGCGGCAACGCCACCAGAACCTCTGGACCAAAAAGGGCTACGATCTCGCGTTCAAAGCGTGCGGTTGCAAATGCGGCTGCGGCCATCTCAAGAAAGACCTCGACTGGATGCCGCCTCCGCCGACCAGCAACATCTTCGGCCGCGTCGACGACATCGACGCCGGCAGGAAGAAGAAACGCAATCGGAACAGGAACTCGCGCCGGCAGCCTTTCTTCTAGCACCGGATCTTCTTCCCCACCGGTCACCAGCAGTGAACCCAGCGTTTAGCCCATACACGCGCACTCCAAGAATAAGTCGAAGTTTGAATTCGCCGATAAAACTCGGTGAGTTACATTCAACTTCAACAATTTTGTCAAGTCATTTACAAGTTTGTCTGGTTTTAGCAAAATTTTCTGTAACATTTTTGATATTCTGGATGAAACGCTCTAACTTATAGTTATCGCTATTTAAATTTAGTCAGATACATTAATTCTAAATTTCATTCACCAGTCTTGTCTGTCTAGTCTTGTCTGTCTAGTCTTGTCTGTCTAGTCTTGTCTGTCTAGTCTTGTCTGTCTAGTCTTGTCTGTCTAGTCTTGTCTGTCTAGTCTTGTCTGTCTAGTCTTGTCTGTCTAGTCTTGTCTGTCTAGTCTTGTCTGTCTAGTCTTGTCTGTCTAGTCTTGTCTGTCTAGTCTTGTCTGTCTAGTCTTGTCTGTCTAGTCTTGTCTGTCTAGTCTTGTCTGTCTAGTCTTGTCTGTCTAGTCTTGTCTGTCTAGTCTTGTCTGTCGAGTCTTGTCTGTCTAGTCTTGTCTGTCTAGTCTTGTCTGTCTAGTCTTGTCTGTCTAGTCTTGTCTGTCTAGTCTTGTCTGTCTAGTCTTGTCTGTCTAGTCTTGTCTGTCTAGTCTTGTCTGTCTAGTCTTGTCTGTCTAGTCTTGTCTGTCTAGTCTTGTCTGTCTAGTCTTGTCTGTCTAGCCTTGTCTGTCTCTCTTTAGGTTAATATAAGAGCTATATTGGAGAAGAGAGTTGCAAACACTTCAGCAACTTGTTTCTGTTGTTGCATTTACATTGAGTGTTATTGGTGTACACGTTTTCTGTTTAAGTAACGTATATTTGTTGAATGCCCAAGCAACTCTGGATTTGTTTTTAAATTGCTGGATCTTATTTATGAAAACATTTCTCCTGGCATTAGTTTTGTGTGTTAACGTTTTTTAGTATTATATTAATCAATGAGGTATAAATCATTTAATGTATAACACAACCGATAGAGTTTCCTAATATGTTTACCTTCATTAATTAGTGTTGTTGTTATCCATTTGTTGGTTTTGAGCATATATTTCCTAGATTCGATGGGGCAGATCTGGTCCAAGGAAAGCGTTAGGTTATTCAAAAAAATTGCTGTAAGCTACCTCAACATCCCCGCTCAAAATTGTTGAGAAATCAATTTTACTGATGAGGTGTTTAATTTTGTGTATGCCAACATCGGTCTTTTCATGTATGTCTGTGGCGGTGTATGTCTTCCCAGGCGATATGTCAACTTTTGGTTCGATGCACAAATCCGGGTTCAATTGAAAGATTAAACTAAGGTGGTCAGCAATGACTGGATCAACAATCTTTAATGAAAATGCGCTAGCACCGGTGTTAGTGGCCATATAGTCACTCGATGACTGAGTAGTTGAACCACGAAAGTTTGTAAATATCCTAGTGGCGCCTTGATTGTTAACACTTAGTTTAAATGAGCTTAGTATATCAATGAGTGTTTGTCTTTCAGTCGTATTTTTCATTAAATCAATATTTAAATCGCCAACAAGCAACGTGGGTTTATCAGATTTGCACAGGTGTAGTAACATCTCATTGAGCATAGTATGAAATATTTGTAGGTTTCCTACCGGCGATCTGTATATACATATAATGTTAATCTTGGTTAGGTGAAGGCCTAGTGTTAAGCCACAAACTTCAAAATCCTTTTCAACTGAATAACTCGATAGCATAAAGTGTGATGTATTTATACAATTTCGAGCATATATGGCAACTCCACCATGGATAGTTTTAGTCATACAAAAATGTGAGACTAACTGGTAATTATCGATTTTAATCACATCAATTTCATCTTTTGTACACCAATGTTCACAAATGCATACCACGCCGATGTTAGTCATCTCCACGTCCAGTCTCCTCTAGTCTTCTCTGGTCTACTCTAGTCTCCTCTAACCTCCTATAGTCTCCTCTAGTCTCTTCTAACCTCCTCTAGTCTCCTTTAGTCTCCTCTAGTCTAATACAGTCTACTCTAGTCTCCTCTTGTCTCCACTAGTTTCTTCTAGTTTCCTCTAGTCTCCTCTAGTCTCCACTAGTCTCTTCTAGTCACCTCTAGTCTCGTCTAGTCTCGTCTAGCCTTGTCTAGTCTCGTCTAGTCTCGTCTAGTCTCGTCTAGTCTCGTCTAGTCTCGTCTAGTCTCGTCTAGACTCGTCTAGTCTCGTTTAGTTTCGTCTAGTCTAGTCTGGTCTCGTCTAGTCTCGTCTAGTCTCGTCTAGTCTTGTCTAATCTTGTCTGTTTAGTTCCTTTCTCCTAGTTTTGTTTGTCTATTCTTGTCGGTCTAATCTTCACACTCTATTTTTTTTATAAATTGATTTATAAATTCCGAGATTTTAGTTTTTTTTTTTGTTCATTAAAGTAAATAAACCTTAAATTTAACAATTTGCAAACATATTGGCAATTACCTTGATTGAAGCACAGCAGAGAAATCTTGGGATGTTCTTGAGCACTTGAATTAAATCACTGAAATAATATAGTCATGACGACTATCTAAACTGAACCAAGTTTTTATGGACTGCAATGAAAAATCAAGTGTAATTTGCGAAATAAAACATCTCGGTTTATAAATATTCATTCGACAGGATATTTGATTAGCTAGTAATTGTTTTTTAAACAATTTTTTTGTTTCGGGCTTTGATATAGCAAATTTGCAAATTCAAATCAAGAAAATTTGCGTTAAAGATTGTTACTAATTAAAATCTGATATTCTAGCGGAAACAGATTAAATAACAGAGCTGGGCAAAATTTACTTACATTTTATGCACCTGAAACTGCAAAATTTATGAATTAATTCTGATTATAAATCGACCTGAAACCATTACAATTCGCCATATTGTCTACTTTCTTTAAAAATTAACAGATACACCTCCGGCTGAAAGTCAATACCATCCAAAATCCCTATTGAACTCATTAGACTTTTGACCTAGACTGTATAAGGAAACAGCCAGTAATACAAAAAAAACCTCTGGATTAATTAACCAAATAAAGTGGCAAATCTTCAGCAAGCATGTATATTAAAACGGCTTGGATTTTTTGCGTACAATAAATAGATGTTTTTTTACAAAAAATAGGTGGAAAAATATAAAATTCGGTTTATTCATACAAAAAGCGATTACTTTATCTAAAAAAGGTTACTTCGTCTAAAATAAAATATAAACACCTAATAATCGATTTATTCTTACAAATAATAATGTTTTAGTACAATAAATGATGGCATTGTACAAAGTAAAATAAGTTCACCCAAAAAAGGTTTAACTGTACAAAAAAGTTTGATCCATTCAAAATATGATTGCTCTTTACAAACAATTGTTTTCATACAAAATTCAATTATTTCTTCCAATAAAGGAATAAAATTTCCAAAAAAGCCTATCGTTGGGTTAAATCATCACCAACCGTTGTGAAAGAAGAATTGAATGGTTAATCATTTTTTTACAACAGTCCAAGCAGTCAAAAGATATCAGAAATCAATATTTCAGAGTTAAAAACAAAAGAAAACCTGAAAAACTGGAATAGTTTTGAAGAGGACAAATCATATCAAATTTAAATGTGGAAAGTGAACATTAATAAATGGCAATTAGCTTCCTGTTCATATATGTGGTTTATGAAGAATTACATATGAAGGGAGCAGGCAAAGAACAGGGAATGTCCTATTGAATAGATTCCGAGAAAAACGCTATTTAAAGTTTAGAAGTTATAATATTTTTATTGAGATCAAAGTATACAGTAACTTTTACTTAGAAAAACCAATGACTTATTATTGAGCATATTTATGTTAAAATCAGAGTTTCCAGTTATTGACAACCATTTTACAAAAAGTACAAAACAAGGAATGTCCTTGGCGTCACAAACAAAAACAAGGAATGTCAAATTTAGTCATCAGCATCTTTGGTTTTCAATCATATTTTAGTGTTTCATAAAATAATTATGTTTCTCTTGCACAAAATGGCATCATACTCATCAAATCTCTGTATTTTACTTCACTTATGGGTAAAAAGTTTTTATATGCATAATCTGGAAGTTCGAACTCAATGTTAGTGACAGGATTACAACAATTATTTACAATCTTCATTTTCTCCTAAGTGCCATTGTAATTTTCTCGGTGCAGTACTACAGGACCATGTTCTTTGGATACCATTACTTCCCTCTGCTTTTGAATTGGGATCTTGCATCTCTTCATGATTTTTTCAGTGAGAAATTTTGACCATTCTCTTACAACTTCTCCTGGAGCAATTTTAATAACTTTGAAGACGGTTTTGTCCTTGAACTTTTCAGCAGTTCATACCAATGAAATGGCAATTCCATTTTAGTTTTAATATTAATCAACCCTATATTCCTATCGCACTCAAGATAGCTGTGCCTTCTTATGGGAAAGGTTATTTTTAAGGAGTCGAGTAAATTTAATTCATGAGTGACAGTATGTATGAACCAACACATGGTATAATTTTTGTTTTGACCCCTACAGGAATCACAAAATATTACAAGATACCTTACTGCTTTGTCCATGTGGTTAGTAATAAAATTAAAAAAAACGAAACCACTTTATCAGATCCTTTCTTTTCACATATTTCAGGATAGGAATAAAAATAAGACTGTCCAGTCCCCAGATTATGAATATTGAATGTGTAGATAGATAATTGTCTCTTGAAATAAACATCATTTGTTGTTATATTTGGAAGACACATTTTTTTTGGAAGTCAATAGCTATTGCTAGAAAATCCTTTTGATTCCTACTTTGTTTTTTGGCTTTTCATTTCCTTTCATAAAAAAACATGAGCTTTTGTTAGATGAAGTTTATTCAAAATTGATTGCTGTTTTAATTCATCAAGTTTCTTTTCTTCCTCAAGTACCTTAGCCTTGGCTAAATAAGTATCACAGGAACTGCATGTTTCTATTCTCGGATAGCCTAAAACTATGTTAAACTGTGTGTTAAAGATATGCCTGTATGACTCCTACGAAATTAGCTTTTATTTTCATTGTGTTCTAAAAACATCTTGTAGATTTTCTTTATTGTTAAGTCTTCTTAAGGTATATATAAGGTATATATATATATATAATGTATATATATATATATATATATATATATATATATATATATATATATATATATATATATATATATATGTTGTATTTGAGGTTTTCGCGGATAGATACCTGTGTTGTATTGTTTTCTCGGGGATTCCGCGTTGATGCTGAGGGTTGGCTCTGAAAAGAACCGGATTCTCGACGTTTCGGCGAACTAACATTCGCCATTCTCAAGAGATATATGCGTCCGTGCGGGTCAACCGTTAGACGCATACTGAGAGCTCGTTCGTGCGATGCGACTACTTATAGCTGTCTGGCTTCGGGTCATGCGCGTTGTGTGCGGTGCTTCGGTTCGGTTGTTTGCTTGTCTTGTTGGTCGTACATGAGTCTGGGGTGCTTGGGATTGCATTTTGAGGGTGGATATGATCGGTCGCCATGCTGGGGGCAGTCTCAAGGAATCGTCTCTCGTGTTCATGCAGTAGTCTCGTTTTTATATCTCTATGGCTTCTCTGTATACTCGTGACATTTCGTGGCTAATCTGTGCAACAGTCCTTGAATTTCTAAAGTCCATCCAGTGACCGGTGTTTGTGTGTTGGACAAGTGCCGATGAAACTTTGTCTCTGTGTCTGTTTGAAACTACATGTTCTTGAATCCTAGCAGATATTTTTCTATTGGTACGTCCAATGTAGGTTTGTTCACATGTTCCGCAAGGTATTTCGTAAATTCCATGGGATTCTAACGGGATGGTGTCTTTAACGCTGCGTAGCATGGAGGATATTTTCTGGTTAGGTTTGAAAATGGTGTCGATGTTGTGTCTTTTAAGTATTCTGGCGATTTTGTCAGTTGATCCATGAACATATGGTAGGTATGCTGTGCTAACGGGTTTCTGGCGCTCTTCAGTTCTTTAGCTACTGTTCTCTGTACGACGGAAAGCTCTGGATATTAAGCTGTTTGGATATCCATTTGAAGCAAGGGCTTCTCGTAAGTTCCTCAATTCTTTCGGTAAGTTAAGCTGGTCGGCTAGTCTTTTGGATCGGGTGGTAAGAGTGTTGACTACAGATGCTAGTTGTTTGGGATGATGGTGCGAAGAAGCGTTTAGATATCTGTCTGTGTGGGTTGGTTTCCGGTACACAGTGTGGCTCAATGTGCCGTCAGGTTTCTTCTGTACCAAAACATCCAAGAAAGGCAGTTGTTGATGCTTTTCTATCTCCATTGTGAATTTAATTTGGTCGTGTTGGGAGTTAAGATGGGTAAGGAATTTGTCCAGCTCTGGTCTGCCGTGGGGCCAGATTACAAATGTGTCATCAACATATCTTAACCAGAGTGTAGGTTTAAGTGTAGCTGATGAGATTGCCTTTTCCTCAAAATCTGTAAGCAATATGTTGGCTATTACTGGGGATAGAGGTGAACCCATTGGTGCTCCTAGGACTTGTTTGTATATTTGGCCATCGTACCTAAAGTATGTATTCTTTAAACAATGTTCTGCCAGATCTGATACATACTTTTCTGGTTTTAATTTTGATCTTATGATGTTTAAGGCCTCAGGGACCGGTACTTTTGTGAATAAAGATACAATGTCAAAGCTCACAAGGAGGTGGCAGGGCTGGAGTTGGTGATTTTTCAGTATGTCTATGAAGTGTTCAGCATTGCGGACATAGGAATCACAATCTTCTGCGTATGGTTGTAAACATTTTGCTAAATGTTTCGCAAGAAGTTGGACCGGTGAACCAATGGAGCTTACTATTGGTCGTAGTGGGGCTCCATCTTTGTGGATCTTTGGTAAACCATATATCTTGGGACACCGTGAAGATTTCTCCCTTGGTATAAGATATTTCATTGATTCCTTGTCAATGCTAGAGCTTAGGATCTTTTGTCTGGTAGTTTTCTCAAGATAGGTTGTGGGGTCCGTTGTACTGGGTAGATAAGCCGGATCATCTAAGATTGTGGTCATTTTTTGTTTATAGTCAGCACTGTTCATGACTACAGAGCAATTTCCCTTGTCAGCTGGTTGAACCACAATGCTGTTGTTTTCTCTTAGTGCCTTGAGGGCTTTGAATTCCTCGTATGAGATGTTTCTTGTCGGTGGTTTGGCAGATCTTAAAATGTGGCATGTTTCCTGTCTTATTGTCTCGGCTAATGTGGCAGGGAGTTGTGAAATAGCAGTCTCGACACCAGTGATTATGTCTTCTTTGGGAAGCCGAGTTGGTGCTATTGCAAAGTTAAAACCCTTGGCCAGTACGGTTTTGGTAGGTTCGTCTAGGGGCTGGTCTGAAAGATTGTAAACCACTTTGTCCATGTTGAGTGGTTTTGGTGCAGGTTTTTGTCTCCGTCTGAGAAGGTTGTATTTTTCTTTCTGTCTATTGGTAATTAATAATCTATTTTGTTCGGCTCTGTTGTTGGATATTAAGTCTATCTGTTGCCAGAGGAGAGGGTGTAGCGTAGTGGTTAGAGCTATGTGGGTTGTTAGGATATTTTGACTGATGCTGTCAAGTTTCTGTCGTTTGGTTTGAATTTCGTCCCGAAGCAAAGCTTGGCTTGCGTTGTGTAGTATTTTGCCTGACCTGGCTGTCGGATTTTGGTGTGACAGCCTCATACAGACGGGTGTTATGTCTGTATCTCTACAGCGACGTAAAAATGCTAAATCGCATAATAATTGAGAGCGCTTTGTCCGTAGTTTCTCGAAACTACGGGTGAGCTGGTAAATTTCCTCCCCGTGGAGGTTTATAATGTTGTATTTGAGGTTTTCGCGGATAGATACCTGTGTTGTATTGTTATATATATAGGTAAGTAAATTTTCCTACTGTGTTGTAAACTGTAGTGACTCAGTCTACCCTTGAAAGAATTAATATGATGAAAAACTAGTTCTATTTCTTTGGTGCAACTTTTTTGTAGTTTTCATGCCTTTATTTATGATCTACAAGAGCTATACCTGTTGTTTTCAAGCTTCTTTGCAGATATTCCACCTTTCTTTTTGTTACCAGATTTGTTACCAGTACAAAACAAACAAACAAAAAATTGTGACATTCCCTGTTATTTGCCTGTACCCTAAAGTACAATATATTACATATATTTAATAAATTTATTTAAGAAGTAGTTTTTAGGAATTAATATTGTTATATACTCGCGTTGGCCATCGTATCGCTTTTTCTCATCAACCACTCAACTGCTGCTTCGGGTGTCGCCCTCACCAGGTCCATCAAGTATGCCCCTGCGTGTCTCAATCGAGTAGTATCTCAAGTATCCTCTTCAGCACTCTAGTTTGGATGTTATCTTCGATGTTTGGTTTTTCCAATCTGTTGGTTATATCTGCTGTGGCTTTTTGTAACCACGCCATCCCAAGTCATCACATACGGGATAATCTTGGTTTTACACTTGTGATGCATTGATATTTCGCTCGCTGGCATGTTGTACTTTTGCAGTTTCGTTTTCTCAACAATTTGCAGCTGATCCTCGTTTGTTATTCAATCATAATAGCTTCGTTTCGTTTCTTATCAACCACTACAATATCTGGTCGGTCATGTGCTACTCTTATTACATATTATATAGCATATAATATAAAATAAAAAATAATATATTTACATACAATAGATTATAGCTAATAGTTATTTGATTCTAGTTCAAATTTTATATCAAGAAAATTGTCTTTGTGTAAAGAGCAATCAAATGAATGAATGAAACAACCTTTTTATGTACACGTAAACGTTTTTTGGGTGAACTGATTATATGTTTCAATCGATTATTGTAAGGAAAAATCATATTTTGTACGAAAAAAACAATTATTGGATGATTACATTTTATTATGGATCAATTAACCTTTTTTTGGATGAAGTAATTTATTTTATGATGAATTTTAGATTGATTAATTTTTTTTATATTTATGCAGCTATTTATTGTAGAACTTCATCCATTTATTGTAGGTTGAGTTTTGTATACTTCTAATCGAATATTGGATGAATAAATTTTAAGCGTATCAAAACAAACAATTACGTTTATGTAGACACAAAAACTATCGCATTAAGAAAATAAAATTAAAAAATTAAATAAATAAAAGTTTGTAAATATCGTATTAAGAATACATCTAAAAGAAATGCAACGGTGTGTGTAAATAAATGTGATTCAGACGTTCTTTTGTGTTAATTTTTTGTGAGTCTACACGGCAAAAAAACATTGTTTTGTTCCGAACGCCGCGCTGATAAAAAATCGCGTGGAATTAAATGCATTTAATTTTTTTGTGGACGGAGAGAATATTAGGTCAGTAGAGTGTGGGCTGTAGTGCGGAGAAGTGCGGTTTTGTTGATCTTCTCGATCAAGGTAAGATTCTCAAAACTATTTACCTATAAATAGTAATCAATCATTTGATAATATGCAAGTAAAAGCAAATAACAAATTTAAACGAATTTTATTACTACTTATAACCTGTAATTCCATATTTATTGTTTATTATGTTTCTTATTTCGTTTTTAATAAACTGAAATGGATTGAATTGAAATGTATTCATCTACATAAATGTTTTAAAGAAAGTATGAAGATTCTTCTTGATCCAGGTAACATTGCTACTTCGAATTATGATAACTTAGAGTTAAAATAACTTATAATTATAATTATAATTATATATTCTTTAATAACTAAAAAGTAAATGTAAATACTCAACTTAAACCAGATGCCACGGGTTAGATGGAGAATACGGGTCTCTTGAAAATATTTTTGCGGACTTTTTACCTTGTGTAACTGTTATTAATCGTCTTTGTTAGTCTTTAACTAAGATCCGAAAGCAAAAATGAAGCCTCTACGTTCTCTGGTTCAATAAATATTCGTGTTTTTTTGTTGAAAATAGTTGTTGACATTTTGGTTGGTTAGATTAGGTTGTCCGCCGCGAAGCGGACAGATGAATCAAGACAACATACTCGCGACAGCGCGAACTCTCGATCCAATACAGGTTAGGTTTATGTCAACAACTCTTTTCAACAAAAACACGAATATTTATTAAACCAGTTAACGTAGAAGCTTCATTTTTGATTTGCCACCTTAGTTAAGCCCTGCCAAGGACGATTAACAAGAGTTACACCAGCTAAAAAGTCCATAACACTAAGTTTCTATAGACCCGTATTCTCCACCAAGTCCGATGTCACTGTAAATTGAAAGAAAATGCTATTACATATTTCTCCTGAATTATGTTTCTTGTTTACACTCTGATAACATAATCACAAAATATATTTTCAATGTTTGCTTATGAAGAGAATAGGGGACTAACATGTTTTCAATAAACTGACAGACCAAACAAGTTTCTACAATCAGACAATACAAAACAAGAAAATGCTAAACACGTCCAGACAAGAGTAAAGAAGAATAACCAAAATTATACAAGACTGGTCAGGACTGGACAAGACTAGAGAAGACTGTACAAGACCACACAAGACCAGAAAAGAACCGGCAAGGCCAGATAAGACCAGACAAGACCAGATATGACCAGACAAAACCAAACAATACCAGACAAATCCAGATAAGACCAGACAAGTGTAGACAAAACCAGACAAGGCTAGGCAAGATAAGGCAAGACTTGACAAGAGTAAACAAGACCAGACAAGACCAGACAAGACGAGACAAGACCAGACAAAACCAGACAAGACCAAACAAGATCAGACATATCCAGACAAGACCAGACAAAACCTTATCTTTGAAGTATTATATAATTTGTATAATACAATCGAATAAGACATTTTCTTTTTTACGTTAATAAAATACAAATTGTTATTTGGATTCTTTAAGTCAGGTCCCCAACCTTTTTGGACTTAAGAGCACATTCTATAGTACCGGTCAGATGGCGGGCACCATTTATTTTTTCTATGTAACTTTATAGTTGGATATTGATAATAATACAAATAATGTAAATTTTAACACATAATTAACGTTTATATTTGTATGAAAATTATTAAATTATATATAACATTACAAATCAATGTGATCTTTAGCACTGCATTTCATTGGTAATTGCTTCATAATTAGGGCTGTATGATGATATTCTTGCTCGAAAGCAATCATCAAGATGTTCGCCAATCAGTCGAGATCTGTATTTTGATTTTATAATATTCATGACTGGAAACAATGATTGACAGAAATATATGGAACCAAAAAACGATTTTATTTTGTATGGTGCTCTTTTCAAGAAAGGAAATTTATTTCTGTCAATTACATTCCAGAAGTTTTCATCTAATACGATAGAATAGGATGGTTGCGACAGTTACTACGTGGTAATCCATACTTACATTGAATTGAAAAATTCACTTTGTTTTTTACCACACTTATATTATGTAAAAATGTTATATAACTCATTATTCACAGTTATATAAATTTCTACACATATCACGACTCGAGTTTCGACGTTTGACGGTCATTTTCAAGTCACTTGAAAATGACCGTCAAACGTCGAAACTCGAGTCGTGATATGTGTAGAAATTTATATAACTGTGAATAATAAGTTATATAACATTTTTACATAATATAAGTGTGGTAAAAAACAAAGTGAATTTTTCAATTCAATGTAATACGATAGATTTTAGGACAATGTCGTTCTGAAGATCTAATATTTCTAACTCAAGTTCTTCTGCCCTAACTTGCATAAGCTCTGCAATTTGTGTAGTTATATCAGTTACATTTACTTGGCAAGTAAAACGATTGTGATATTAAACTGTTTAAAGGCTCAATAATATTAAACTGTTTAAATCGTTTTTCAAACTGGTTTTTAAGTAATTGAGGACTGTCAACAAATGATGAAAAGTCAATTTCAGCATCTCTTATCAATTTTTTCATATTTGGAAAATGTACAGATTTCTTCATTTGAGGATGTGTTATCCACAAAACCAGTTTGACATTAAATGAGTTTACAGATCTTATCATTGTAGCTATATGTATATAAGCTATATTGTAGCTATATGTATATAAGTTTTTTCCCTGCAACTCCAAGTTTAAATTATTTTATTTTTCCATTATATCTGTAATGAAACCCACATCCACAAGTCTGGATGAATTCGTTAATTCAACAAAATTTGTATTTTTAGAACTGAGATATTTTATTCCTTCAATTAAATTGACAAATCTTGAAAGAGTATTATCCTTAGTAAGCCAACGTACTACACTGGTACCACATGGCTTGTGGATTTGGGTTACATTTTGTTATATTAATAAAATGGATCACCGATGACAACGATTTAACACAACTATTTTAACCAGTGATGCGAGGAATGTATTGTTAAGACTACTTTGACGGTGTTTAGGTTTCCAACGCTCCAGCTATTCCAGTTCTTTTTACCGGCGACAGGTCGGATACTTTTCTAACAGACCACGTATAGTTAAGGCTTAAACAATTAACTCTTTACCTGTAATCATTTTGAATAAAGTTTTCATTAATATTTTTTTTAAAACATTTTATTCTCATCGAGAAATAAAATTCACGGAAACCGATATCAAACAATAGATTACCCGAGTGTTTATTTTAATGGTAGGAAAACTGCGAGTTATAGGCAAGAATCAATAAAGGATGAATAATAGAGTGGAAGAGTACCGATCACATTTTAATATTCTCACATTAATTTTAATAGTCCGTCCGGATTTTACGCCATTAATAAAAAGTTATTCTGACCGATGAATAATAGGGATGATAAAAACCACCAACTGTTTTCAGACTAAATTATAATCCACACCAGTTTCATATAAGTTTGTATTACGCGATTTATATTACAAGAATAACGTAGCTATAGTCATATGCAAAATGAATATTAAACACACACACATGAAGTACTTACACATGTTTAGATCTAAAACTATATGCATGTCGGACGGCAGTAAAAGCTAAAAACAGTAATCCTATTGTTGTGTGCTAAGCGTAAACTAACTGCATGGTAAATGGAATTTAGATATCACGATGAAATTGAGTGATAGTACCAACGGTGGCTATTAGTTAAACGCCTGAAGTAGATCGTTTATCAAAACCTGGAAACCACTAAGAGCTTCTATAAAAATAAAAACTGCCTGTGTTAAAAGTTAATGATGCGGAAAGAAAACATATATCTCTTTAGTGAGAAATAAATGTGTAGAAATCGATGGAATAAATGCTTTAAAACTCGACAATAGGAAATCGATTCCGTGGATACTGTGCCATAAGCTGTTTGAAAGGGTTTCTGAAGTCTGTTAATGTACTTACCCCCAAGTCAACGTATATTATATAAATTGGATATGGAAGCACTAAGCAGAGCGACGTTAACCATGTTCCGACGACGCAAACGAATGCTGGAAGACGCGGCTTTGTCGGGTTTCGCACCATACGAAACCTGTCCCACGCCGTCAGGACGAATGTTAACGTTGTAACATGGATCGGTATATCCTGAAAGCGAGAACAATATTGAATTAAAATTTACATCAACGTGCGCAAAATACAATAGTGAACTGTTTAATATCAATTCTAACATATTTATATCTTTTATACCTATTAATAATATATTGGGTGTGTTGTGTCCCATTCAAAGATGCAAAGTTTTTATTGGTCGCCTCCTCCCCACCTACTGTGGAGAGAGAGGGTAGTTTTAGTAAGTATAAATAAAGATCATTTTGAGATTGACATGTTATTTACATGGTCAATTTACGCCATGTTATACGTCAAAAAGTGGCAGATTCCGGAATCATTCCGTCAAAATGCGACGATGGGCACGGTCCGATACGGCTACGACGGGAGCAATATTTTATTGTCTTTTTGCCCGAAAAAAAATAAGGTCGTATTGCTGTTGTCATCGAAACACAAAACAGGGAAAAAGTCCGCAGATACTGATAAACCTGAGATCATTGAGTTTTATAACTCAACGAAGTGCGGCACTGATGTGTTTGATCAGCTATGCGGCAATTACTCATGCGCTCGAAGGACTCGTAGATGGACTATGCGTTTCTTTCTCGGTATGATGGATCAGGCCACTGTGAATGCCTCCATTTTGTACAATTTAGCTTGTACAAATGAGCCGCGTTCTCGAGCCGATTTCTTGAAAGAGTTTGCATTCGATCTGATAGCGCCACAGCTCCGTAAACGCCTTGAATACCCACAAATTCATACATCTACTAAGCAATCCATTCAAAGATTGCTAGGAGTCGAAGAAAATATAACCGCGAATGTTGGGCTCCAAAAAATGAACAAGAGAAAACGATGTTTTTATTGTAAAACAGAAAAAGACCGCAAAACCAACATTTGTTGCGCGAAATGCGGTAAACCCACTTGCGACGAACACCGTATTTCTTGCTGTATACCTTGCCACCATGCTTAAATAAAATATTGACCTAACACACACTAAAACATTGTTACGTTATTAGTTTATATCCACTTTACAACAAATTTATTCATTAAAATCATTTTTACACGCGATTTTAGTCATTTTTACACGCAATTTTAGTACCCAAATATTTGCTATTTTCAGGTTCAAAAATTAAGCTTTTTTTTTCAATAAAATTTTTTGGACTATTTTTTTTATGAAAGGTAGGGATTTCACCTTCAATTTCTTTTTTTATTTGTGTCGATATCTTTATTTGGCTTTAAGTTATGATTTTTTAAGTAAACAAATGATTTTTCGTGAGATACCTCCAGATTTTCAATAACAAAAGTATAACAAATTGTTTTTTTCAAAATATTCCTATTGGGGCTTTAAGTTGAAGGTTGAAAGAAGCTCCATGAATTTTTTCAGATTTTTTAAAGCGTTTTTACTGATCCAAATAACGCAAAGACGAAAACGACCCATGACTGGTTTCAGAAGGTGCCGAAAATATGACTAGCTCTTAAGGGTTAAAAATATATAAAATAATACATGGTTTTATACTACTAAAAAATTAAGAAATGGCTTAATTAGTCTTTTTCCATACGATGTCGGGCAGAAGACACTCCAATTGCTGCAAGACATACGGACGACTTTGAGTGTTGCATAGGTCTCCCGGATATTAATTGAGTCCGCGGTGTGAAGGAATAAAAAATAATGAGAAAATTGAGAATTGAAATTACCTATTGGAGAAGAAGTATAGAAGTGGAAGATATATAGAAGAGGAATTAAAAAGTTAACTGGGAAAGAGAGATCAATTCTTGCAGTTTTGGGAACGGCCGGTCCGGACAGCACAGTAAAATGAAGTGATTGATTACCCGCAAACATTATATCAATTAAACCTCTTTATAAAAATGACGAAGCGAAAAGTTAAGCTTACAATCTTTAGAAATCAACGCAAACAATTCTCTTCCGAGAACTGCTCAGAAATTCTGAAAACTACCAAAATACGCCTAAGACTTTAATCAGATTTATCGTGTATTTTCAAATTTATCGTCATTTTCAATATATACTCAAATAAATTCATGTAAAATAGTATTGCTGTTGATTTATAGCATTTATTGTGAATCACATGTATATGCTTCGCAACATCAGACGAGATTACATTATATAAACCTCGATTTATGTTAATGTACAGCAATTATGTTCCTTGGATTTGCTCTTAACGATCTTAAAAATAATTATACGAAAATATTTTATGTATTACTAATACCGTCCCATAAAATCCAGGTTTATGCTGTGTCGGTAAAACTTTAATGATACCGTAAACATTTGACATAGATGATATTCTAAAGATTTGACAAATTATAAACAATATTATAGCGTTATTCTTAATGTATGTATGTTCTTAATGTTCTTAATGTTCTTAATGTATTCTTAATGTTATTCTTAATGTAAAAACGCACACAAACTAATGTTTTCATTAATAATAATAACAATAGCCTTTATTTGCTACAACAATAGGGAAATATTTATGTGATTTATATTGACTTATTATTGTTTATTCGTTTAGCCCACTATGGAGCGCGCAGAACCATTACTTAGCACTGGTCTTTTTATCTTCCCAAAACTTCCTCATCCGTTCGCTCTGGGCCTGTCTTCTTTCTTGCGTCCATGCGTTTTTTAGTTTCAAACTCTTAGCTGTTGGATTCTTTGATGTGAAGTTATGTGAATTTATTTCCTGCCTGTATTTAGTTCGTGTAGTAGCCAATGGATCTATATTGATTACTGAGAGGTCATGTTGGGTGTCTACCAGCCAGCGTACTTCCATTGATGATGAAGAAGATTTTCTTGGTCATCCATTCGTACTATATGACCGTAGAAATTTAAACGTATTTTCCGCTGCAACTAAAGAAAATCGTTCTGTCAGGGAATACAGTTCTTGTGAGCTTTTACGCATCCAGATACCATCTTGTACCTTACGTCCAAATATTTTTCTCAATATCTGACGTTCTACTTTATCAATATCATTGATGTAGATGGGTAATGATGAAGTCTCTATTGCATAGAGTGCTTCTGGAAGGATGACTGTATAGTAGTGACGGAGTTTTGCTTTGGTAGAAAGTGATATCTTGTTGTAGATATTCCAGGTGATTGTATAGGCTTTGCGTAACTTTTCTTCACGTGTTTTGTTAGCCAATGTTTCCTTACCAGTGTTTCCAATTATTTCACCTAGATAATTGAAGTGCTGAACTTGTATGATGTTGCGATATTTGGTTGCAAGATGTGTAACATTTGAGCTCTTGGAGTCTATGTATTGCGTTTTCTCGTAAGAGATTTGAAGGCCGGTCCTAATGGCGATTTCATGAAGTTCCTCGATGGCGTGTTTTGCTTCTTCAGTAGTCCGGGTGATTATTGCAAGGTCGCAAACGCGAGGCACTTTATGTTGATTCGCTTGTCCTTTGTTCCCATATATACTCCAGGTACTTCTTTCTCTCATATTTTGATTATCTTATCTAGTACCAGGTTGAAGAGAAGTGGGGACAATCCATCACCCTGTTTTACTCCAGTACTGATTTGAAAAGGCTCGGAGATTTCACCCATGAATTTTACTTTGGATGTTGCGCCTGACAAAGTCTGTTGGATTAGCATGGTTGTTTTACTATCCACACCGTATTCATGAAGTATATTAAACAGAGTTATGCGGTCAATCGAGTCATAGGCTTTCTTGAAGTCTATGAAAGTGAAAACTGTGCGGTTGGGCTGGCGATGTTGCAGGTTCCAGATTTGTTACGCGCATGATCGGTGCGGTCGGAAACCTGCCTGATATTCACCGATCAGATGTTCTGTCTGTTCTTCCAGTTTGGTGAGGAGGGCACGTGAGAGAACTTTGTAGGCGATTGATAGACGGGAAATGCCTCGGTAATTGTTTGGATCAGTCTTGTCGCCCTTTTGTGTAGTGGGTGGATCATAGCATTTTTCTAATCAGCTGGTATGATGTCGCTCTTCCATGTATTTACAATGATAGCTTCCAGTCTATCAATCAAGAATTCACCTCCGATCTTGAGCATTTCAGCGATTAAGCCATCTTCACCTGGTGCTTTGTTGTTTTTTAGGTGTAAAATGATGTTTTGTATTTGCTCATGTGTTGGTGGAACAGAGTCCTGGTTTGCAGTCTGTCAATAGCTTGCAGTCTGTCAATCAAGAATTCACCTCCGATCTTGAGCATTTCAGCGATTAAGCCGTCTTCCCCTGGTTCTTTGTTGTTTTTTAGGTGTAAAATGATGTTTCGTATTTCCTCATGTGTTGGTGGAACACAGTCCTAGTTTGGGGCGACTATGTGGCATTGGAGTCTTTCTTCAAGGGGTTCACAGTTGTGTAGCTTCTTGAAGTACTGTTTCAGAATTTCGCTTTTGTGTTGGTTTCAAGGGTTTCATCACACCGACGGAAGCTGAGGCTCGGTGGCTTATAGTTCATTAGTTCTTCCCTAAATGTTCTGCAGAAGTTTCGCGTGTTATTTCTTTTGAACTCATTGTCGATTTCCTCTAAATTTTTTGAAATGGTATGTCTGTTTAATGCGTCTGATCGTTTTGGATGTTTCGCACTGCATTTTTAAGAAAATGAAAATTAAATTTAACGTGAGGAAAGTAGAACCTACTGCTTCTCCAGAAACAGCTACACCAGCAGCGAATACACCAGTAGCGAGTACACCAGCAGAAAGAATTACCAGAAGAAAGGAAGATTAATAAGACTTTTTCTAAGAACGTGATTTGAACTAATGACAATGTAAATCAAAATTAATTAAAAATAATAATTTAGTTTATAATCCACGGTTTCACAAAGAATTCTTTAAAGAAAATAAATTTCAGAGATGGCAGTTGAAAACGAACATGTCGGCGATTGTCCGGAAGATGTCCGGAAACCGTGGATGAAGAATAAATTAGCGAAGATGTGGCAAAGCAGCTTCTAAAATTGCCTGCTGTGCTAGCCGCACTTCAAAATCAAAAAATGATTAAAATTATATTTAACCACTTTGTCCATAAGTTTCCATGTTTTATTTAATGTCCGTTTATGCGTCGCGTACTTTGGATGAGTGCAGGCATCGGAGAAGGCCCCTTGCAATTTCGATAAGATTGTGCTTAGATTTTTGTGCTGCATTGGTCTGTTTCTGCCTGTCAACTCACAGACAAATACAGTTATATAACTCAAACAACCACTATCCAAGCTTATAAAAATGAAATGATTATAATAGTTAACATTATTATTTCTCTAGTTCTGTTATTGCAATGAAAATGGACTGGTATTAGTAATAAAATGCAAATCTCTATTGTATAATTCAATATCCTGCATGTTATTAACCAAGAAGGAGTTGTTTCAACTTGAAATTTGGTCATAGTCTTAATAAGACTAATTTTATAGAGCCACGAACAGGTATATATAATATATATATATATATATATATATATATATATATATATATATATATATATATATATGTGTGTGTTGTATTTGAGGTTTTCGCGGATAGATACCTGTGTTGTATTGTTCTCAAGATTCTCAAGAGATATATGCGTCAGTGCGGGTCAACCGTTAGACGCATACCAATGCGTATAACATGTATGCGTATACATGTATATATAACATAGTATGCGTCTAACGGTTGACCCGCACGGACGCATATATCTCTTGAGAATGGCGAATGTTAGTTCGCCGAAACGTCGAGAATCCGGTTCTTTTCAGAGCCAACCCTCAGCATCAACGCGGAATCCCCGAGAAAACAATACAACACATATATATATATATATATATATATATATATATATAATATATATATATATATATATATATTTATATATATATATATATATATATATATATATATATATATATATATATATATATATATATATATCTGTGTTGAAAATTATATCGATTTTTGTTCAGCTTCTAATTACAGTAAACCTTGTGTTGATCCGTGTCCTTCATATTTTTAAGGGTTTAGTGGAATAGATTCATCACGAAGGGATTTGTTTCGATTTCGTTATTGATTAATCCCTTTACAGGGCGGGGGTCAGCCTGTCTGATCCCTTGTTGGATTTGACCGAGGTCTCCCGCAACAAAAACAAATAATATACTGGATAACTGAGCTACCGAGAACCCTAATTTATCACAATTTACAATTAGTTTAATATTTACTTTGCAGTGAAATACAATTTCAATTCGGGCACTCTCCACATGTCAATCATTACGGCAAATATGTTTTCCGCATTTTCATATTTTCTACGTCGTGGGTAATTTTCAAACGACGATTGTTAACTAAGTATTAATGCTACATGGACGTGTTATATCTCATTTTAAAGCTAATTTAGTCTAGTTTATAGATGTTATATATTTGTGTCAAGATTCCTTACACTTTCCCTGATATTAATAATTTCCCAACACTCGTCCAAATTATCCGTTTTGTTTATAACTCCGCAAATACTAACTCGATCTAAACCTATAATGTCGCATTTAATAGATAATTTAATGTAGTTTTAGGTGATATTAACAGATTGTTGTTAATTTAAGTTGTATTGCACATTTTCTGTAAATATTGTATTTCACAGGTGTTTCGTACAAAAAATAACAAATCAATGTACGTAACGTTATTTCCACCCCTTTTTACTCGTTTTCAGGTATTACATAAGTGTTATAAATAGAAGAAACGTAAATATTTTACTGTAGCCTTCGTTTAGATCGATCTAATCCGCTTTTACTTTAGGTTAGCTACCGAGAACGGACAAACGAACGGACAAGAATTCGTGCGGACAAGAGAACAGACAGAGAAGACAAGATACCGAACAGACAAAAAACATTCGGACAAGAGAACAGACAGAGGAGAGAGGTAATCGAACAGACAAGAAAAAAACGTTCGGACAAGAAATTGTGCGGACAAGAGAACAGACGGAGGAGACAAAAAAGAACAGACAAGAAACGCGTTCGGACAAGAGAACAGACAGAGGAGACAAGAAATCGAACAGACAAGAAAAAACGTTCGGACAAGAAATCGTGCGCACAAGAGAACAGACGGAGAAGACAAAATAGAACAGACAAGAAAACGTTCGGACAAGAGAACAGGCAGAGGAGACATGAAATCGAACAGACAAGAAAAAACGTTCGGACAAGAAATCGTGCGCACAAGAGAACAGACGGAGGAGACAAAAAAGAACAGACAAGAAACGCGTTCGGACAAGAGAACAGACAGAGGAGACAAGAAATCGAACAGACAAGAAAAAACGTTCGGACAAGAAATCGTGCGCACAAGAGAACAGACGGAGAAGACAAAATAGAACAGACAAGAAAACGTTCGGACAAGAGAACAGGCAGAGGAGACATGAAATCGAACAGACAAGAAAAAACGTTCGGACAAGAAATCGTGCGGACAAGAGAACAGACGGAGAAGACAAAATAGAACAGACAAGAAAACGTTCGGACAAGAGAACAGACAGAGGAGACATGAAATCGAACAGACAAGAAAAAAAGTTCGGACAAGAAATTGTGCGGACAAGAGAACAGACGGAGGAGACAAAAAAGAACAGACAAGAAACGCGTTCGGACAAGAGAACAGACAGAGGAGACAAGAAATCGAACAGACAAGAAAAAACGTTCGGACAAGAAATCGTGCGCACAAGAGAACAGACGGAGAAGACAAAATAGAACAGACAAGAAAACGTTCGGACAAGAGAACAGGCAGAGGAGACATGAAATCGAACAGACAAGAAAAAAACGTTCGGACAAGAAATCGTGCGGACAAGAGAACAGACGGAGAAGACAAAATAGAACAGACAAGAAAACGTTCGGACAAGAGAACAGACAGAGGAGACATGAAATCGAACAGACAAGAAAAAAAGTTCGGACAAGAAATCGTGCGGACAAGAGAACAGACGGAGAGGACAAAATAGAACAGACAAGAAAACGTTCGGACAAGAGAACAGACAGAGGAGACATGAAATCGAACAGACAAGAAAAAACGTTCGGACAAGAAATCGTGCGGACAAGAGAACAGACGGAGAGGACAAAATAGAACAGACAAGAAAACGTTCGGACAAGAGAACAGACAGAGGAGACATGAAATCGAACAGACAAGAAAAAACGTTCGGACAAGAAATCGCGCGGACAAGAGAACAGACGGAGAAGACAAAATAGAACAGACAAGAAAACGTTCGGACAAGAGAACAGACAGAGGAGACATGAAATCGAACAGACAAGAAAAAACGTTCGACAAGAAATCGTGCGGACAAGAGAACAGACGGAAAAGACAAAATAGAACAGACAAGAAAACGTTCGGACAAGAGAACAGACAGATTAGACATGAAATCGAACAGACAAGAAAAAACGTTTGGACAAGAAATCGTGCGGACAAGAGAACAGACAGAGGAGACAAAAAAGAACAGACATGAAAAACGTTCGGACAAGAAATCGTGTTGACAAGAGAACAGACAGAGAAGACAAGAAAACGAACAGACAAGAAAAACGAATGGACAAAAAAAAACGAGTGGACAAGAGAACAGACAGACAAGAGAACGTTCTAACCAAACAGCACTGCAATCTTACTTGTCTTTTTTGTTTTAGCGCCACTTTTCTTCAACTTAAGTCATTTTTCACCAATTTCATGCCTGAAAACGAGTAAAAAAGGATTTAAATAACGTTACATTGATTTGTTATATAAGTTATAATTTATTGTATGAAACACCTGTGAAAAACAATATTTACAGAAAATGTGCAATATATCTTAAATTAACAACAATCTATTAATATCACCTAAAACTAGATTAAATTATCTATTAAATAAGATCTTAGAGGTTTAGATCGAGTTAGTATTAACGGAGCTATAAACAAAACGGATAATATGGAAGAGTGTTGGGAAATTATTAATATCAGGGAAAGTGTGAGGAATCTACACATAAATACAAAACATCTATAAACTAGATTAAATTAGTTTTAAAATGAGATATAACAAGTCTATGTAGCATTAATACTTAGGTAACAATCGACGCTTGAAAATTAACTATGACGTGTGCGTCAACAATTCCGAAAATTCCTATATCTCTGGAAATATTAAAATTATTTAAATGAGTTAACAATGTGTTTAAACTAGATTAAATGGTCTACAAAATGAGATGTTACGCAACGAAATTGCATTCGAATTAACTGTGTTATAAGCGAAACAAAACAAAATTTTCAAAATAGAAGCGATGCGGAAAAAAGGCGATATTTTCGAAAATATAAGGAATTTTGTAGAAAGTTAGTTTTAAACTAGAATTCACAAACTAGATTAAATTAGCTTTAAAATGATATATAATACGTCTATGTAGTCTTAACAGTTAGCTAACAATCATCGTTTGAAAACTAACTACGGCGTAGGCGTAACAATTTCGAAAATTCGTTATAACTTCGAAAATATTAACGATTTTTAAAAGAGACAACAATGTGATTAAAGTAGATTAAATTACCTACAAAACGAGATATTACACGATAAAATTGCGTCGGAAGTAAGTGAGACACAAGCAAAACAAAAGAAATTTTTCAAAATATTAAGCGTCTCAGAAAAATGGCGATATTTTCGAAAATATGAAAATGACTATTATAGTTCCATGTCGAGCACTCCAACCATGTATACGACATTGTTTCAAAATATTTCTTTCATATTTTATTTCTTTAATTATTTCGATTTTAACCCTTAACCACCTGCCATACGTCTCAGGTGAGAAAATTATTGCTACTTTGCGTCTGAGAGACGAATGTCAGGTGGTTAGGTGTTAACTGATGTTTGAATATAAAAAGCAAGTCAAATCATTGATAAAAAATTTTGTTCTACAAAATCTTATATTTCAATCTGTAGGAGCACACCGAGGAGCACATCATTACTGTGTATGTAGTGGACATACACAGTAAATATTAGGTACAATAACATCTTTCATTTAAAATTTTTCATTTATTTCTTTCTATATTTCACTGAAAATATTCTATTCTGCTCTCTATTTTATATCCTTGCAATTATCTTTACAAAATGCAACAATATTTGTTCAATTTTGTTTTTTGTTGATAAACATTTAATCGGAATTTTCTCAGTTTCTTCAGAAATTAATTACAAGTTTAGAAGTTTAAGTGTTACTCCACCATCTTGAGAAAAGTGCCGCAATACACATTTTAATATCGTGTCACAATTACTTTAAGAACGATGGCTTAAAGTAGCCAGATAATTTAAAACAAACAGACTTGAAACTTAATTTGCAAATAGCAATATGTGACAAACGTGATTTTTACCAGGTCTTTTAGTAAATATTCCTCGCAATATTTGCTTTATTACCTTACCTAGCTATATTAAAAATGGAGATGTATCTGAAAAAGTGCTGACGTGCGCTAAAAGCTTTCGATTAATAATTTAGGCGATTAGGTGATTTATTTGATGGCACATTTCGTTTAAAATGCAGTATAAAATATATTTTAAATTAAAATATACATCCCCTGAGAAAATATGATAAACTTTCCTCGACACGGGGACCATAAATTTAAATCGAGGTAATAAAAAAAACATCATTATCTTCGATCGATAGACTATTTGTACCAATCTCTACACTTAAGTATAGATTAAATATATTAGATATAGATTAAAGATAGATTGTCTATTTTGTCTATTAATAGATTATCTATCACATTTAATGCAATTTAATTATTTCAATTTTATCCTGTTTTACCTGTTTTAAACTCAAATGCCATTTTATATTTTTAGCAACAGTAATTCTTCATGACTTGTTGCGAACTATGTTGCTGTTTGTGCACTCAACGATGAAACTTTGTGTTGGTGTTTTAATAAGATCCGTCCGCCTTTTAATAAGATCGTTTCAGGTTATTTACAAAATCCCTTACTTTCATGTTATGCTTCTTATGTTTAACTTCTAATAATGTGGTCAAAGAGTTATTATCTGTGCAGTGAACGGTAGTCTTTCTTTAATACAAAGTTATTAAAAAATGGAGTCGTTAGTGCCAATGTGTGGTAGAAGTGTTGTTGCTCAGTGGATGTCCTGAGCACTACAACTCCAATGTATCATTTTTTCCCACGCCCTTTGGTTTTAGTGTCCATTTCGCAGCTCCGTATAGGATAGTCCAGAGATTCCTCGATAGATTCCTCCAATACATCATTGTTTCGTCGATTTTATAGCTTAAAGGCCGATTCTCATATAAGCGACACTCAGCTACGCGACGTCACGAGACATTGCCTGTCACATAATGATTACATTGTTTTAAATGGACGTTCTCACTATGGCTACGCGACGTGCCCATGTAAAACAATGTAATCATTATTTGACAGGCGATGTCGCACGACACACAGTGGCACCGAATGCATGATTTCTTGTCAAAAATTATTTGAGCTAAATTTTGACTATAAAATGATAAGTATAGAACTTTTTAATAATAATATATAGTTTAATATGTATTTGTATTTTTTTCTGAATTATACACATGTATGTAAATTTATGGAAGTTCCAACCAGTTTTTATAAGAACCTGTCATGTTTACCTGTTAGAGAACCTGTTAGCTTTTTGCCATCTTTTCTTGAATTCAGCTACAAAAAATGAAATATTTTTGTCAAGATCCGGAATTAGGTCTTTAGTACACTTTGTACGTATTTCAACGAATTATTTCATAAATTTTACTTTACTTCGGTTCTGTGCTGTCAGCAGTTATACGAAATCAGTGAAAACACGTCTGCAAGGGATCACGTCATTACGTCATCTGCATCCATTTCTTGAGGAAATGGATGCAGAGTAAGCTTTTGATCTGTTTTATACTAAATAATTAGACATATTTTATAATAGTTATGATCTAAATAAACCAAAGTGTGGGCATAAATTTACTAAAATCAAACCGTGGATAACTTCTGGCATTGTCAGATCAATTTGTGCAAGGGAAAAATTAGCTAATAAAGTACGTAAGCAGCGTTTTAATACTTTAAAGGTAATATTTAAAAAATACCGAAACATTTTGAAAACGTCAATCCGTATAGCGAAAGAAATTTATTATCGTAATAAAATTAATGAATATGATAATAATCTACGCCAATTGTGGCAGACAATCAATGAGGTGACTGATTGTGCCACAACTGCTAGGCCCACTATCTCAAAGATTATCACTACTGATAATCGCTCTTTTGATGCAAATCAGCCATTTGAAATGGCCCTTGAGTTTAATAAAGATTTTGTTGTTGTGGGGAATCGTATAGCAGATAAAAGTAATTTATCACAAGCAAATAATAACAGCAATAGTCTTCATACTTTTGAATATTATAGTAACCAGAACAATTTTTCAAATTCTTTTCTCTTTAGGCCAGTATGTGAAAATGAAATTATTAAAATAATAAATAAATTGAAGAAAAATGTAGCTCCTGGAATGGATGGGTTGTCCTCTAAATTGTTGATTTCTAATTCGGGTGCTTTGTCGGTCCCCTATCGCATATAATAAATCTCTGTTTTCAACAGGGATATTTTCCTCAAGAGTTAAAAAAAGCAACTGTAATCCCACTTTATAAAGCAAATGACAAGTCAATTCTAGGTAATTATCGTCCCATTTCTCTCCTTTCAAGTGTGGCTAAGATTGTGGAGAAGTGTGTCAAAGCTAGATTGGTTGATTTTTTTAAAAGATTTAAAGTTTTTTCTGAGAATCAGTTTGGATTTAGAAATGATAAAAATACAACAGATTCAATCTTTAATGTAACTCGATCAATTATCGATTGTCTAGATTCTAGATGATGGAACTAAATGTCTCGGGGTCTTCTTAGATTTGGAAAAAGCCGTGGCCAAAGACCACTACTTGCTACTACGAAAAATGGAGAGAATTGGGATAAGAGGTATTACAAACAAATTTTTCGAATCCTACTTGAATGGACGGACTCAGGTAGTTAAAATTGGGGAAACCAACAGTGATGCATTGACAATGAAAACGGGTCTGCCACAAGGATCAGTTCTTGGGCCTGTTTTATTTTTAATATATATTAATAACTTATTAAATTTGAATATTACAAATTGTAATTTATATTCCTTTGCTGATGACACAGTAGCGATTTTTTCAGGTTCCTCTTGGAATGCAGCTTTCGGTAATGCATCAGCGGGAATGAAAAGTATAAAAAAATGGCTTGATTCAAACTTACTTAGTCTTAATGTGAGTAAGACTGTGGCACTTCCGTTTTCCTTAACAGCTGTTGGACAACCAGCAGAAACTTTTCGCCTGTTGATTCACAGAACGTGTTATTATGAACAGTTTTGCTCTTGATTTATGATTCAATCCGCTTGGTCGATAGTGTTAAATATTTAGGCATTATGGTGGTCCGACACCTGAGGTGGGACTGTCATATCTCGTACCTGTGCTGCAGACTCAGGAAGACAATTTATAAATTTGTCCAACTGCGATCTGTACTATCTGGGGAGCAGGTGAAAATGGTTCTCCTGGCGTTGGTCAAGTCTATTGTTGAGTATGGGATAGTGGGTTGGGGCAATTGTGGTCAGACTGTAGAGTGTATAAAAGAATAATACAAATTTGTCTAAAAAAACCACTTGACTATCCTTCAGCTTTTCTTTTTACTGAATTTCGGACTTTAAATATTCAAAATTTGTTTATATTAAATTCTCTAAAATTCATTCATAAGCACCAGTCTGACTTCCCTGTGACCCCGGCCCACTATCACGCGACTCGCAGACAACAACGCATGCCCCTGTACGAGCCTCGCATCCGAACCTCCTTGGCTGAGAGGCACGTTGTACGCTGGGTTCCCAGACTTTACAATCGCCTACCTGAGGTCCCCTTGTCTATGGGGTATAACCGTTACTGCGGTGCAATAGAACGACTGGTTCTGAATACATTTAGCAGAACTTCTTAATATATATATATATATATATATATATATATATATATATATATATATATATATATATATATTAACTTTTAATTTAAACAAACCCAATAAACACAACAATTATTACAATGCAATTCAGATAAAATAACACAACGCCATTGACAACTACTAGGCTACTAATAACGCTCAAGGCGCCAGATACACACGCCGATCAGGGTACTACTACTGTTCTAAGTGTGTTTCGACGTGCGGGGATCTCACACATTCACCTTCCCCTTCCCTTTCCATCCTAGAAGGAACATTTTCGATGCTTGATTCCTTCCCTTGACCGCTAGGCCCCGAAGTTGTCACCAAATTTGATTCGCCGCTAACACGGCCAGACTGACCGCTGTTTCGTTCTCGAAATAGTCTATCGAAATCTCCCATTTCTTCGGTAGTATCTAAAATTTATTTCAGGATAAATTATATCAAACGTCAATACAAGAACAACTGTCAATGTTATGAATAACAACTGACAATGTTCCAATCCTTCCAGACCGCAGTCAAGGATTATTTCTTGTAAGCAAATCGCTCACTCTTTACATGATTAAGGTAATTAAATATTGTTTCTTTTATTATTGTATTATTGTATTCTTCTATATCTTCGACTCAGAGGTTGTGGGACATGGCTCCCAGAGCTCAGAGGTCTTGGAACATGGTCGCACAAAAACTTCAATAACATCATGTAGCATGTTCTGAAAAACAGACTCAGGGACTACCATAACACTTATTTCTTTTATGCCGACTCAGATGTTGTGGGACATGGCTCCCAGAGCTCAGAGGTCTTGGAACATGGTCGCACAAAAACTTCAATAACATCATGTAGCATGTTCTGAAAAACAGACTCAGGGACTACCATAACACTTATTTCTTTTATGCCGACTCAGATGTTGTGGGACATGGCTCCCAGAGCTCAGAGGTCTTGGAACATGGTCGCACAAAAACTTCAATAACATCATGTAGCATGTTCTGAAAAACAGACTCAGGGACTACCATAACACTTATTTCTTTTATGCCGACTCAGAGGTTGTGGGACATGGCTCCCAGAGCTCAGAGGTCTTGGAACATAGTCGTACAAAAACTTCAATAACATCATGTAGTATGTTCTGAAAAACAGACTCAGGGACTACCACAACACTTATTTTATTTTATGGCGACTCAGAGGTTGTGGGACATGGCTCGCAGAGCTCAGAGGTCTTGAAACATGGTCGCACAAAAACTTCAATTACATCATGTAGTATGTTCTCTAAAAACAGACTCAGGGACTATCTCAACTACTTGATATTATATCACAACTTCAAATCGTATAACATACGATTAAGGCATCTAAAGTTTATATTTACGAAAGTTCCATCCGTAGCAACTCAGAGGTTTTGGGACGTGGCTCCGAGAGCTCAGAGGTCTTAGAACATGGATGTACGAGAACTTCAATAACTTCATACATATTCTAAATTTAAACCATGCCATGAAACATTAACAAGAGTTCACTCAGATTTGAACTGTCTACACAGCGCTATATTATTCACGCTAACACGGTTCATCCAATACATTCTCTTACTAGTCAGAGAAAAGAAAGCAAAAAAAAAAATCTCTTACCGTCAAAGTAATCCTCACAGTCTCCAGACCATTCACCTGACCAATGTTTAATCCTGTCGTTGGGCACCACCAAAGGTCCCCTTTTAAAGTTCTTACCTTGAACAGTAAATCGATCGCCAGGAAGCAAACTAATAATTTTGTATAGTCCTCGAAACTGAGGTTCTAGTTTTTGAGCTCGAGCGTTAGTTTTTGGTATAAACACGAAATCGCCAACCTTGTACGTTTTATTATTTCTGCGTACTTTATCAAACCTTTCTTTCGAAGCTTCTGCATGGAGTTTCATTTTTTGGTATGCAGGGAACGATCTTTTGCAATATCAATAATATTTTCATTGTTAGGCATTAAATTAACAATATTTTGAGTAGGGGCGCTATTGGCGTCGACACATCTAAGCGGAGTAAAACCTGTGGATTTTTGCAGAGTGGTATTTAAAGTAAGTTGAATTTTAGAGAGCGTTCTCGTCCATTCTGACACTTATTTCAACACTTAAAAGACTAATTACAGTAGCCACGTATCTTTCCACTTGTCCGTTTGCTCTAGCAGCACTAGTTGCAACCATATGATGGTCAATGTTTAAAGATTTCATTAAATTGGTTACTTGCTTGTCCGTAAAGTTTGTTGCTCGATCCAATATAACTCGAGCTGGTACACCAAACGGAGTTAAATGTGAAGCCAATATATTATATGTTTCTGTCCCTGTTAAAGTTTTGAGTGGAACTAATAGGATGTATTTTTTAAAGGCATCTATCATTAATAGAATGTGCTTATAACCATCTTTGCTTGTTTTAAATGGCCCTAGACAATCAATATGAATTGTTTGGAATGCGATTGGTTTTTTATCAATGGGATGCAATAAGCCTTGTTTTGGTCCGGATAATTTTTTTGTAACTACACATGTTAAGCAATGTGAAATATATTTTTTTTGTAAAGGTGTACATACGAGGAAACCAGAATTTGTCTTGTATTTTATTTAATGTTTTGTCAATGCCAACGTGACATTGTTCATCATGGTATAAACGCAATAATCCAAATCGACACGTTTTTGGTACGTAGTAACGATACACGGTTGTTTTGTTCTTTTGAATAATTTTGCGAGAAAGAAGTGAATTTTTCATTTCAAAATCTGAAGTAATTGAGTCGCCTGTTTTTAGTCGTTCAATAATTAATTGAGATTCCGGGTCATTTTGTTGTTCCACTTCTAACCAACTTTCTTGGCTTACTAAATTAACATTGTAGGATTTTATTGGAGGATTTCTACTTAAGTAATCCACATGTGCAACATATTTACCTTTACGATATTCTATATCAAATTGAAAATCTTGTAAATAAATCCACCATCGTGCGACTCGTGGTAGCAAGTCTTTTTTGCTCGCTGTTGCTTTGATAGCATTACAATCGGTTACTAGTTTAAATTTGATACCCAATAAATAAACACGGAAGTGCTTAAGAGCGTAAATAATTGCTAAAGTTTCCAACTGATAGGAGTGGTATTTTGATGCTTCCGCATAGGCTTTCTTACTGAAATATGCTACCACGCGCAAACCTGAATCATGTTTTTGGAAGAGAATTGCGCCAAAACCAATCGAACTTGCATCAGTATGCAGTTCTGTAGACAATTTTGGTTCGAATATAGCCAATAAAGGGCGCTGGCTTAAATGTTCAATAACATAATTTCGAGCAATATTTTGTTCTTCTGACTAAATGAACGGTTCATTATTCTTGGTTAATTTTGTAATGCTAGCAGTTCGACTAGCAAATTCCGGCACAAATTTACGAAAATAACCAGCTAAACCCAAAAATTGTCGTACTTGACGTACATTGGTTGGAACGGGAGAGTTTACCAAAGCAGAACTTTTAAACTCTCCAGGTTTAACGCCTTCACAGGAAATTGTACGCCCAAGATACTCAATGCTTCTTTGAAAAAAGTGACACTTTTTAATATTCAATGAAAATCCCGTATTATTTAAAGCGGTCAAGACAAGTTATAAATTTTCTAGACCCTCTTCAACACTGGATGATGGTATGAGAACATCATCTAAATAAACTAAAGCTTTTGTGTCCTTTAATTTTCCAAGTGCATTATTTATGGCTCTTTATAAGACAACTAGAGCATTGGCCAGATACGCAGGTATTCGTAATGACCATCAGGTGTAACGAATGCGGTGCAACTGAATTTTCTGCAATCGGAATTTGATGAAATCCCGACGCCATATCTAAAGTAGTAAAGAATGTACTTTTGCCCAGACGATCTAATTGATCTTCAATTAAAGGTAATGGATAACGATCTTTAACAGTGATTTTGTTTAGAGCCCGAAAATCAACGCATAATCTATCACCACCTTTCTTCGTCACTAAGATGACTGGGCTTGCAATTGGGGAAACACTTTCGCGAATAATTTTATTACTAATTAGGTCATCAATAATTAATCGTACTTTTTGTCTTTCTGCAAGAGATAAACGGTATGGGTGGTAATTAATTACATTGTCGCTATTCAAAGAAATGTTCATCATTAAAAAAATACATATTACACTTCGTATTATTATTCACAAACGTTGTATTTATCAATTAATTTTCAAAACTTAGTTAAAATAATTTTTGCCAAGAATTCATAGATTTGGCCCCACTCTGCGACGTCGCGTAGCTAAGTGTCGCGCATATGGGAATCGACCTTAAATGGACATATTTCAGCCCTTTATTACCGCTATACAAAGTTTTTTGTGAGTCACAATCGAATACTTCTTCTTCAAAGAATTGGCCAATAACCCTCGCTAATATCATTTCGGAAGGATATTTCAACGCGACAAATAAAAACGTTTTAGTAAATAAATCTCCTAATACGGCTCCTGTTTTGATAACTATTTGCTGATACGGAGTGAATGAATCGAAAATTTCTTGAGATATAGCAGATAGTATTAAACCATCCATGCCAAAAGCTGCTAGGTCTCAACTGGACAGCTTTTGGAAAATTCGGATTCATTCTTAGATGTAAGGACACCCGCATAAACCTTAAAAGAAAAGTTCTCACTGTGTTCTACCAGTCCTCACTTATCTCCTCGAAACAATCTGCTCGAAAGAAGCTGCCTGACGGTACCTATCCAGCGGCAAGGAGACCCCTCTTTTCTTCGTCCGCCGTTTGGCTTACCCTGCACGATCAGTTTTTCCATATTGTCACTTCTTGTTGCATGTCCGAAGAAGAACTTCAATATGCGGGAGTAAACCAGACTTGAGAGTCGTTGTTTGGGTTTGATCTCGTTAAGAATAGAGATATTGGTACGTGGTGCAGTACATTCTCCTCCAACACCACATTTCGAACGCATCCACTCGACGACGGTCAGCTGCACGTAATGTCATAGCCAAATACAGAAAAGACCAGCGCATGGACCAGGTTTATCTTCGTGTTACGTGTTATGTTGCTATCACCGTCACCCCATACTGGAGTAAGCTGGGACATGACGGTTCTTCCCAGTTGTATTCGCCGGCGTATTTCGGGTTCACAGCAACCCTTGTTATTAATAATGGCACCCAGGTATATAAACTGCTCGACGACATCATATTTTTCGACCTTAGGGATATTTGGCCAGTTATTATTTGCGCGGTCAACAATCATCGCTTTCGTCTTCTGGATGTTTATTTGAAGACCACACTCAAGACTGACGCGTTCTACCTCTCGGATAGGGCTATAAGTTCCGCTGCGCTGCTCGCCAGTATCAGTGTGTCATCCGCGAATCGGAGATTGGAGATTTTCTTCCCGCCTATTGACCCCTCCGTCCCAGTCATCTAATACGTAGCGCATGGTATTTTTGCTGTATAGGTTAAATAATAGTGATGCGAGTATTCAGCCTTGCCTTACTCCTTTTCATATTTTGCATTCGGAAGATAGATGTTTATCGACTCTGACCACAGCGATGCTTTCTTCATATAACCCCCTAATCAGGAGGACGATATGCTCTGGTACTCCCATTTCTATGAGGGTTGGCCACAGTTTGTGCCATTAAACTCTATTAAAAGCCTTCACATAGTCGACTACGCAGATATACATGGGCGTGTAATATTCCCTAGTCTTTACTATCAGTTGTGCCACGTCCTTTAACAAACCCAGTCTGCTCAGGAGCAATTTGCTAAACAGTGAAAGCCTGTAGTTTAGAATGTATAAAGTGGAGCATGACTTTGCTTACATGGGGTATAAAAGCGATAAGACGGTAGCTATCGCATTTGGTTGTGACCCATTTTTGTTGCAGGATTATAATTGAGGCTGTCCATTCGTTGGGCCATATTCCTGTCATATCATTTGACAGATCATGTAAATTACTTTTATTCCTTCGTCGCCCAGTGTACACTTCAAGTCTACACTCCTGTTATTGACCAAACGTAATAAGCAACTTTGAAGGGCACGTTCAAAGTTGCTTATTACGTCTATTATCCTTATTACGGTCTTCCATCACAAGATCTTACTAGAAGGCTTACTAAGGATGCTGGTAAACCTGTTGTGTACATAAATTAACAAGCAATTGAACGATATGTGAGTGATGACGTTTAGGTAATTGTATAAGCTTTATAAGATAGTTGAGAGAGATTTAAAAATGTAAATCCCCGAGAGTACAACAGGACTGTTTACTATCACCATTTTTGTTCAATATCTACTCGGAATAAATCTTCCTGAAAGCCTTGGAAAACTCTCCACATGGAATCGAGATGAACTATTGAACAACATCAGGTACGCGGACGATACGGCTATATTTGCAGATGGCCTACAACGTTTGATGAATGCGCTTGGGCTAAAAGTAAATTCGGCCAAAACGAAAACAATGGTTATCAGTAGAACACCAGATATCCTTTCAAACCAATTTGCAAGTATACAATAAGGACATAGAGAAGGTCGCTACATTTAAACACTTGGGTAGCTGGAGCACCGAAGACCTGAAGCCAGATCTGGAAGTAAGAACACGCATCGAAATAGCCAGTGCAACGTTCCTTAAGATGAGAAAAGTATTTTGCGAGAGAAGCCTAAACCTTAAACTAAGATACCGGCTCGTTAAGTGCTACATTCACTCGGTACTGTTGTATGGTGTTGAGGTTTGGACGTTGAAAATAAATACTATGCAGAAAATAGAAGCGTTTGAGAAGTGGATCTTTCGAAGAATGCATAGAATATCCTGAGTGGAACATATCACGAACAACGAGGTTCTTAAACGCATGGACAGAAGACAGAGAGCTATTGGTTATTGTGACGAAACGTAAGACAGCGTACCTAGGACATATCCTTAGAAATACAAAATATAGCATTGTAAAATGAATAATGGAGGGCAAGATAGAGGGACGGAGGAGGAGGAGGAGGGAAAAAGTGCTCCTCGTTAAAAAACATAAGAGACTCAGTCAGTGGAGACTGGACTGATCTGGACTCACACTCATAGTTCATAGCGCCACAAGACCGTGCGGAATTTATTATGATTGTTGCCAACCATCAGTAATGGAGAAGGCAACTAAAAAAGAAGAAACCCCCGATGATGTATCGTCTAAAGTTGCAGCGGTAATTAACCTAATGTGCCCTTCACTTATACCGATTTTCAATCTCTCAGAACTCTGAATATCGATACGTTCGAGATTATCGATGTATATCAACGTCGTTAATGTAGCTAATAACTAGTAAACTTCACAGTTTTTCCAAGTCTCTAAAATAGTTTAGTCTTCTCTACTGCTCTAAGGCTATATCTTCGTCTTCACTTGGAATTTCATCTCACTCTATCAATTCCCTTGGAGTTTTAACAATAGATTTCATATCTTATCACAGCTATTATATTTGTACGGGTCGAATGAATCACACATGCTTCACGTGAAACTAAATCTTTTATTTATTTTATTGGTGAATCCTATTGCAAGATGGGGTCAGCTAGTTTGATCCCATGCTGGATTTGACCCGGCTTTTCCCAAGTAAAGACAGATGCTGGATTGTTGAGTTACCGGGAACACTAATTTATCACAACTCGTTTATCACAATTAGTTTAATATTTAATTATTAGTTTAATATTTATTATACAGTGAAACGTGGCTTTAAATATGGATTCTAGGACTCTCCACATGTTATCATTCCGTAAAATAAGTTTTTTACAGGACGTGAAAATTAGTCTTATTGCTCCACGTCAAACGATCCTTGTTTATTGCATTGTTTCAGAATATTTCGATCATTTTTAGGGTTCCGTACCGAAAACGGAACCCTTATAGGATCACTTTGTTGTCCGTCTGTCTGTCTGTCTGTCTGTCTGTCTGTCTGTCTGTCTGTCCGTTTGTCTGTCTGTCAAGACCATTTTCTCAGGAACGCGTAGAGGTAACAAGTTGAAATTTTCAACAAATACTCGGGTCTACGGTCTCTTTCGGCTGCGAAAAAATCAAACTTGTAAGTCAACGCGATCAAAAGATATGACCGTTTGTGTCGCATATTTTGCGATTTCACAAGGGAATCAAAACCTATAGGGTACTTCCCGTTGACCTAGAATCATGAAATTTGGCAAGAAGCGGTGTATTACAGCACATGTAAAGGGAAAAATCTGAAAACCGTAAATATGTAGTTTAATTACAAGAAAAATGCGAATTTACTATTAGAAACTTATGACAATACACTAATGTTGTCGTAGTGGTATTGTCAGGCTCCAGAAGCATATGGGTTGCATGCAGTTAGGTCCTAAGGTTAAAAAGTATGTGTTGGCACCAAGCTGTTTATACTGAAATTTCTTTGTTTATATTCGTTATGCATTTCATCACGTACGCTCTATATCAGGGATGTTATGGAGATCCGTAACCGTAACCGAAACTATCGGATATCCGAAATAAAAATATATCCGTAACCGAATCCGATATAAAAGTTTCGAATAATTTCGGATAATTTTTACTGATATGTTGTAATAATTCCTATAAATATATTTCACTATCTAATAGAAAATATATAATAGACACAATGGAATAATGTTGTTTTTGTTTAATATAATTATGATTTTGCATTTTTACGTAGATAAATATTAATAACTTATATATCTTATATGACATATAATTGTAGTACCTACTTATATTGTTGTACTTAGTTGTATGACATATGATTGTAGGTAGTGCAAATAATAACATAGAAATAAAATAATTTTTTTTACAAATTAGCATTCTACATTTACCATTCCTTAGAAATCTGATATCCGTAACCGAAACTATCCGAAACTAACGGATTATCCGAAAAAAATTCTTATCTGTAACCGTATCCGAAACCGGTATAACATTATTCCTATATCCGTATCCGCATCCAGATCCGAAATTTCATATCCATAACATCTCTGCTCTATATACATAATATATACAGGGTATATATTATGTCTAAATTTTGCTTGTTTATAACCGACATGCGACATACTCAAGTCCCGTAACATCCTGTATATATTATATTTCGTCTAATTTTTTTTTATAATCTACATAATATCTACGATAATCTAAATAATAATATTATTCTATAATCTACATAATCTACATAACATGTTGTAGATTATATGATTTAAGTATATTATACTTAAATCACGTTCGCTTTATATTTTTTGGTAGTCAATTGCCCAAAAAGCAGTCAATTCAACAACTGAATGTTAAGAGTATCGAAATAGATCTAGAAATAGTTAATATATTAGTTTATATTAGATCTAGAAATAGTTAGATCTTAATATAAGTTAGTGTATAAGTCTAATACTAAAATAAAGTTTTCTTTTTATAAGTTTAAAAATATTCGCGTTATTTAAAAAAAATACCCTGTATACCTTTATACAGGGTATATGGGTATACAAGCAAAATTGAGCAGTAAAAACAAATAGTGAAGTTCCAGAACCCCTAAACACTCATAGTGAATGGAGGATGTATGGTAATAAAATAGAGGGTAGAATTCCATCGTACGACAACGACATGTTGAGGTTATGCTTGCAGCGGTACTAAGATGGTCGTGATTTTATGAGAGCCACTTGTCAAGTTAACTGAATGTGCTTGTAACGTCCTCCACAAAAAAGATACCTTACTTACAAGTTTGTACGGAACCCTCGGTGCGCGAGTCACAACTCGCACTTGGCCGGTTTTTTTTTAAGAACTGTTGATTCAATTTACAAACCATGTAAACTCATATAAACAAATTTCTTTTTCATAAAATCTTCTATTTAGCAGGAGACACATCCACTGCTACACGAATACAATGATTAATATGTGTTTGGACCGTGTCTCGCGAAAATCAAATTTTCCAGTTTGAAACAGGGCTGGTCTAATCACTTACCTGTTAGGGTCGCTCGCGCCTCCGCCACGTGTGGATCGTCCTTCCGGCGCCTATTTTAAGGGAGGAAATGAGGATAATGGGTTGAGTCCCCAAATTAAGTAATTGAGTTGGATCCCTTAAAATTGGTGTCTTCCAGACGTTGAATGTCGCTGCAGCCTTTTGGGCTCGTGATTCAGGGGTGTGGTTAACTTGCGCTACTAATTGCGTGCACGTGTCGGTCTAACTTGCCTCGACTCCGTTCCGCTCGCTTCTCACACTCGAAGCATACTACCCGAGATTCGCGACATAAATTGTTAAATCGCGCGATTTCGGTCCAGGTCGATACACCTTTCCCCTTCTGTTAATCGGTGAAGAAATCGATTCAAATGTTTAAAAATACAGATTCATTAAAATTGGCGCGAGCAATATGGCTAATGGAATTCTTTCCTTTTATTTGCAATTTTTCCTTTATTTATTTTTTTACTTCACCGTAAACATTCTTTTCTGCTCTCTATTCCATATCTCTGTAATTATCTTTACCAAATTCTACAATTTCCTTTACATTAACTTACATTTTTGTTTTCTGATAAATAATAAATGACAATAAATAATTCATCAAAATTTTCGCAGTTTCGGCGGGAAATAATTTATAAGTTTAGAAGTTTGATATATTTTTCTCAAGAAAAGTGCCGCTGTACACAGTTTTAACTTCGTTTCGCAATTACATTAAGAACGTTAGCTTACAGAAGCTAGATATTAATTCAAAACAGACTTGGAACTTAAATTGCAAATAGCAATATGAAATACAAAAGTAATTTTTACCAGCTCTTGTTGTAAATATACTTTGCAATATTTGCATCTTTAAAATATAAACACGTATTTGAAGAAGCCACAGCACTAAAAAGCTTTCACTAAAAGTTTTAGTATAATAATTTAGGTAATTAGATGATTAATTTGATGGCTTCAGTTTAAAATACAGCCTCAAATATATTTGTTATTACTATCTTGGCGCACGATTTTTAGTACGAGAAATGCCACTTTTAGTTGCATTACCACTTTACAACTTGGGTAATAGTCCGGTCATTTTAGACATAAAAATAGTGATCAAATAAAAAAAATTCCGAGCCAAATCTTCGTAGAGACCTTAGGTTTACCACAAGGAATAAAGTGTCAAAAGTCCCCATCAGTCCCATGTGAGCTTAGGGACTTATTCGGGGCCCAAGGTCAAAATTTTAGGTTTTTTGGATTTTTCTCGAAAACGGTAAGTTTTATCGAAAAAGTACCTCAGAGCAAAGTTGTAGATCTTTAAATTCTCTATAAAAATGGTCTCTATGATTTTTTCTCTAAGATCCACTATTTCCCAGATATTGCGCTTGTAAGAATCACGTTCTACATAATATGCACACATTTCCACACCACCTGTGAGGTAGTGTACTCGGCGCGTTTTTTTTTAACGTGGTATCCTCGGTAGGCCTATTCCACGAACCTTTATGACGTTATTTTCAGGAACAATAATTATTTAATAGTATGAAGATTATTGATATGGGTTACTGAGTTTAACTGTCGTTCTAACTTTTTTTTATTACTTTAATCTGACTCATACTCTTCATATTCAACTTCAACAATCATGTTTTCTTCAATTTCTTCTTGTTCTTCTTCTTCTCCTTCCTGTTGATGAACGCTTAGAAATTGTTCAAATGAAGATGAATCAGTTGTCTCTTCATCAAAATCACATGAATCTTCCTCTCTTGTATTTAATTGAACATTTGAGCAAGAGACACCTTGGCAATTGGTACACGCTGGAGAACACTGCAACCCTACTTTTTTACAGCCACATTTGGCACTACAACCTTTCTTGCAATTGCAAAAAATAGTGTTAAGAAGTTTTTCTGGAGCAGGGGGCAGTAAAGTTCGAATCGGTTCCAAAGTATTATTTATCAATTTCCAACCCCAGTCTTCAGGGTTCAGTTCATTGCCTTGCCATGTCTGAACTTGATAGTATACTCGAAACAAATGTTGACTAGAAGATGCCGATGTTGGAGGAAGACAAGATAGCTGTACTTGCTTTTTGTTTCGTGTATTTTTTACAAATGTTAAATATCTGTACGTATCTATGCAGTCAATTTTTTTTGGAGCTCCATAAACCGCAAGAAGAAACCGAATTCCTTTAGTAATTAGTATTTGAGGTGAAGAATTAATTTCTGTAAATACTTTTGCGCAGTCAATCAAATCATTTTTTTCAAATAATTTTAATACTGAATTTTTGCCCCTTCTAAACATTGCTGACGTAGTATCGCATCCGGTTATCGCATGTAAAAATAAAATAAAGTTTTGGTATTTTGGATAAGCTGATAAACTTTTAGAAGAATATATTTCTGTCCGTTGCTGCGCCTTCCCAGGTTTTAAAAAGTAAATAATTTTATCAGATGGAGTCCTTGCAGTGAGTAGCACTAATAAATCAACATCTTCACCCACTACAATAGTTGTATTTCTTGCATTAAATTGTTCTATTGCTGTTTCAATTATGAGGACATCGGCGTCATTCGGAGCTTGTTTCACGGCAATATTTTCAGCTGTTAATTTGTTACTCAACATAGAAATAAAACGAGATTTATTATTAATGTTTGAAAAAAAATGTTGTTGATTAACTGGAACTGTCATAAATTCGTCAAACATTATGTCGGTACCTGAGGATGTTTTTGTAGCACGACGACGTTGTTCTGCAGCTTTTATGTTCTTTGTTGTGTCACTATAGCCATCAAATACTACCGTAACTGTATGACCATAATGTTTACGTAAATACTGAACATATTTTTCAAAAATTACGTTAAAGGTTTCTTCTCGATCCCACACAACGTGATGTAGTAGATATCCTCCATCAATAACGTAAGCAGCGTTTGTACAATCAACCTCAGCATTGACTGATTGAAAGCAATCGTAAAGAGCCGACTTCATTGTTTTAAGCATTCCAGCTGAATCGAAGAGTGACAACGGGTAAGGAGCTAAAACATATGCGAAAAATATTTCTATTTCATCCTCAAAAGTCTTAGTGACACTCATACGTTGAAATAATAATACTGGGTCTATTGGTACTTCTTCGTCGTGAACTTTCACAGTGCTACTCACAGCTAAAAGAGGAAGTGCTTTATCTGTGCTTTTCAATTTTATATGATTGAAAGTTTGACCAGTCATTTTAGACATCGAGGCAATCCCAACTTCACGAGCTTTATGACAATTAATCTTATCGTCACCAACGACTCCAGAAGCAATAGATAAGATTTTGTTAATTTCGGGAAAAGGATCATGTGATGAAAACCAGTCAAGAAGTATTTTAATATCTTTAGCATCTTTCTTAACTCTCGAATCACTCGCATCTACATGTTGATCTGTCGTGTCCATTCGAACATTAGCAAGAACTTCCAACTCGTCACACACTGTGTTCATTGCATGCATTCCGTAAACCCATTTGCTTATTACACTTTCTTTTGTACTTCGTCCTCGAGAAATACCACCATCTGTTTTCATGGATTTCATCATTGATTGTTCGATAATCATATCTGTTGAAGTTCCACAACTGAGTTTATCAGAACGTCGAACAGTGAAAAATCCTTCAGTAAACCTTCGATAAACACTAGGATCAATTACCTCCTCTAATTGAAGCATATCCTGCAAGTATAAGTGCGCAGACTTAGCGTAAGGTAAATGCCCCGATGCATGGAAATAGGGAAGCATTTCTTTTACGCAGTTCAAATGAGCTTGCCAATCTCCCATACGTTCAGCTCTTATAAATTCTTTTGCAATGGACACCATCCGAAAATACTGTACCCATAATTGTGCAGTTGGTCCTCGTTTCTGATATTCCATTAACTTTTTATTAAATAAATCAAGTAAAAGTTCAGATATTTCCTTATCATTTTCAATGTCATAATATAAAAGAGTTTTATCGAGGATATTTTCCACTGTAATTATAAGATCTGCATCCATACCATCATCAATAGCTAGTTCTTTTAATATTGTTAATGCTAAAGTGAGCTGAAGTAACGTGTGAACTCGAACTGCCCTCGCGTAAGCATGGCCATTAAGCATTTTCTCTAAAGACTTAGGAGCATAAATCTCAGAAAGCACTTCTTTTAAACCACTTCCTGGCATAATATAACCTATTGCGCCGAAAAATGACATTAACAAATGAAATCCTCCCAGTCTCACTATAATCTTTGATAATTCCGATCCTTCAGGTGCAGCAGATACAATTTCGCGAGCTTTCGCAAATAGAGGTTGATCAAAAGTAATTATGCAAACTGTATGGTTGTGACGTTTAGCATCTTCTAAAGCACAAAGTAAAGTTGTGTATATCGTATTGTAATTACTTGCAGGCTGTTGAACAAATGGCAGAAATTAAATTTTTGATTTTGAAAAGTCTACAATATTGCTAGTCACGTGTTCAATATAACCATTCCAACCAGGTGAAGGAAAAGCTTTACATTTTCCATAGAACCATATCACATCAACTTTTTTTAGAAAAGATACTTTTGCTTCATTTTCGTATTCAAAATCTCGCACATTTATTTTGCTATATCCTACTACGCCAGTATTTTGATAAACCTGTATAGGTACATGAGCCTTGGCTGCAAAATCTTTAGCTGAAAGGACTTCAGTTACTCGCGGCATCGGCTGTTCTAGTAATACTGAATCTTTGGGAGTTACAATTTGTATAATACCCATGATATGAAGCGTATTATTACCGTCCAAAGTATTTACATTAATATCAGCATTATCTGCAACATATTGAACAAATGTGCCAGTTTCTGGTGATAAAATGTGAGGTGGGCGACTGAAAACTGCTGCTGCTTCATACTTCATTGTTTCACTGTAAGATGCGCATAAACCAAACGATGAGAAAATTTGTATAAGCCGTTTTGAACCAAACCGCCGATGGAAAAAAACTGAAAGACCCAGCTGTAATTTAGACTTGAAGGATCTAGGCCGAACAGCAGTCATTATGCTATGACTAATATTTGTGCAAACTAACTTTAAATGATCCAAATCATGACGCTTATTTTTAAGAATGATTTGTCCCAAAAAAAAAAGATAATGATTCGGGAATATCGTTATTTATATCTTCAAACATTCTTCCCGGTGGCGGGTACATAGTATTATCAAACATACAAGATTGAATATCTTCTCGGATAATTTCTGCCGCAGCTTTTAAAGTTTTCCACCGTTTTTCTTTTTCATTCAAGTTTTTGTTACCAGACCAGGCTTGACTTAAAATGTCTTGGTAATTGTCTACAAAACAAATAAATGTTAATTTTCCAGGCTTCTCTGTAATAATAATTCTACCATACTTTAATTTCAATCGTATTTTTATAATCCCGTTTTCTAAAGCTACATTTTGGCAAACATTCTTCAGTTCATCTAACGAAAACTGGCAGTCATCGCTACTTTCAATGAAATTGAAAATTTCCTCCATTGCAGAGTTTATAGCCTCACTTTGAGGACGGCCAATTTTACCGCCAGTATTAGGTCTCAGGAAGGATTTGTAACAACTGTCATGGTATTTAGCGTCAGCAGCAACTAAATCATACTGAAAATTAATACGCGCAAAGACAGCTTTTGACACATCATCAGAACGATCTTTAGCTAATTTTAAAATGGAATCTTTGAATGTAAGTGTAGAAACTTTATGAATTTTTCGGCGATAAATCTTCACTTTCTTCTTTTCTGCTTCTTCATCCGCTTCATCGCCACAAAATAAGCAGTGGTTTTTAAAACAAAAGCTGGATTCACTTATTCGCGCTCTAGTATGAGGTGGACTTACTTTTGAAGTACTGGCCTGTTCTTCCTCACGTTGTCTTTTTGATGCAGAGATTGAAGTTTTCCGGGAATATGATTTTCTGCAATCCACGTGAATTGTAACGGACTTTTGGCTTCTTAAATAATCAGCAAACTCATCACTTCTCGCGACACTTGCATCGATTAAAGTTGGCATTTCACGACTGACCACAACAGTTTCATCTTCAGTCAAAAGTTTATTACAAATAAAGCAAAATTGTGACATTTTTTTTTAAATATTAATCAGCACTAACTTCAATAGTAGACGCTTGTAATAAATACGTATAGTCACTCGAACTGCTCGTTCCACACTAAAAGAAGCAGGTATACGTGAACGACACCACATGGACAAAAGAATAGGCAGATGTTTTTCAAGGCCAGATGTTATTCAAGTAGAGGGGATTCGGTAAGGGACCGGCGGTCATTTTAGAGTAAATTTTTTTAGAATAGTATAATGTATACATAAAAGAGACACGAGTAGGCATTTTTGCTTGCTTGAGTACCTAAATATGTATATACGTGGCATATGTGTGCATACTATGTAGAACATGATTCTTACAAGCGCAATATCTGGGAAATAGTGGGTCTTAGAGAAAAAATCATGGAGACCATTTTTATAGAGAATTTTAAGCTCTACAACTTTGCTCTGAGGTACTTTTTCGATAAAACTTACTGTTTTCGAGAAAAATCCAAAAAACCTAAAATTTTGACTTTGGGCCCCGAATAAGTCCCTAAGCTCACATGGGACTGATGGGGACTTTTGACACTTTATTCCTTGTAGTAAACCTAAGGTCTCTACGAAGATTTGGCTCTGTCGGAATTTTCTTTATTTCAATTGTCTAAAATGACCGGACTATAACGCACGCATATATTCAATATTGCTAGATTACATTAAAAAAAAAAAAACCGGCCAAGTGCGGGTTGTGACTCGCCCCCCGAGGGTTCCGTACAAACTTGTATAGTATAGTATTATTATGTAGATTATCAACATATTATGTAGATTATAAAGAAAAATTAGACGAAATATAATATATACAGGATGTTACAGGACTTGAGTATGTCGCATGTCGGTTATAAAAAAGCAAAATTTAGACATAATATATACCCTGTATATATTATGTATATAAAGCGTACGTGATGAAATGCATAACGAATATAAACAAAGAAAATTCAGAATAAACATAGAATAGGACCTAACTGTATGCAACCCATATGCTTCTGGAGCCTGACAATACCACTACGACAACATTAGTGAATTTTCATAAGTTTCAAATAGTAAATTCGCATTTTTCTTGTAATTAAACTACATATTTACGGTTTTCAGATTTTTCCCTTGACATGTGCTGTAAGACACCGCTTCTTGCCAAATTTCATGATTCTAGGTCAACGGGAAGTACCCTATAGGTTTTGATTCCCCCGTGAAATCGCAAAATATGCGACATAAACGGTCATATCTTTTGATCGCGTTGACTTACAAGTTTGATTTTTTGACAGCTGAAAGAGACCGCAGACTCGAGTATTTGATACAAATTTCAACTTGTTACCTCTACGAGTTCCTGAGAAAAAGGTCTTGATAGACAGACAGACGGACAGACAGACAGACAGACAGACAGACAGACAGACAGACAGACAGACAGACAGACAGACAGACAGACAGACGGACAACAAAGTGATCCTATAAGGGTTCCGTTTTCGGTACGGAACCCTAACAAGAGGTCACTGAGTAGTTAGTTAGGTACTTAAACTTCTTACTTACTTACTTATATGATAAATAATAAAAATCTTACTTACTTATATGATATGAAATTCTTGACGAGACCTATTTCAGATTCCAAGCCAAAACTAAAATATTTTAAAAGTTACCAAAAGAAAGCGAATATAGAAAGAAAGACGATTATAATAAATCGATTATGATAAATCTTTATTTTACTATTACCCTTATTCACTAACTTATATTAAGAATTAACTGAATTACGCGATTATTTTTATACTTATAAAAAGAAAACGAACAGACGATTATGACAAAACTTTATTTTAGTATTACACTTATTCACCAACTTATATTAAGATCTAACTATTTCTAGATCTAATATAAAATAATATATTAACTATTTCTAGATCTATTTCGATACTCTTAATATTCAGTTGTTCAATTAATTGCTTTTTTGCAATTGACTACCAAAAAATATAGGGCGTACGTGATTTAAGTATATGTAGATTATAAACAAAAATTAGACGAAATATAATATATACAGGATGTTACGGGACTTGAATATGTCGCATGTCCGTTATAAACAAGCAAAATTTAGACATAATATATACCCTGTATATATTATGTATATAGAGCGTACGTGATGAAATGCATAACGAATATAAACAAAGAAAATTTAGAATAAACAGCTTAGTGCCGACACATACTTTTTACACAAATATATAATGAAAAGTTTTTACCGTTATGAATAAAATATCGGGAAGAGTAACTCTTATCACAAATTGAATACATTCTTAAAAACACTGATTTTAAAAATTCGGTATGTTTTTACCACAAATAATAATAAGTGTGATATATAAGTAAAATAAAGTTTTATCATAATTAGGGTTTATACAAAAACCGACTTTTTGAAATTTCGAATTTTGATTTTCCGAAAAACGGTTTTAGCCGGTTTTCGAATTTTTGTCAAAAAAAAATAGAATAGGGAAAAATATTTTATATAATTTATATAAAATAACAAAGAACTGAATCAATATCAAAGCCATAATATAAAAAAAATAAGGATTGCACATTACTTACAGAAAATAACGAAAGCTTAAACAAAAATTCAAATGGTATTTATATTTATTTCACTAAATTTAATTTCTCCTAAGAAAATAGGATTTTTAAAAACAGAAAATATCCACTGAACGGTCGCAAAGTCTTGTTCTTATTTTGGACACAATATTGCCTGAAATTGAGAATACTCGTTCACTAGCTACTGAGCTTGGTTTTATAGTTTTCAGAGCATCAAATGCCAAATCTAAGTTATTGGTTCTTTTATTCGTTGACAAACTAATAGACACACAAAGACACACTAATACTGAGTTTTAGAAGAACCCTCATCATAGCACTGAAAATATTTACCCTAATGCAAATAAACAATCGGCCGTAAATTTCGAATTTACATTTATTATCGTGTTGCTAGCAAATACCATAAAAGTGTCGGCTGCGGTGGGAGGAAAGAGGAGAGAGAAGAATCATAACATCGTACGGAACATAAACGGACTGCGAAGTAAATTCGCCTTTTTCTTGTAATTAAACTACATATTTACGGTTTTCAGATTTTTCCCTTTACATGTGCTGTAAGACACTGCTTCTTGCCAAATTTCATGATTCTAGGTCAACGGGAAGTACCCTATAGGTTTTGATTCCCTTGTGAAATCGCAAAATATGCGACATAAACGATCATATCTTTTGATCGCGTTGACTTACAAGTTTGATTTTTTCACAGCTGAAAGAGACCGCAGACTCGAGTATTTATTACAAATTTCAACTTGTTACCTCTACGCGTTCCTGAGAAAAAAGTCTTGACAGACAGACAGACGGACAGACAGACAGACAGACAGACAGACAGACAGACAGACAGACAGACAGACAGACAGACAGACAGACGGACAACAAAGTGATCCTATAAGGGTTCCGTTTTCGGTACGGAACCCTAAAAACAAATAAATGAATAAAATAAACACAATCAAGACCCCTCAGTAATAAAAAAGTTACGGGAAAGTGATTTTTTTTTCTCATAACAAAATAAAAATTAAAGAAAACGTTTTAAAATGAGTGTAAATTCTATGGTGATACCGGAGACTGAGGAGAGTTCTTATGATGAATCCACACCACCAGTTGAGACAATTGAAAAAGCAAATTGTTCATTTTTGATTCCATTCTGGATCTCAATCTTAAGAATATAATAGAATAATATATTCTTAAGTTGGGATGTAAGATACATCCCCTCGCATGAGTTATATAAAAAATATTGTTTGCAAAACGGGCGGTATTGTCATTTGCTCTCTCGAGCGAATGTGCGCACTCACTTCGTACGTGCGCCCAATTTCGCTCTCGCTTCAAATTGACAACTTACCGCCTTAGTTACAAAATATAATATTAGTACTGACGAACTGGTGAATTAGCATTTATTTAAAATAAATCATTAATTATATTAACAGATTATATTTGTTTTGTAAAAGAATTTAAACTTTAAGACGAAAAAAATATGTTGTTGATATGTTTCTTTTAGCTTACATTAGTGTTATTATTGATATAATGTATGAAAGTTTAAGTAAAACAATAAATAAATTCAGTTATAACATGTATTGCCTTAAGAAGACGTACCTACCAATAAAAGTCGTACAAACAAGAGTCCAACGAACAATGTTTTTACGAACAAATATTCATATGAACAACAAATATTTATAAAAAGAATTCCAAGAACCATTCAATAGGTTATATTTAAATTAAAATAAATCACCCTTTTAAAAAGCATATACATTATTTTATATTGTAAATAAAATTTTACCGGTCGAAGAAGACGCATGTGCTCCAATTTTGTTGTCAGACCGTAAATTCTCAAACGTTTGTAATACACGTTTTTGATTTATCAATACAAAATACAGTCACTTATTCTTATAATGAATTATAAATGTCAAAGGTGAGCTTCATTCTGGTTACGTAACAGCTTAAAAAAATCATTAACGTAGGGTCCCCTGTTTTGTTGACAAGGTGATGTTTACAAACTTGAATTGTTTGAAAGATATTGCATTTTTTATATTAAAGCTCTTGTGTATCGCACTGCTGTTACTTTCTTTGTGAAATATCAAGAACGTATTTATTGGAGTTTTTATAATGAATCCTTCCGTTTGAGCAAAACTGAACAACTCTTAACATTGATTATTTCGCAATATTCCCGGAATGGTCAATATCATTTTAATTTAACTGTTCTATTAATCATAAAAGGATGATTGCAACCGTTACTACATGGTAATCCATACTTAAACAGAATTGAAAAATTCGCTATGTTTCTACCACTAATTTTTAGGCCTTTTTATATAAATTCTTCAAATTATACAATCCTTCGTTTATAGAACTTGCGAAGTTATATAAACAATTGAGGTCATTTTCAAAAAACATCTAAATTTAGGTCATAGCAGTTCGTAAATTTTTGGTGGAAGATTCGGGCATAATACCTTGAAGTTTCTTATTTTAATGCCATTCAGAAGAACTTATGTAACACATATGAAAAGCGACTGCATTTAACAACAATAGAGCTAGACTTCAACAATTTGTGTAAACTTATTCAGGCACACCCCAGTTAGTAAATATAATGCGAGAGTTATAGGTGAAACGAATTGATTCTACTCATTAGTAGCATTTATAACGATAAACTCATAATTTTTTTTGTACTTGATAAACATTTCAACATTTATTGAATTTCAACGATTTCAACAAATATTGAATTTGGTTGTCGCAAATTTTATTCGCTCTGTATCTTGAAAACAACGGGTTTTTTTTAAAATCATCATAAGACAAATTCTTCTTCTTCTCTTCTTCTTCTTCTGTGTAGGCACTATGTGCCTGTTTCTGTAAGTATCTCCTCAGTCCTTCGGCTCCTGCGATTTTTAAGTCCAAGAGTCTGTCCATCTCTTCGGTGGTCTTCCAGGGTATTTCGTTTTGTTTATGGGTTTTTGTGTCATGGTCCAGTTAACGATTCGGTGTAGCGCCATGTGTTCCACGTGATTCCGCCAGTATCTTCGACGGGCTCTTGTCGCACGACGTCCTCGATTTGTAGGTTAGCTCTGATCTTAGAGCTCCTGACATGGTATCTTAATGAGACTCTTCTTATTGCTCTCAAGGTTCGCATTTCGGTCGTTCTCAGCGCTTGTTTGGTGGCTGAAGTCTCGGCCCTTGTTTCAGCCGCATATGTGAGTATTGGCCTTGTAGATTGTAGATTGTAGATATGGTGGTGACGACTTGTACTGCGACCTTTATAGATCTATTATACCCCACCCTCCTCCTCCAAGTGTTGGTGTACTTACCCATTTAGAGCGCCTCCTCTAATCCTGATTCCTTCAGGAATCTCAGGATCTGGGTGGGATTCAAGGCCTGCAGCTCCTCTGTGTTCAAGCAGTGAGCCCCAAGGTACAGCTGTCTCTTGCGGAGTAATCCTCCGCAGTCTTTGAACAGATGTATGGGGGTTTCCTCTGCTGAGCCACAGAATCTGCATCCATCATCCTCCTCTAGGCCTAGGGCCTTGAGATGTTTCCTAAGTCTGCAGTGTCCCGTCAGGGCTCCTGTCAGAATTCTGAGCTTGTTCCTGCTTAGTTTCAGACAAGCTCCTGTTCTCTTCTGGTTAAAAGATCTCAGCATCACTTTGGATTGCCTTAGCCCTGGAAGTTCTTCCCAGGTTTTCATCCATTTTCCTCTTATTTCTTCATCTAAACTTTTGCGGATGGTGTTCACGCTCACACCGCAAAAGGGTTCCGGACCAATAAAGGGGCTACTGGATCCCTTGTTTGCTAGGTGATCGGCTTCTTCGTTTCCGTCTATACCAGTGTGTCCTGGTACCCAGTATAGCGTTACGAGTATTGGCCTTACTGCTGTCTTCTATATTCGGCTTTTACCTTCTTGCGATATGTGTTTGTTTCTTCAGATTATGTTATTTAGTGTGCCAGATATTCGTCGAGCCTTGTTCGTTGCTGCTCGTACCTCCAGCTTGAGGTCTCTGTCGCTTGAGATCTCTACTCCAAGGTAGGTAAAGCACATCACCTGATCTATCACCTTGCTGTCGAGTTCTAATTGGCATCTGGTTGCTGATCCGCTGGCTACCATCCATGCACTTGGTTTTTTGATGGGAGATATCAAGGTTGTATCTCTCTGCTGTTTTGAAAAATGTCTTTAAAAGTCGTGGTAAGTCGTTTTCAGCTATTAATACAGCGTTATCCGCGTAGCACAGTATGTTGAAGGACTGGTTTCCCATCGGATATACTGCTTTGAGGTTTTTCACACTCGTTATTATGTTGTCCATTATTAGGTTGAATCGGGCAGGGCTCATACTGTCGCCTTGTCTAATTCCATTGCTTACGCGTACGCTCTCTGCTGACTTGCTTTTTGTTTTTATTATTGTATAGTTGTTAGTGTTGATGTCTTTTATTACGTTTGTTAGTTTTTCCACCGCGCCTCGTTTTCCTAGTTCTTCAATCATATCGGAAATTCTGATCTTGTCGAATGCTTTACTTAGGTCAACAAAGCACATGTTTTTGCGAACTCAATTGCTTTTTCGGATATTTGCCTGGTCATAATTATTGCGTCTATTATAGATCGATTCTGTCGAAATCCTTGCTGTTCGTAGTTAACTGTTATTCGTTCGTTTATTTTGTGGGTCAGTAGTACTTTTGTGAATAGTTTTGCCATAGTCTTTTTCTATGTGATGCCTCGGTAATTTGAGGGGTCTGTTTTCTTTCCTTTTTTCCAAAGATTGGGATGGTAATAGTGCTTTTCCAGCTTATTGGCACTATTTCGGATTCTACAATTTTTTTTAAATAGGGTGGAGGTATTAGCCACAAGTTTTTCGCCGCCGTATTTTGGGAGTTCGTTGGGAATAGTGTCTTCGCCTGGCGCCTTCCTCGATTTCAGATTTTTGATTTCGCGCCTTATTTCTTTTTGAGTAATAAACCAGTGTGAGTCCTCTATTGTTTGTACTTTCGCCGAGGTGGTGGTTCCTGTCTGGGCGGTGGTGATTCCCGTTTCGTATAATCCCTGAAAGTACTTGGGCCATTCTGCGAGTGTGATGCATTCTTTTGGGTGTTATTCGTCCGATGGTTGTTTGTACTTCCTGAGTAGTTTCCAAATCTTCTTTTGTCCGCCATATAGGTCGTGTTTTAGTTCGGTGCTGAAGTTTTCCCAGTACTGATCCTTTAGGTGTCGCACCTCTGTTTTGCACCGGTTCCTTACAGCTTTGTAGTTGTCGTAGGCTTCCTTGGTTCTTGTGTTCATATACTTCTTGTAGGCTTCTGATTTGTGTCGGGCTATGTCTTTAAGATCCGGATTGTACCAGGGTTTGTAGTTATGTCGTGTAGAATTTCTGACTGCTCTTTGTCCGATGGTCCCAAGTGCGTTGTTTGTAATGTCATATTTCAGTCTCTCCCAGGCTTCGTCAATAAGACAAATTATTCTTAGAATCTTCTTCTTCTTCTTCTTTATTCAGCCTGTCTCGTCCACTGCTGGACATAGGCCTCTCTTAACATCTTCCATATACTTCTATCTTGTGCTTCTTGCATCCAGTTGGTGGCGATGCGTTTCACATCGTCTGTCCATCGGGTGGGTGGGTGTCCTCTACTTCTGTATGCCTCCTGTCTAGGTCGCCATTCCAGGATCTTTTTGGTCCATCTGTTGTTTGGCATCCTTGCGACCAGTTCCATTTTAGTTTGGTTATTATTTCAATTGCATCGCTAACCCCAGATCGCTGTCTTAGTACTTCATTCCGCACTTTATCTCGCAATGTAATTCCGAGCATGGAACGTTCCATGGCTCGTTGTGCCACTCTGATCTTTTGGACGGACTTTTGTGTGAGTGTTAGAGTCTCCGCTGCGTAGGTTAAGACTGGTAGGATGCACTGGTCAAACACCTTACGTTTTAGGCAGTTGTGGATGTCGGATTTGAAAATGTGTTTTAGTTTTCCGTAGGCTGCCCACGTTAGTCTTAGCCTCCTTCCAATCTCATGTGTCTGGTTGTCTCTGCCGATTTTAATCTCGTGGCCTAGATACTTGTATGAGGTGACTTGCCGGATCTCAATCCCTTCCATTATAAAGTTTCGGGAAGGTACTAGGTTGGTCATAAATTCCGTTTTCGAGATGTTTATTTTAAGGCCGACTTTTCGTGATTGTTCTGCCAGCTTCTTAAGCATTTTTTCAGTCTTATCTAGGCTATCCGAAATTAGCACAATGTCGTCTGCGAACCGTAGATGGTTGAGGTTTTCGCCATTGATGCTTGTGCCCATATCTTCTAGTTCTATGGTCTTGAACATGTTCTCCATGAGGTTTGTAAATAGTTTAGGCGAGATGGTGTCACCTTGTCGGACGCCGCGTTGTATTCTGAATCTGTCCGTTTTTTCGTGTAGTTTAACGCATGCGGTAGCATTTTTGTATATGTGATGTAGAGTCTCCGAGTACCTATGGTCTATTCGGCAATTCGCCAGTGCCTTAAACATCTCATTGTGGTTGATAGAGTCGAATGCCTTCTCGTAGTCCACGAAGGCAAGGACGAGTGGCTTGTTGTATTCGACACATTTCTCTATTACGGTTTTGATGGTTTGCAGGTGGTCGTTCGTTCCGTATCCGGCTCTGAATCCTGCTTGTTCAGGCGGTTGATAAAGGTCAAGTTTGGTTGTGAGGCGTCTAGTTATGATTTTGGTGAAGAGTTTATAGAGGTGCGAAAGCAGGCTTATTGGCCTGTAGTTTTTTAGGTCAGCCGTGTTTCCCTTTTTGTGTATAATAACAATGATTGCATTGTCCCATGCTGTTGGTGTTATTCCTTCCGTGAGACATTTGTTGAATAAACTCTTTATGGCTTCTAATAGCTCGACTCCCCCTTCCTTAATCTGTTCGATCGCAATATCATCCTCCCCGGGCGCCTTGTTATTTTTCATTTCCGTAATTGATTTTGAGATTTCCTCTTGGGTTATCTCCGGTAGATGTTCTGATCCTTGGTTTAAAATTTGAGGGATGGTACGGGTATATTCCGGCTCTGGTGTTTCTTGAGCGCTATAGAGATTTGAATAGAAGCGTTTTACGATTTCCAGGATTTCCTCTTCTTTGTTCCTGATAGTTTGCCCGTTTTGGTCCTCGAGTTTGGTTATTTCTGCTTTTCCAGGTGTTATTTTCTGTCTCAGTACTTTCATGCTTTTGTTCTCTTCGATAGTCTTCGCTATCCGTGTTTTGTTATAGTTTCTAATATCTTTCCTTGCGGCCTTTGATATTTCTTGATTTAGTGTTCTCAGCTGGTCTGTATGTAGTAGGTGCTTTTGTAGTTTTTCTCGCCTTTGTTTCATAAGTTGTCGTGTGTTTGCTGATAGTTTCCCTTCTTCCCTGTTCAGTTTCGTACCATGTATCTGTTTTGCCTCTTGTATCGATGTTACGATTTCATTGCTCAAGGTTTCTATACTCATTTCCTCGATGTTACCGTGTCCTAGTCGTTCTACTATGGATTTCTTGTATTCCTCGTTATTGTTCACTGTAGTTTGTTCTTTGCTCTTTGATGTTGCAAGCAGTCTTCTCTCCTTTTTCAATCGTAGCACAACTTTTGCTCTTAGCATCCTGAGGTCGCTTCCACGCGACCGGGGGTGTAAGGGGGGGGGTAGGGGGTAAGGGGGGTGTAAGATATAGCTGGGGTGTAAGGGGGAGAAGGTAAAAAAGTCACATACCACCCCAAATGTCAACCTCACCTGCACGAGCGATGACCTCGGTCATCCGGCGCACCCTGCTACGTAACAAACGAGGCTCTGACGACCGAGTAACGGCGGAATAACCGTCAAAACGGGAGTAAAGGAAATGATACTCCCCGACGACCCCTATCAACCCGCATTGGCCAGCGTGATAGGTAACGGCTAAACCCCTCTTAATATGAAAGATACATTCTTAGAATAGACCAAGGAATAATGCCTTGAATTTATGGCGCCTATTTAACTAAGACCCTGTATATAACCCCTGAATAATATTCATTTTTTAAATAAGTGTAAGTCACAAACTTCGGAAACTCAGCCTGAATATATAAATATATTCAGCCTTTCCAGAGCTCTATAACAATTATTGAGTCTTTTTAGGATTACCAAAACAAATCTCACATGAAATTTGTAAGTTATTTTAAAGTTTTGTTTTGGTAGTCCTACAGTTGTTACAGAGCTCCGGAAAGGCTGAATATATTTATATATTCAGACTGTGTTCCGTTTGTTTTAAGTTTGTGACTTACACTTATTTAAAAAATGAATATTATTCAGGGGTTATATACAGGGTCTTAGGTAAATAGGCGCCATAAATTCAAGGCATTATTCCTTGGTCTATTCTAAGAATAATTTGTCTTATTGACGAAGCCTGGAAGAGACTGAAATGTGACATTACAATAGTTTATAGTTATAGTTTCAACAATTCTATCTTATAAGTGTAAGTTATGTAGTGAAGCTTTAGAGTGTAGCTTAATGTTGTTTTTCTTGAATCATAAGTACCTGACGCAGCTAAAGAAATTACTTGTGTGGATCTGAAAAATTATCTTCGTGTATTTATATATTCTGTGTGTATGCATGTCTGTGAATTATAGCATTCCAGTCCATATTTCTAGTCTCCATATGGCTCATATAAATCCAACTTAGAATAAAGAGCTCATCCGAGCAGAATACGTATAGCCGTTTAAAAAAAGCTCTCGCATACATACGACCCCTGAGCTTTTATTAAAAAAAACCTGATGTAAAACCTCGATGTTTCACAACATTAGCTTTGTTTGTGTCTCCCTACAAAAACGACGACGCGAACGAGCTGCTTTAAATAATTCGCCTCGTCGCGTCCTCGCGCTTTATCTAGTTTGAAATGCTTTCAACAGAATTTCCAATTTATTAATACCTAAAAACTTAAAGCCTTTAGAATTAGGAGTATTTCATATTTTTGACATTCAAACTCATTATTCAACGGTTTTGTTTTTTAATAGAATTCTTAGTATATTTTTAACTTCCTTTTAACTTAATCCTGATTCTTCATATAATCCTAATTAATCTTGAAATATAAACTCTTCGCAATCTTTATGCTATTAAATCTCCTTCGCTAACAAAACACAAAAGTTCTGCAGACACATGCTTTATTTAAACTATCCTTTCTTATCTTTTCTACCATGATGGAATACATAAAGGTGTATTGCAACCTTTATGTACTCCATTAACAAGTCACCACCGAAAATCAACAATCTATTTTCTACCATGACACTGATTGACAAATTCGCATACAAGATCTTAAGATATTTTTTATGGCGGATAGATACAAGGGATGTATACAATATAATACCCTGTTTATAAGTTTTATTCTCAACGGCATCCTCACAAAGAAACATATTGCGGCTAAAGGGACAGATGAACTTAAATATAGCCTTAATAAAGTCGGAACACAGCCTGAATATATAAATATATTCAACCTTTCCAGAGCTCTATAATACTAATGAGTCTTTTTAGGACTGCCAAAAACCGCCAGGCTGTTTTATCAAGTTTATATGATCTATAACGTAGTATGGTTTTTGCCAATTCTATTTTAGCATTTAAATCAATAACCAGCTAAGTTCATGTCTCACGAAACGTCAAATTAAAATTATCTAACCCTAGTCACCTACATGGATTTCAAGTAAGTGGTTTACCAATTATTGTTCATAAAAGCAAAGCTGTACTGATGAGAGATAAATCTCGAAACGCGTATACAGATTATAGTTATAACTATTATATACAAATTATATTTTATTTATATTTAATTATATACAGATCCACTTCAGTTTTTGGAAGATATGACAATACAAAACAATGTTAATGTTAAAAATATGTTAAAAATGTTAAAAAACAATGTTAATTTTTTTTTTTCTTTTTTTTGTTGAGTGCCACAAAGTTTGACTGAAAGCTATAAAATAACTGACAAATTTCACATGGGATTTATTTTTTGTACTCCTAAAAAGACTTATTATTATTATAGAGCTCCGGAAAGGTTGAATATATTTATATATTCAGGCTGTGTTCCGACTTTTAGTTTTACCACTTTTTTTTAACTTTAACGTTTAGTTTTAACAATTTTAAATATAGCCTTTAGCCGCATGCAAAATATTCTTCGTTACTAGACTAGACAGACAAGACTTAGCAAGAACTTTCTGTTCACTACACAAGTTATTCCTAAATGAGAAGCATCTCTGAACGACCATAAGCATAACCACGAGATATCGCTGGCATGCAATTAGCTTCTGCTCTGCAATGTTGTTCTCCATACACCCTCCTTTCACTTCGAGAGCTAAAGGTTATTTCTGCAAGCCCGCTTTTTTATTGTTTTTTTTTTATCTTTTGAGTCTATTCTTGCAGTTCTCTTTTCACGCTATAATGTCCCTGATTGTGTTTTCCGTAGATATCCAGTGTTTTTCGGATGTAAGCATTGCGTCTACCAGCGTATTTTCTTCCAACGGTAGGTTCATCTTTTTCGACTACTTGTCTCTTTCTGGTATCAATCTTTCGCATTCAAACATGGTGTGTTGCGCGGTGTCTGCGCTCCCACAATGCACGCTAAGGTCGTCCGGAGCCCTGCCGATTCTATACAGGTACTCTCTGAAACATCCGTGGCCGCTGGGAGCTTAGGTTAGATGGTAATTGACATCTCCGTGCTGGCGAGTTGTCCACACTTTCTCGTTAAAAGTATCAATAGTCAATATCTATCAATAATCAATATATAAAGTGTCAATAGACAATAGTTAAGTATCAATAGTCTCATTCATACTGGCCCCTACGCGTACGATGCGGAGAGGCATAACGTCATACTCCATGTATTCAGACCCGTCCTGAATGGCTCCTTAACCCCATCGATGGTGGTAGCTTCATTCATGCCCCTGACAAGAACAATTCTGAGTCCCACCTCCGTCCTTACTTTACAGCCTCTTTCACTAGGGCCACTCTCTCAGCCGGTCGCTTTTTCTCCCCCTCATCTTTCACTCTAACGATGAGGTCCTCATCCCCTGCACATTTATGTCCTCCTGGTTTACCTCCTTTTTCAGGATATCCACCAACTAGGCGTATCTTACACTCTCTGCCATCTTCGCCAGCTCGGCTTGTGTCGTTCTGGAGCCACCACCCCCTTACACCCTGGGCTTTCCATCCTGTACGTTCTTCCCACTGCGGGTTATTTCAACACCTGTGCCATGCCACACACACTCCATCATTTTCCTAACTGCCCAGAAGCCTAGGTTACCAGCCACACTGATAGCGAACTTCTTCCTCTCTACCTTCGCACAAAATTACTACTACTGTCTCAAAAGCTCTTTCTTCAGAGCCCTCAACCTTAGAGTCATCCATGCGGGCGATGAAATGGTACTTCCTCTGGGAGTCCCTGGTGTCATCACCCTAATTTACACCACATTCTCACTTTTGATGTAAGCTACGGAGCCTACATTCAAATTCTCGCACACACCTCTTGGCGCGGCGGAGCGGGTCGAGCATTCCCCAACCCAGTCGTTCATCACTCTCCACTGTTTCTCCTGCAGCCAGCAGGAGTACGTTTTCGCCCATAGCTAGAGGAGAGCCCTCAGCCACCTTCACCACAGTGAAGACGTCCTCAGAGCACTTACTTCTCGCGAGGTCCAAGTACTCGTGCACTATCATACTTTCTTTAAGCGCACTGGACACACTAGTATTGTTCTCTGTCTGCGTGCTGACCTCCTTACACACCACACTCTCTGTCCGTATATCCACCGGGGCGTGTTGCCTTCTCGGCAGGCACATAGCGTTGTTTCTCCAGCCGTTAAGCCACAGAGTCGCGTGAAAGGACACTTGTTTTCCTAACCTCCATTTTGGTGCTGCTACCGGCAGTGTTAACTTTGTCGAGGTCCTCCGCCTGCTTCGTTAATGCCTCGATCACCTCCACAGTAGCGAAGGCGATCGAGTTCTAGACAGACAAGACTAGACAGACAAGACTAGACAGACAAGACTAGACAGACAAGACTAGACAGACAAGACTAGACAGACAAGACTAGACAGACAAGACTAGACATACAAGACTAGACAGGCAAGACTAGACAGACAAGACTAGACAGACAAGACTAGACAGACAAGACTAGACAGACAAGACTAGACAGACAAGACTAGACAGACAAGACTAGACAGACAAGACTAGACAGACAAGACTAGACAGACAAGACTAGACAGACAAGACTAGACAGACAAGACTAGACAGACAAGACTAGACAGACAAGACTAGGCAGACAAGACTAGACAGACAAGACTAGACAGACAAGACTAGACAGACAAGACTAGACAGACAAGACTAGACAGACAAGACTAGACAGACAAGACTAGACAGACAAGACTAGACAGACAAGACTAGACAGACAAGACTAGACAGACAAGACTAGACAGACAAGACTAGACAGACAAGACTAGACAGACAAGACTAGACAGACAAGACTAGACAGACAAGACTAGACAGACAAGACTAGACAGACAAGACTAGACAGACAAGACTAGACAGACAAGACTAGACAGACAAGACTAGACAGACAAGACTAGACAGACAAGACTAGACAGACAAGACTAGACAGACAAGACTAGACAGACAAGACTAGACAGACAAGACTAGACAGACAAGACTAGACAGACAAGACTAGACAGACAAGACTAGACAGACAAGACTAGACAGACAAAACTAGATAGACAAGACTAGACAGACAAGATTAGACAGACAAGACTAGACAGACAAGACTAGACAGACAAGACTAGACAGACAAGACTAGACAGACAAGACTAGACAGACAAGACTAGACAGACAAGACTAGACAGACAAGACTAGACAGACAAGACTAGACAGACAAGACTAGACAGACAAGACTAGACAGACAAGACTAGACAGACAAGACTAGACAGACAAGACTAGACAGACAAGACTAGACAGACAAGACTAGACAGACAAGATTAGACAGACAAGACTAGACAGACAAGATTGGACAGACAAGACTAGACAGACAAGACTAGACAGACAAGACTAGACAGACAAGACTAGGCAGACAAGACTAGACAGACAAGACTAGACAGACAAGACGAGACAGACAAGACTAGACAGACAAGACTAGACAGACAAGACTAGACAGACAAGACGAGACAGACAAGACGAGACAGACAAGACTAGACAGACAAGACTAGACAGACAAGACTAGACAGACAAGACTAGACAGACAAGACTAGACAGACAAGACTAGACAGACAAGACTAGACAGACAAGACTAGACAGACAAGACTAGACAGACAAGACTAGACAGACAAGACTAGACAGACAAGACTAGACAGACAAGACTAGACAGACAAGACTAGACAGACAAGACTAGACAGACAAGACTAGACAGACAAGACTAGACAGACAAGACTAGACAGACAAGACTAGACAGACAAGACTAGACAGACAAGACTAGACAGACAAGACCAGACAGACAAGACTAGACAGACAAGACTAGACAGACTAGACAATGATAATTGATGAATTAATGAAATACTGAAATCAGAAAGGAATGTGGGGTGGAAGATGTTGTACACTGGGCGTGGAAAAGAAGAAGAATGTGGAACGAACATGTCGCGAGAATGGATGAGCACAGAATTGCGAAATTGTCAGAGACGGCAAACCAACAGGCAGAAGAACAACGGGTCGACCGCCCAAAAGGTGGAAAGACAGCTGGACTTGTCACAGGAAAAGCGTCAGGATATTACAGGCGATGCTGCCTAAAATAAGAAGAAGAAGGTTATTTGCTGAACGAACCTCGTATACGAAACATACCGTTTGATAACAAATTAAACATTATTTTTTTAGAATGTTACAAAAAGTTTTAACTTCAAGACTATATCCGCAGGTCGCGCAAACGACGAAATGCGAGAAACTCGATTTTGTCAAAATCGTTCTTTTTTGAGTCACAGCGAAATTTAAAAACATTTCTGAAAGCATTTTTGCTATTCATTACAGATATGCAAATTATATTTCGCTAGCTCTTCTCGTTCACTTTCGCCTGCAAAAATTGAAGAAATTTTTAAGAAATTTCGGCGCTCGACTAGAGATCTCGGAAAGTCGTGAATTGCCCGCCGACAATTTTAGTGCGTCAATGGGAAAATGACCTTCTGAAAACGATGCCGCAATCCGTTTTTGATTATTCGCAACCGTTTCCGAGATATCTACTTAGCAAATCGAGAATCGGGTAAATTTCACTTTGAAATCTCTCGACGAATTATTGAATAATTCGGGACAGTTTATACATCGACTTGTTCGTCTTGTCGTGTAGTTTCTGTGTGCCAAAAATGATTTCGCTGCTTTTTACCGTTTTTGAGAAAATCGAAAAAAACCGAAAAACCATGTATTTTTCAAACGAAATGATGGAAAATTTTTGTTGAAAAATTTTGTTTCGTAATTTTTTTTCTGTTTACACGAAGTATATCGAAGTGCTAAAACGGTTTTCTAGTTCATTTTGCTCTAAAGTTACAAATAAGCAAATTTTCTATATTTTTTCACTTTACGCAATCACGCTTTTTTGACTGTCATAACTTTTGAACCGCTTATTACAGAGACTTCTAGTCATCACCCATCGATTCAGCATCCTAAAATTAGTCGGATGACGTATATAATATTCCTCGGGAAGCTTTCAGTTAAGAAAAACCATCGACACGGGAAGTCTAGTCCGCGGAAACGACGAAATGCGAGAAAATCGACTTTGTCAGAATCGTTATTTTTTAAGTCGCAGCAAAATGTATAAACATATCTGAAACATTTTTGCTAAAAAAAAACTAGACAGACAAAATTAGGCCGACAAGACTGAACAAACAATACTAGATAGACGTGACTAGAAAGGTAGGAATGGGCAGGCAAGTGTAGATAGAATAGAAAATATACTAGACTGGACTTAATTTGGTTCAACAAAAGTAATACGACGGAATATCTTACAAGATTTTCTTTTCATTTCAAAAATATTCTTTAACATGTTTTATAAGATGAACAATATCGAGATGAAAGCAACGTAAAATATAATATAATCAGTATAATATTATATTATAATCAGTAATATAATATTAAATATTATAATCAGTATAATATTATATTATATTTATATATTGTATAATATTATATCTACATGCTGTGATTTTTGTACATATTTGCAGAGAATAGGCAAATAATTCTCTGCAAATATGTATAAAAATCACAGCATGTAGAAGTTAATTTTGTTGAAAATAATATAATTAGTAAAAATAAATTGTTCTCGCACGGCACCTTGCATAATCTATTAAGTCGTAAGGAGATTTCGTAATAGACAAATTTAATTTTCATGCGCCAGCTGCTTTCATCTCGACATTAAAGAGCCGCCGGTGTGAGTGCCCGTAATAGATCTCGTCACCACCCTCGTCACGTTATGCCTCGATTCCGGCTACAATATGTCAATAATTCATTTCGCAAATTTTAATTAGCTGATAATGGAACGTTCATGATATTCAATTAGCTCTAGCTATCTATTCTCAGGAGAACAATTAGTTTATAAAATATTTACCCCTTGAGAATTAACATTTTATATAAAGGAAACAACACAAAAAAAAACTATGTTGTAAAAAAATAAAATATTGCTGAAATAATGAGAATATGTGAACACTTGAAAATGTAATAAATAACGGTGATATTAAATACCGGTGATTATAATTATAGAATAATTAATCTTGTTTTAATGAAAACGATGGTTGCGAGCGTTACTACGTAGTAATCCATACTTTGAATTGAGACATTCACTATGTTTTTATCACTAATTTTTATGAAATAAAACTTAGGGGGTGACTTTCGTCACCCCCTCAAACATCAACTCACGTGGCGAAATCCATCCGGCAACGATTCGGCGATGTTGGACTACATTTTGGTCAACACCAGATTCCGATCGACGCTCAAAGATGTACGTGCGATGCGTGGACCCGACTGTGGATCAGACCATTATCTTGTCCGAGTGAAACTACAATTGAAATTACAAAGAGCAAAGAAAAAGGCACCACCATCAGCCAAGAGGAACTGGGCCTGTCTGCGAGACCCTGAAACCAGCCGAAAATTTCAAATCGCATTATCCAACAAATTTGCAGCACTCACGATACCAGTCGATATCAACATAGAAGAAAAACAACTTTCTGAGTCTATTGTGGGGTGTGCAACGGAGCTGTGTCCGCCCATCCGTCGACGGACGCAGCAATGGATCTCGGACGACTGTCTCAATCTAGTCGACCAGCGGAAGCAAATGAAACACGTCGATTTCAAACAATACCGACGATTGAACAAAGAAGTTCGACAGAAAATGAAATTGGAACGGGAAGCTTACTGGAATAACATCGCGGCTGACATGGAAGAAGCAGCGTCAAGGCATGAGTACCGGACGCTGTACCAGACAATCCGACGGTTAAGTGGCAAAACAACTTCAACAAATGACAATATCAAAAAATTGGATGGAACTTTCGTGACCTCTCCTCAGGAACGTCTACAGCGGTGGAGAGAATTCTTTCATCAGCTGTACAACCACAATCCGCCAGTAGGTCCAGCACCCGAACTGCCGATTATTGAGCAGCCGATAAATCAGTTTCCCGATACTGAACCAACAATCAATGAGGTGAAGACGGCAATAAAATCCCTGAAAAATGGTAAAGCGCCGGGAAGAGATCAAGTAACTGCCGAAATGATCAAAGCCGGGGGAGACGTCTTATTACATCAACTTCACGTTCTCACAGTGCATATATGGCTTTCAGATTGTGTTCCATCCGTGTGGAAGAGAGCGATTGTTGTGCCTATTTTGAAGAAAGGCGACAGTCGGGAATGCAAGAATTACCGTGGTATTAGCCTCCTCTCGATCGTCGGCAAAGTATTTATGAAAATCATACAATCAAGACTACAGAAACATCGAGAGCAAACAAGCCGGGAAGCACAAGCTGGATTTCGACCACATCGAGGATGCATTGATCAGATATTTGCTCTCCGTCAGCTAATGGAAGAAAGAATTCGATGTGGCAAACGAACTGTCATCGTCTTCATCGATTTCAAATCTGCTTTTGATTGCATCGATTGGACAAGCTTGTGGGAAGCCCTGAAGATCGAACACGTGCCACTGAAAATCATTCAACTTCTTCAAGCATCGTACGACGGCTCAACCAGCAATGTTCGTATCCGAAACGACATGTCTGAGGAATTCCCGATTCGAACCGGAGTCCGGCAAGGAGACGTGGCCTCGCCGCTCCTTTTTAACATTGTGATCGACACGATTATGCGAAAAGCGTTTGATGGGCGACGCGAGTCGATGACGAGTTCGATATGATGACAAAAACTTCCTAACCGATCTGATGTTCGCCGATGACAGTGCGGTTTTCGCCAACACAGATGCCGAAGCAACAGACACCTTGTATGACATTTCCCGCATTGCCCAGTCATACGGACTGAGAATCAATGCGGATAAGACCAAAGTGCTTACAACGGATGGATCTGAAGCCAGAGTTTACCTCGATGGAACCACAATCGAGCAGGTACCACAGTTCAAATATTTGGGATCACTGGTTGTGGAGAAGAAAGTAGCTTCGACAGCCGAAGTTCACAGCCGGATAGGCCAGGCAACAGCAACGTTTGCTTCACTCAAGTGGTGCATATGGAAGCGGACGAATATTACCATCAAAACCAAAATACGCCTATACCGGACGCTGATCCTCCCAATTCTTCTTTATGGATCGGAAACATGGACATTACTCAAACCAGACCTTAACAAGCTCGAGGCCTTCCAAATGCGATGCCTGAGACAGATTCTCTGCGTCTCACTCCTCAACCACCTCCGAAATGAGACAATCAGAGAAAGGTGCGACCAACAGACACCGATTGTTGAGGAAATTCAAAAACGCCGATTACGATGGTTCGGCCACATCTGTAGGATGGGCGACAATCGAGTACCGCACAAACTCCTATGGAAAAAACGACCTCTTGATTGGAGAACACAAAAACAAGCACCGAAGACCACATGGTTGAAACACGTAGAGAACGATTTAAAAAACCAGCGAATAACAACAGCTGAGGCAAGAACCGTTGCAACTGATCGATTAGCATGGAAGCGTATAGTGAATGGAGCACGGAATCTAGCGGCACCAACAGCAGCGTACTGGCTAAGAGGTCGACCACCTCTCCATGCGCCGGCTATGGATTAAAGAAGAAGAAGAAGAATTTTTATGAAAATTTTATATAACTAGAATTATAATAAAAAAAATCTGTAAATTCTGTAAATGTTTGGTGCCTTCCTGCATAATGCTAGTCAATATCTTGGAGTGCATAGTTTAAAGTATCCTCTAGTGCAGGGGTGGCGAACCTTTTTCCAGCCGCGTGCCATTTTTTTTTAATTTTCACATTTTGAAATGCTAACGCGCCAGCTCTACTTTTAAAATGTGATAGTGAAAATCAGTACCGTATTAGGGTGAATATTTGGCGTGTTTTGTGCGCTTTTCGAAATTACGGGCAAACCAATCAACGGATTTTGACAAAACGTGGTATTATTTGATATTCTTACGAGATGTCACATATTCCCAAATTTTAAAATTGTACATTTGTAAATACAATTTTCGTGAGTTTTTTGAAATTTTTGTGCGTCTTTTGCAATGACGGACAAACCAATCGACGGATTTTGATGAAACTTGGTATGAATTGATATTCTTACAAGGTATCACAAATTCCAAAATTTGAAAATTGTAGCTTTGTAAATACGGCTTTGGTGAAATTTGTAAATTTTTGTGCACCTTTTGCAATTACAGGCAAACCAATACACGGATTTTGATGAAACATGATATGATTTGATATTCTTACGAGGTCCTACAAATTGCCAAAATTCAAAATTGTAGCTTTGTAAATACAGGTTTTGTGAATTTTGTGAAATTTTTGTGCGCCTTTTGGTATTACAGACAAACCAATAGACGGATTTTGATGAAACTTTATAGTCTCTAATCTATATCTAATTTTATATTCTCGCGAGATCTCATAGATTCCCAAATTTCAAAATTGTAGGTTTGTAAATACGGCTTTCGTGAATTTTTTAAATTTTTGTGTGTCTTTTGAAATTACGGGCAAACCAATCCACCGATTTTTATGAAACGTAGTATGATTTGATATTCTTACGAGGTCCCAAAAATTGCCAAATTTCAAAATTGTAGCTTTGTAAATACGGCTTACGTGAATTTTTGAAATTTGTAAATTTTGTGGCGTCTTTTGTATTTACGGACACACCAATTGATAGATTTTGATGAAACTGGGTATGAATTGATATTCTTACTCTCTCTCTCTCTCCAATGGCACTACAGCCCGAAGCGAGCCCTGGCCTCCACCAAACGTTGTCTCCAGCGTTCCCTTTCCTCTGCCGCCGCCCGCCAGTTCCGCACCCCCAGCATCTCTCTCGCATCCCTTTTCACACTTTCCTCCCATCTCGCCCTTGGCCTGCCCGCTTTCCTTCTACCTTCCGGCACTCTGAGTATTTGTCTCGGCACTGCTGTTGGAGCCATCCGGCACACATGTCCCGCCCATCTTAGCCTGCTTAGTTTTATGTGGGATACCACATCTGGGCTTTTGTATAACTGATATAGTTCGAAGTTCATCCTAATTCTCCAGCCCTCTTCGCTGTTAATTGCCCCATAAATTTTCCTCAGGATCTTTCGCTCAAAAATCTCCAGCATCTTTTCCGATTTCTGGGTCAGCGTCCATGCTTCGCTTCCATATGTGAGGATGGGTCGTATGATTGCTTTAAATATATTACACTTCGTTTGTCTGCTAGCTAGCTTCGAGTTAAGGATGGATTTAAGAGTGAAGTATGCCCTGTTGGCTTGCATGATTCTATGTTGTACTTCCACCCCTTCGTCGTTCTGATCCGTGACGGTTGATCCCAGATATTTAAAGTTGTTGACGACTTCTACAGTATACTCTCCCATATCCAGATTATTTACTGCGTGTACTGGCGCTCCCGGTCTTACCATCATTACTTTTGTTTTATCCTTGTTTATTGACAGACCTATCTCCTTGGCTCTCTTCTCCATTTTACCGTAAGCATTTTTCATTGCCGTTAGCGATCTACCGATGATGTTTAGGTCGTCAGCATAGCCCAAAAGTTGCGTGGATTTATTGTAGATGGTACCGTTGCATTCTATCTGAGATTTCCGTATAGCTTTTTCGAGCGCGATGTTAAATAATATGGGTGATAGACTGTATCCTTGTCTCAGACCTGTAATGGTTTCAAACTTGTGCGATGTCGTTTTTTGGTTACCGACTTGGTTCCAAGTCTTTTTTAACGTACAATTTACCAATTTAATGATCTTTTGTGGTATCTCGAATTCTTCCATTGTCTTCATGAGAAATCTTCTATCGATAGTATCATACGCTTGTTTAAAGTCTACGAAGACCTGGTATGTGCTGATGTTCATTTCCCATGTCTTTTCTAGTATTTGTGTGAGGGTAAACATTTGATCAGTCGTCGACTTTCCTTTCCGGAAATCTGTCTGATACTGTCCTATAATGCTCTCTGCGTACGGTTGGAGTCTTCGTCCGATTATCCATGACAGCACCTTGTAGGCCGTGTTAAGAAGAGTTATACCACGATAGTTCTTGCACTCCAGTTTGTTTCCTTTCTTGTAGATAGGGCATATCTTCCCCTCCCGCCATTCTCCGGGTATCTCTTCTGTCCTCCAGATTCTTCCTATCAGCTGGTGTAAAGCAGAGTTCAGAGCGTCTCCTCCCATTTTGATCATTTCAGATGTTATCATGTCCGGTCCCGGTGCTTTGTGGTTCTCTAGTGCCTTTATCGCCTCGCTTATTTCTCTTTGTGATGGTTCGTTATCTTCTCTCAGATCTCTTACTTCTGGTGTGTGAATTGGGTCGTCTTCAGCTGTTTGTCCGGTTAATCCCACTCGTAGTGAGGTATTCAGGAGTTCGTTAAAATATTCCGCCCATCTACCTACCACTTTACTTTCTTCAGCCAGTAAGGTGCCCTCTTTACTGTTGATTATTGTTGCTCTGGGCTGAAATCCATTTCGCAGGTTGTTTACTATCTTGTAGCATTCTCTAATTTCGTGTTTCTCTTGGTGGTGCCCTATCTGTGCCACCTGGTCGTTAAAATGGGCCCGTTTCTTCTTCCGAAATAATTTGGATGCTTTCTTTCTTTGCTTGTTGTATTCAGCTTGTTTGGCTCTCGTGGGACTCTGCAAATTCTCTGCCCTAGCTTTCTGTTGTTTCTCGCGTGCTTCTTCACACTCTGCATCGTACCATTGGTTTCGTTTTTTCCTATGGACTTTCCCGAGAGCCTCCTCTGCCGATTCCTTAATCCCCTTTGCAATTTCCGTCCATTGTTCTTCAATACTATGATTTTCCGTCAACACTCCTAGTTTTTCGGCGATCTTTTCTTCGTACCGTTGCCTTACCCTGGTTAAGTTCAGTTTTTCCACATCCCATTTTTCTATTCCGCTGTTTGCTGCCTTTTTCGAGTTGGCTAGCCTTTGTTTTAATTTAATCCTCACCAGGTAATGGTCCGAGTTGCAGTCTGCCCCTTTGCAGCTTCTGACGTCCTGTATGCTGGACATAAATCTTGTGTTTATTAAGACATGGTCTATTTGATTGAGTGTCCTTCCGTCTGGTGATCTCCATGTCATCTTGTGGATGTCTTTATGTAGGAATAGCGTACTGCTGACTACAAGGTTTCTAGATGCTGCTAGGTCCACTAGTCTCTGTCCATTGTCGTTAGTATTTTCGTGTAGGCTGTGTTTTCCAATCGTGGGTCTGTATACGTCTTCTTTCCCTATCTTAGCATTGAAATCCTCCAAGATCATCTTTACGTCGTTGTTGTGTGTCGAATCGAATAGCCTTTCTAGTTTTGCGTAGAAGATCTCTTTTTCGTCGTCTGTTTTCTCTTCGCTCGGTGCATGTACGTTAATTATTGTCAGATTGAAGAGCTTCATTCTTATTCGGATCATGCAGAGTCTGTCATCTACTGCTTGGAAGTCCATAATATCCTTCCCTACACTTTTCTTGAGTATGAAGCCTGTTCCTAACTTGTGCGCCTTCCCATTATTACTGCTTTTATATATCCTATATTTTCCTATATCCATGATGCCGCTATCGCTCCAGTTGGTCTCCTGTAGTGCCACTACGTCGAGTTTGTATCTCTCCATTTCGTTTGTTAAGGCTTTTAGTGCACCTATCTGGTAGAGGCTCCTTACATTCCATGTTCCCATCGTAATTTCTTTCGCTTTCCTTGTGCATTGCTGTGGTCGTTGCCGAGTAGTCAGTCCAGTCCGAGGCACGTTTGGTGGTTTCGTAACGTGATATTCTTACAAGATATCACAATTTCCAAAATTTCAAAATTGTAGCTTTGTAAATACGGCTTTTGTAAAATTTTGAAGTTTGTAAATTTCTGTGCGCCTTTTGCAATTACGGACAATCCTCACAGATTTTCATGAAACTTGGTATGATTTGATGTTCTTGCGAAATCTCAAAATTGTAGCTTTGCAAATACGGCTTTCGTGAATTTTGGAAATTTTTATGCGCCTTTTGAAATCAGGGGCAAACCAATCGACTCATATTGATAAAACGTGGTATGATTTGATATTCTTACGAGATCTCAAAAATTCCCAAATTTCAAAATTGTAGCTTTGTAATACGGCTTTTGAATTTTTGAAATTTTTAAGTTTTGTGGCGTCTTTTGGAATTACTGATAAACCAATCAATCAACGGATTTTGAATACGTCTTATATATTGCACAATTGATGTTGCACAAAAGTAGATTGAGAAACTTGAAAATTTATTTTATAAAACATAGTTTAACAATTTTAGAAGGCATGCGTGAGTAATAGTTCGCGTGCCAATAAAATTTTCCTACGTGTCAGCTGTGGCACGCGTGCCATAGGTTCGCCACCACTGCTCCAGTGGCATAGTTATGCTTGATTCAAAGGGTTGTGTATACCAAATGTTGTGTATACCGGTGTGTATACCAAATTATTAGGTATATTGTGTTTCTTTTATGAATAAGGCTGGTGGCATTCAGAATGTCTAGGCCCAGAACCGTTAATATTTTAAATTGGACTAAATGCTGTTTGCTTGAAGTGCAGGCCTAAGAGAAGCCTAATTACTCTCTTTTGTATTTTTAATATCTTTACTAGTTCTGAAGATGCTCCCCACACAATTATTCCATAGCTGAGCATGGATTGATTTTCAGCATAATAATGATTTAATAGATCTGGAATATCAAGTAAATTCCTCAGGTAGCGCAGGCAATATGCTTTAAACACGATTTGCATAGATTATCAACATGATTGTGCCAAGATAAATGTTCGTACAGTTAGCCCAAGGAAATTGGTGTCTATTTAATTCTTTATAATTTTTAATTATTAAATCCTATCGATATATCATTTACATACTTCGCTTCATGTGTTTGAAATATGAAAACTTATGTGTTTTTCAAGTTGACAAACTAGTCTATTGGCAGTGAACCAAGAAACTAGAGATTGCAGAGGGTTATTTGACTCTTGCTGGCTAGCTATGAAGTTGGATTCGGATATAAGAAAACTTGAGTCATCCGCATATAAAGTGCAAAAATTGCCGTAGATGTACGGAACTAAATCAGCTAGGTAAAGTAGAAAGAGGTAGAGAGGTAAAGTGCAAGAACTATCGTGGTATAACTCTTCTTAACACGGCCTACAAGGTGCTGTCATGGATAATCGGACGAAGACTCCAACCCTACGCAGAGAGCATTATAGGACAGTATCAGACAGGTTTCCGGAAAGGAAAGTCGACGACTGACCAAATGTTTACACTCAGACAAATACTAGAAAAGACATGGGAAATGAACATCAGCACATACCAGGTCTTCGTAGACTTTAAACAAGCGTATGATACTATCGATAGAAGAACTCTCATGAAGACAATGGAAGAATTCGAGATACCACAAAAGATCATTAAATTGGTAAATTGTACGTTAAAAAAGACTTGGAACCAAGTCGGTATCCAAAAAACGACATCGCACAAGTTTGAAACCATTACAGGTCTGAGACAAGGAGACAGTCTATCACCCATATTATTTAACATCGCGCTCGAAAAAGCTATAAGGAAAGCTCAGATAGAATGCAACGGTACCATCTACAATAAATCCACGCAACTTTTGGGCTATGCTGACGACCTAAACATCATCGGTAGATCGCTAACGGCAATGAAAGATGCTTACGGTAAAATGGAGAAGAGAGCCAAGGAGATAGGTCTGTCAATAAACAAGGATAAAACAAAAGTAATGATGGTAAGACCGGGAGCGCCAGCACACGCAGTAAATAATCTGGATATGGGAGAGTACACTGTAGAAGTCGTCAACAACTTTAAATATCTCGGATCAACCGTCACGGATCAGAACGACGAAGGGGTGGAAGTACAACATAGAATCATGCAAGCCAACAGGGCATACTTCACTCTTAAATCCATCCTTAACTCGAAGCTAGCTAGCAGACAAACGAAGTGTAATATATATAAAGCAATCATACGACCCATCCTCACATATGGAAGCGAAGCATGGACGCTGACCCAGAAATCGGAAAAGATGCTGGAGATTTTTGAGCGAAAGATCCTGAGGAAAATTTATGGGGCAATTAACAGCGAAGAGGGCTGGAGAATTAGGATGAACTTCGAGCTATATCAGTCATACAAAAGCCCAGATGTGGTATCCCACATAAAACTAAGCAGGCTAAGATGGGCGGGACATGTGTGCCGGATGGCTCCAACAGCAGTGCCGAGACAAATACTCAGAGTGCCGGAAGGTAGAAGGAAAGCGGGCAGGCCAAGGGCGAGATGGGAGGAAAGTGTGAAAAGGGATGCGTGAGAGATGCTGGGGGTGCGGAACTGGCGGGCGGCGGCAGAGGAAAGGGAACTAGAGACAACGTTTGGTGGAGGCCAGGGCTCGCTTTGGGCTGTAGCGCCATTGGAGAGAGAAAGTAGAAAGAGTGTCGGCGAAATCACACTTCCTTGGGGAACACCGTAATTCTGCAGGAAAGCTAGTTTTAGAATGCGATACTATTTGGACATATTGGGTTTTGTCTTTAAGGAAGGAATGTAACCAGTTTCCTGCCCTTCCTCTTATGCCATATCTATATATTTTGTTCATTAATTGTGATGATCTATACAATCAAACGCATTGGTTAGATCTCAGATGATACCTATCTGCCTTTATCGTATAATTGCCGTATATAATTGCCGTAGCATGTTGTTCATGTAGTATAATTCTATGGTTTATAGAAAATGGTTCTAGCCTGTACAAGAAACAGTATTCTGAAATTTTAGAAAAGACGAATACAAGAAGTAGATGGTGAATCCACAGAAAAAATCAAGGTTTAGAGAGGCGTTAGGCAGGGGTGCATTTTGTCTCCAATGCTATTCAATCTGTACTCCGAGGCAATATTCCAGGAGGCAATTCCTGAAGAAGAGCCAACAGGACTAATTGTTAACGGGCGACCCATCAATAAAATAAGATACGCGGACGATACTGGCACATAACATAGAAGACTTGCAAAGAATGGTAGAAAGAACGAATATCATTAGCTTAAAATACGGATTGAAAAACAATATATAAAAGACCAAATGTATGATCATTTCAAAATCAGTAACATCTAATACTAACCTTATCATCGACAATATCCGTATCAAGAAAGTTACCAAATATAAATACCTTGCCACTTGGATAACAAGCGACATCGACCAGACAACAGAAATCAAATACCGTATTGAACTAGCGAGAGCTGCTTTTATTAAAATGAGAGACCTCTTCTGTAATCGTGATCTGAAGTTAGAACTGCGAATCAGAATGATGAGATGCTACGTGTTTCCCATATTAATGTACGACATGGAAACAATCAACAGCTTACAGATAAACTCCAGGCGTTTGAAATGTGTGTCCTAAAACTATCATGGACCGACAAAGTTACGCATGTGGAGGTGTTACGAAGCATGGGAAAGGGGCTAGAAATTATATAAACAATTAAATGCAGGAAACTGGAATACTTAGGACATACTATGAGAGGAGAAAGGTATGAAATATTACAACTCATAATGCAGGAAATAAAAGTGTGGGAAGACGCCGTATTTCCCGGTTGAAAAATCTTAGAATTTGGTTCCGGTGTACTTCAAAGGAATTATTCAGAGCTGCAGTGTCGAAAGTGGAGATTGCCTTGTTCGTAGCTAACCTCCGAAGAAGAAGACGGATACAAGAGCAATAGGTCTATAAATATTTGGCGTCGTCGTATTTCCCTTTTTATGAAATGGTATTATTCGAGCGACTTTTAAGATTTTTGGAAATTTATTTTTTCAGTTTAATCGGTCTCTTAATTCACCACAATGTACTATTCCCGCGATGTACTACTATGTCATGCTAAAGTAGGAATTGCATAATGTCTCAAACATACCTTTTAAATCTTTAACTTCATCACATAACATCTTTACAGTATTTTCCAGTCGTTCAATCTCCTTCCTTATTATACCACTTAACAACTACGTAAAGAGAGAATTAGAGAGGATGCGAATTAAATCATCTACGGATTTATCAATCTCCTTCTTTATTATACCACTGAACAATTACGTAAAAAGATTATTAGAGAGGATGTGAATTAAATCATCTACGGATTTATCAATAATTGCATTTGAACGCAGTTCTCTTGGCATGTTGATAAATGTATGGAATTAAATTAGTTGTAGTTTGCTAAAATAAAAGCGTGAATCGATCGTGAATCTCTCGGCTACTCGCGTTGAGCTCACGAAATCGCAGCAATATAGTTGATTCTGGTAATAAATTAGTTGAAATAAAAATTTGAGCTGTAAATGAGGATTTAATTCAATTTAATTTTTCTTTGTTTCGCAACAAAGATCTCAGTCAACACTCAACATATAAGTAGACAGTTTGGAACTAGAGGAAGTAAACAAGAACCAACTTAAATTGCTTTATAAACTCAAAGTGGCAACTCTCGACTTAGCCACGAGTTTTAATCTACGCTTCGTATGTTTCATATCAGACGAGATTTTATTTACGATGATAGAAAGTAATTAACTCGGCCGTTTATTAAATCATCACAATCCAGAAAATATTAATAATTCAAACCTAAGTACGTCAAGGCTAGGGATAAGTACACCGCGGGCCCATTCACTTTCTCCAGCGGCCGCGGCCCTTCAAAGATTTTAATTTTCTTTCGCAAATCACTCAAAACGTCCGTTTTCATGCGCCAAACCCGATTTGACGTATTTTTCTCGCCCCACTCTTAAAATGACGTGCGATACTCTTTTAGTATATGTAAAAATACTTTTTTTAAAAGAATTTATTTCATTATATTGATTAAGTCTTGAAGTAAAAAGTTTATCAGATATATTAGTAAGAATATAATTGAGAAATATTTCGTATTTTAAACAAATGAATAAATCAAGTTGAGTTCCACTAAATCATTTATAATATATAATTTCATAACAGACGTTTATATAATTTTTTTCTCTTAAGCTCAGATATGCCCGGTATCTGCTCGACGAAAGCTCCTAATTAATATTATTACGTCGTCGTTTCTACGAAGACTATTCCGAACGATCCGGTTTTCAATTACGCCGTCTGAAGAATTAAGAAATATTTTTGCTCACTCAATGTAAGCTAATTGGTATAAGATTTCTGATTTCTGTTAAAGCAATAATTAATTTACATCCAGTAAAATTCCGATAAGAAGTTTTTGAAATCTTTTGTTTGACATAATCTAAATAATGACAACTGTCAGCTGTCACAACCAACACAGAAAACTACTACCAACACGCTCAATGCTGCCAATGCATTATTTTGTTTGACATAATCTGTTTGATATAAAATTCTTTCAAACTTGGAAGATTCAGCAAGATTTTGAAAACCGAACGCATTCTAGGTTTTTTGTTAATTACATAAAAACCAAAAAAGGCAAAAGAAGAAGACTTGCTTTAACCCATAAACAAATCTCTGCTCTACAAGTTTTATTCACAAAATTTTCAAAAATTCCTTCAAACTTTGAAGATGCAGCAAGATTTTGAAAACCCACCGCCTTCTAGGTTTTTTGCTAATTACATAAAAACGAAAAAAAACAGAAGGAGAGGACTTAGTTTAATTCATAGACAAAGCTCTGTTCTGAAAGTTCCATTAACAAAATTTTCCAAAATTCCTTCAAACTTTGAAGATGCAGCACGATTTTGAAAACCCGCCGCCTTCTAGGTTTTTTGATAATTACACAAAAACGAAAAAAGGCACAAGAAGAAGACTTGCTCTAACCCATAAACAAAACTCTGCTGAACAAGTTTTATTAATAAAATTTTGTAAAATTCCTTCAAACTTTGAAGAGCAACATGATTTTGAAAACCGAACGCATTCTAGGTTTTTTGTTAATTACACAAAAACCAAAAAAGACAAAAGAAGAAGACTTGCTCTAACCCATAATCAAAACTCTGCTCTACAAGTTCTATTAACAAAATTTTCTAAAATTCCTTCAAACTTTAAAGATGCAGCAAAATTTTGAAAACGAAACGCATTCTAAGTTTTTTATTAATTACACAAAAACAAAAAAAGACAAAAGAAGAAGACTAGCTCTAACACATAAACCAAACTCTGCTCTACAAGTTATATTAACAACATTTTCAAAAATTCCTTCAAACTTTGAAGATGCAGCACGATTTTGAAAACCCACCGCCTTCTAGGTTTTTTGCTAGTTACATAAAAACAAAAAAAGACAAAAGAATAGGACATAGTTTAACTCATAGACAAAGCTCTGATTTTTTTTAATAACAAATTTATATATATATATATATATATATATATATATATATATATATATATATATATATATATATAAATATAAATATATATATATATATATATATATATATATATATATATATATAATAGAATTGAAAGTAGGAGATTATCACTACGATATCTTCAAATCTGTCAGTAGCTGGAATTACACGGATATCTTCTGTTACTCTTTGGCACACCCCGCTCAAGATGCGTGGTGTGAGTCGTTCGCTGCGTCAAAGCAAATATTATTAATTTGGTTCAAACCGTGACATCTCATTTTGAACTTTATATATATTATTATTATTACAGTATTAGACAATGAGACTCGAGCGATGCCGACTTTGTCTAAGACTTGTCTAGTTATATCACAAAGGCACAATTAAAGGAATAAAATTACGTTAGCCTAGTAAAGAACGAGTTGGAGAATTGATGGGGGAATTGGAAAGAGAATCGGAAAGCGAGTCAAATAGGAATCTAAATAAAACTAAACTGATAACAGAACAAGACATTTTAGAAGAAGTAGATTGAAATAAGATTAGAGCAAATGGACAATTGGGCATCAAGGCTTTACAAATAATATAAAATAAACTCAATTAGACTGGAAATTACCCAAGACTAGGAAACAACTACAGGAATTAGAGGAACTGTAGTCGAATGAAAATAATTTAATTAAACTTAGAAATAAATCGAATTAAACTTGCGATAACAATACAAGACATTTTGAAAGAAGTAAATGATAGTGTGATCTTAATATTAACGAAATAATGAGATTTTAAGATAATAAATACAAATGTTTCTAGAAGATATAATTACACGGAACAAATATTACGTGGTAGATTTATTAAAGCTGAGTGTGACACATATGGTGGCTTATACAGCTTAAGCGAAATGTAAAAAGATGCAGTCATAAACGCTGACGCTGTTTAGATGAAATCGAAGCAAAAGTGGAACGAAGAATATACAAAACTGCTCAAAGAGGGGTGTAATCCATGTGTAAATGCAGAAGATCCATAAAGAACATCCATACAATTTAAACATTTAATTGAACAATATACGTTCTAAATATATTGTTATAGAGTGAGAGAATATATTTATTGTATACTTTATACAAAGGGCTATCGACCACAAGGTCCTTCTGTTCTTCTTGTTAAATTTCATTTGTTTTTATTTATTGACAGCGTATTTTTCAAGTATTGGGAAACGTTAAGCACTTTGACTCAATTCTTGACGTTCTTCTTATTTTGCCAGTATTCTTTCATTCTCTTGAAGAATACTAATGTTCTTTTGTCAGGCCATTTAGGTCTGTAAGGTTTAGGTTCTGCTAGCTCTGGTTGAACTAGTTGTTTACTTTGTTACGGAAGGAGTCTCTGTCTGTGGGTTATGTTAGCGGTTCGCATGTCTTTTTGTACTTCTTTCATCCATGGTGTTGTACTTTTGAGTGATGATAGGTAATCGAGTATTCTTTTGGTTAGTCGGGTATTCGGTAGTCTATCTATGTGCCCGAAGAATTTCATTCGTCATCAATTTCAATGTGTGAGTATTCTTCAGTAGTTTTGATTGACTGTAGTTGGTCCCCGTCAGGAGTAAGTCTTGCTCCTAGTATTTTACGAATGATTTTTCTTTCTTCTTTCTTGATTTCTTCAAGTTCGTATTTCTTATTGAGTGTAGGTGTTTCGCTAACGTAGAGACTAGCCGGTTTGATGACAGTGTTGTAGTGTCGAAGTTTAGTTTGTCTTGACATGCATTTTTGTTATAGAGGCTTTTGATAAGTCCGAGTGCTCTCTTGGTTTTCTGGAGACGGTTTTGTTGTGAGATTTTTTCGAATCCAGTTGGTTGTTACGAGGCGCCCGGTATATTAGCAGAGCGTCTCGTAGTGCTAGTAAATGCGCACATTGTATCCCTATAAACCTATTGTGATTGGAGTGGGGATACACACCGGTGTCCGGAATTGGAATCCGGCCATCGATGAGGGTCAGATTGGAATGGGAATTCTAGCAAGACGCTTAGTTAGAGCCACATATATTTAAATAAATATTAAGTTATAGTGCTGTCTCTGCAATTTATTTGGACCTAGCACTAACAATAAGTGATCCTAATATCCGCGCGTCACATTTGTTCGCCACGTGGATCACACCCCTGTGGACATTCTCAAGGACTCCATCTCCTAAGTTGAGGCCACGAATGGACCCCTTGATAATTCCTGGAGTATAGGAATAATTCAGGTTTGAATTGGCAACCTACGAAAAGAATTGGCAACCTACGAAATTTGCCTCGTAGCATGGTTCAATAAATTATCCCTGATATTTGAAATGTGGGACTCTTTTCATCATTCTGTTTACATCATTTCTGTTTACATTTGATCATTTTTAGGGTTCAGTACCGAAAACGGAACCCTTATAGGATCACTTTGTTGTCCGTCTGTATGTCTGTCCGTCCGTCTGTCTGTCTGTCTGTCTGTCTGTCTGTCTGTCTGTCTGTCTGTCTGTCTGTCTGTCTGTCTGTCTGACTGTCTGTCTGTCTGTCTGTCTGTCAAGACCATTTTTCTCAGGAACGCGTCGAGGTAACAAGTTGAAATTTGTATCAAATACTCGGGTCTGCGGGCCCTTTCAGCTGTGAAAAAATCAAACTTGTAAGACAACGCGATCAAAATATATGACCGTTTATGTCGCATATTTTGTGATTTCACAAGGGAATCAAAACCTATAGGGTACTTCCCGTTGACCTAGAATCATGAAATTTGGCAAGAAACGGTGTCTTACAGCACATGTAAAGGAAAAAATCTAAAAACTGTAAATATGTAGTTTAATTACAAGAAAAATGCGAATTTACTATTAGAAACTTATGAAAATACACTAATGTTGTCGTAGTGGTATTGTCAGCCTCCAGAAGCATATGGGTTGCATACAGTTAGGTCCTCTTCGGTTATGTCCTCCTCGGTTAGGTCCGAAGGTTAAGTTTTCTTCTAAATTTTGCTTGTTTATAACCGACATGCGAGATACTCAAGTCCCGTAACATTCTGTATATATTATATTTCGTTTAATTTTTCTTTATAATCTACATAATATGTTGATAATCTACATAATAATACTATACTATAATCTACATAATGTATATAATATGTTGTAGATAATATGATTTAAGTATATTATACTTAAATCACGTTCGCCCTATATTTTTTGGTAGTCAATTGCCCAAAAAGCAGTCAATTGAACAACTGAATGTTAAGAGTATCAAAATAGATCTAGAAATAGTTAATATATTAGTTTATATTAGATCTAGAAATAGTTAGATCTAAATATAAGTTAGTGAATAAGTGTAATACTAAAATAAAGTTATTTTATAAGTGTAAAAATATTTGCGTTATTTAGAAAAAATACCCTGTATATCTTTATACAGGGTATATAGGTATTCTGGCAAAATTGAGCAGTAAAAACAAATAGTGAAGTTCCAGAACCCCTATCACTCATAGTGAATGGGGGATGTATGGTAATAAAATATAGGGTAGAATTCCATCGTACCACAACGACATCTTGAAGTTATGCTTGCAGCGGTACTAAGATGGTTGTGATTTCAGGAGGGACACTTGTCAAGTTAACTGAATGTGTTTGCTACGTCCTCTACAAAAAAAAGATACCTTACTTACAAGTTTGTACGGAACCCTCGGTGCGCGAGTCACAACTCGCACTTGGCCGGTTTTTTTTTGTGTATATGTCCTCGCCTTTGTGATTTAACACTTATAATAAGCCTGCTTCCAACAATGTCAAAACTCTTCGAGAAAACAATACAAACAAGACTCAACGTCCAAATCGCAGAACAAAACATCATACCTCCCACGCAATGTGGATTCAGAAAAGGCCACTCAACCCTACATCAACTTCAAAGACTAACTGAAATCATCGAAAAGAGCTATGAAGTTAAAAAATACACCACCAGTCTTTTCTTAGACGTCACCAAAACCTTCGACAAAGTTTGGCTGTGCGGAGTAAAATATAAAATACTTAAACTTGATTTACCAAACTACCTAACATCAATTATATTTTCATTCCTTGAAAACAGAACTTTCTCTGTTATAACAAACAATGCCACCTCCTTTCATCTTTTCAACTTTCTCTTCAACTTCCTGAACTGGCTCTACCACAGGTTCTTCAACTGCTTTAACTCGACTCGCCGAAACTTATCAAAATCTAAAAAAATCTCCAAAAAAAAGCTTTTGTGCCGACAATCTCCAACCCCTCAATGAAATTCTCCCTCACCATCACCGGTTTCTTGTTCTCCTTCAAATCCCGAAAATCGAACAATACTTTCCTGATGATCTTCACTTTGTTCCTCTCCGTACCCTTCCAAGCGGCAATTTTGGTTTTAATCAACTTATCCACCAATTTCGACTTGGTCGACAAACCTGGAAAATCGATGTTGTAGTGATACTTGAGCATGGATAGGATTCTTTCCCTCTCCACTAACTCTCGTCTCTTCTTAGTCTCCTTTGTGGACTCAAAAAATATACCAGCCAAAGCAATTTTGTCCTAAATAGTTTACAGATTTAGATAATTAAGTTTTGTAAACCTACCCTAATAACTTTAATGGCTTTAGTCTGATTCCTAATCGTATTATCAATGTTCTTCTTGACAAAACTGCGTTGGAGTTTCTGGTAGATTCGGCAGGAGTGCTGGAACAAACGTTTCGGTTCGACAAGGTCACTGGTGTCGGTGACTTTGTCTATTTGGTAGAACTTGTCGGCGAACTCGTCGGAAGTGACGAATTCCTGGAGCCATCTGATGAAGTCCAAGTCTTGGTACATGAAGACCGTGGGCCAGTCCAAGCCTTCCTCCTCCTCGACCACTTCATAGTTGTCTCCTTGATACATGCTATTAGATTTTATTTTGACTTTGATTGATTGACAGGTTACGCTTATTGCTAACGTTACTACGTTGTCTGTCTGTGATTTGTAAATTTCTACAAATCGTCTAAATATTTGAACGTGAATTTGCTGACCGTTTTCTTGTTCTTGCTTTGCGTATCGAAGGTTTGCTATCGTCACAGTTCTTCTTTTCTTTCTTTCTTCTTTTAGCCTTCTTTCGTCCACTCCTGAACATATAGAGTTTTCTCGAAGGATATTTGAAGTCCCATTTTTTACGGCGCATTCTTGGAGTGTTTCTATTTATCTTTTTTGCAGTCTCTTGATCTTATGTTAGTATAACCAAGTCATTGACTAAGGCAAGGTATGGTATAGAGTATAGACCATAGTTTCCCAAATGCCGGGTCGCGACCCGGTACCGGTACTCGGAACACTGTTTTAGTTTTTTTTTTACGAAAATGTAAAATATATCTAAATAAAATTCTTCTCTAATATTCTTGGAAGAAACTATTAAAAACAAATAACGTCCCACAATGGCGCGACTTTTGAGAGGACATAAACTTAAATAATTTTGATTTGAATTATAAAAAAACTAGTACTTATCTGGAGAAAAGGAAATACAATAACGGAATTGCGCAATTTCACTTTTTAAAACTGACACACAAGGGTTCCTAAACTGCATGCTCTCTTGAAGAGAATCGTCTCTCCTCGTTTCTCGGCATGCTACACTTCGAGGAGACAATTCTCACCAACAGTATGTCGCACCTTTCTGAACAGGCACGCCTTGTTATTTAATTTTTTAATTACAGAGTTTATTGTTGTGTCTCAATTTTTCCGAGATTTTCTTCCAGCTATACTTTTTTGTGTCTTTCAAGCCAAACATCTCCAATTTTTGGTGGCATATCTTCAGTGCTATTTCTTCAACTGCACTGAAATATGATGTGAAGTTTGTCTAAAGTCGTGTTCGTTTGTGCTAGGGTTTCTGTTATTGAACTCTCCGAAATTAGTATACTTGTATCATCCGCATAGAGTGTACAATGTTGTTGCCCGATGTAATTTATCATATCTGCCGTGTAAATGGAGAAAAGCACAGGCGCTAAAATACTGCCTGGCGGAACACCTAGTTTTACCACTCTGTCACTTGATACACCTATACTCTCTTTTACAACTATTTTTACATGTTGTTTTATATTGCTTAGGTATGATTCGAACCAACGACCTGCCTTGCCTCTGATACCTTCTGCCTTTCTGCCTCTGATATCTTTCAAGTTACCCTTTAATCTAAGGGTATATCATATTTGACACAGTCGAAGGCTTTTGAAAGGTCGCAGAAAACTCCTACCGGACATCTGCCATCGTCCACCTGATTCATGATTTTACTATAAAACTTATTTATTTCCGTAATTGTCGATTTGTTTTTACAGAACCCATACTGTTGACTTGGAGTTATCTTGAATTTTTAGATGAAAGGCATTTATTCTATATTCCATGTAATATTTCAGCATCTTTGCAGAACTGACACTAATGATACCGGTCCGTAGTTATTTCTGTCCGATGAATCTGTAACCTTTTGACCTGACCTTTTTTAAATATTGCTTCAACCGTCGATATTTCTGTTATCACATGAATGCGCAAAGAAACTACTGCACACTACATGTATGCCGTTTCTGACTATCTCTCTCATTTGATTAACAATATTTACGGGTCACGAAGGAAAAATATTAAAATAACCGGGTCACGAAGAAAAAAGTTATAAACAGTTTGTTTTTGCGTAAGCAACGTGTAACTGGTTTCCAGACTCAGAGATCTTTTTCGCATTCTTGCATGACATTATCCAAGCCGATATTGAACAAGAGAGGGGAGAGGCCATCTTCTTGTCGCACTTGTGTTTCGAGATTTCCCTCAAAAATTTTACTTTGAATTTTGTATTGGTCATTATTTGTTCAATGATTTTTCGTGTTTTGTGGTCCGCTCCTCTTTCTTCAAGGATCTGGAAGAGTGATTGCCTATCGACGCTTTTCTGAAGTCGATAAATGTGCACGTCACTGGTTTATTTCAAAGCATTTTGACAATTGTTTTTAGGTTGAAGATTTGTTCCGGGCAGGATCGTTTTGGTCTGAATGCTGCTTGAAACTCTGATAAATTTGGTTCGAGCGGTTCCTGTATTCGTGCCAAGAGACATGCTGATAAAATTGTGTAGGCGACCGGAAGGAGAGAAATCCCTCTGTAGTTGTTCACATCTGATTTATCTTCTTTTTTGTGTAGTGGGTTGACCCCCACTAGACTCCCACATGTGACCCCCACATGACCCCCACACAAGTGCTATTTTCCAGTCATGGTTTTTTTCCATTTGCATTATTTCTCACAAAGCATCCATTTGTGTAATTTCTCTGAGTGTTTTGGGTTCGAGGTTCTTAAGTAGTCTGCAGTGATGCCGTCTTCACCTGAGGCTTTATACTTTTTGAGTATTTTGATGTGGAAGTGAATTTCGACTTGAGTTGATGAGAGTGCTTCTTCTGGTTGTTTCTTTGGGGATCTTTTCGTGGGTCCTGGGCAATTCAAAAGACGGGAGAAGTATTTAGCTAATTTTTGTGCAATTTTATTTATTCGTCAATGCTAGTTTTTCGTCTTGTTTTCGGAAGCATGAGTTTTGTGGTGTGTACCTTTGATTTGGTTGGCGAATAATTTGTAGAAATTACGCTTATTGTAGTTTCGGAAGTCGTTCTCGATCGAAGTCAGTTTGATGATTGATATATTTTCGTTTGATTTGTCTCGGAATTTTGGACGTCTGTTTACATACCTCGAAGAAGATCTTCCGATTTTTCTCAGATTTGTTACTATTATAATTTTGGCAGTTGTCTAGAGCGATTTCGCATTATTGATTCCACCAGGGATGTTACGGTTTTTTAGTCAGGGGAATCAAGGTTTTGGCGGTCTTGATGATTTTTTCTTTGAAATTTTCCCAGTTTTCTGTGGGTTGTTCTTCCCATTTTTTAGCGATTTTGGAGTTTTTGATTTTGTTTATGTCGAATTTTGGGATCATTGGGGGTTTCTTGTAAAAAAATTTCTTGGTTGTGATTTTGATTCGGGAGAGATAGTGGTCAGAATCGATGTTCGCTCCTTTGAGGACTTGGACATTGTAATTGTGAATTTCTTTCTGGTAGGTGTAAGAAATTGCGACATGGTCGATTTGAAATTCGCCTTATTGGTGGATTGGTAATCGCCATGTTTTCTGTTTCTTGGGGGATTTTCGTAGTGAGGTTGACATAATTTTCAAATAGTTTTGTTGGCATAACTCAATGAGTTATGCTACAATGAGTGCCGTTCTTGTTTGTAAATTTGTGCCCGGGGTAATCACCTCCTGTATTTTTGGTATTTTCGTTCTCTGCCTATTTGTGCATTGAATTTTTACGTCATAATTTGGAATTTTGGACATTTCGTGTACGAGTTCTTCCCAGAGTTTGTCAGTCTTTTCAGGTTCTTTTTTGTTGTCAGCATTGGGCGTTTTAACACTACACGACACGACTCCGACACTGCCCCGGCACGGCAGAGTCAACGATGTCAGTGGGATGAAATTTACATTGAAATAAGTGGGACGGTTTCTTGTCTGTCTAGTCTTGTCTGTCTAGTCTTGTCTGTCTAGTCTTGTCTGTCTAGTCTTGTCTGTCTAGTCTTGTCTGTCTAGTCTTGTCTGTCTAGTCTTGTCTGTCTAGTCTTGTCTGTCTAGTCTTGTCTGTCTAGTCTTGTCTGTCTAGTCTTGTCTGTCTAGTCTTGTCTGTCTAGTCTTGTCTGTCTAGTCTTGTCTGTCTAGTCTTGTCTGTCTAGTCTTGTCTGTCTAGTCTTGTCTGTCTAGTCTTGTCTGTCTAGTCTTGTCTGTCTAGTCTTGTCTGTCTAGTCTTGTCTGTCTAGTCTTGTCTGTCCAGTCTTGTCTGTCCAGTCTTGTCTGTCCAGTCTTGTCTGTCCAGTCTTGTCTGTCCAGTCTTGTCTGTCCAGTCTTGTCTGTCCAGTCTTGTCTGTCCAGTCTTGTCTGTCCAGTCTTGTCTGTCCAGTCTTGTCTGTCCAGTCTTGTCTGTCTAGTCTTGTCTGTCTACTCTTGTCTGTCTAGTCTTGTCTGTCTAGTCTTGTCTGTCTAGTCTTGTCTGTCTAGTCTTGTCTGTCTAGTCTTGTCTGTCTAGTCTTGTCGGTCTAGTCTTGTCTGTCTAGTCTTGTCTGTCTAGTCTTGTCTGTCTAGTCTTGTCTGTCTAGTCTTGTCTGTCTAGTCTGTCTAGTCTTGTCGGTCTAGACTTGTCTGTCTAGTCTTGTCTGTCTAGTCTTGTCTGTCTAGTCTTGTCTGTCTAGTCTTGTCTGTCTAGTCTTGTCTGTCTAGTCTTGTCTGTCTAGTCTTGTCTGTCTAGTCTTGTCTGTCTAGTCTTGTCTGTCTAGTCTTGTCTGTCTAGTCTTGTCTGTCTAGTCTTGTCTGTCTAGTCTTGTCTGTCTAGTCTTGTCTGTCTAGTCTTGTCTGTCTAGTCTTGTCTGTCTAGTCTTGTCTGTCTAGTCTTGTCTGTCTAGTCTTGTCTGTCTAGTCTTGTCTGTCTAGTCTTGTCTGTCTAGTCTTGTCTGTCTAGTCTTGTCTGTCTAGTCTTGTCTGTCTAGTCTTGTCTGTCTAGTCTTGTCTGTCTAGTCTTGTCTGTCTAGTCTTGTCTGTCTAGTCTTGTCTGTCTAGTCTTGTCTGTCTAGTCTTGTCTGTCTAGTCTTGTCTGTCTAGTCTTGTCTGTCTAGTCTTGTCTGTCTAGTCTTGTCTGTCTAGTCTTGTCTGTCTAGTCTTGTCGGTCTAGACTTGTCTGTCTAGTATTGTCTGTCTAGTCTTGTCTGTCTAGTCTTGTCTGTCAAGTCTTGTCTGTCTAGTCTTGTCTGTCTAGTCTTGTCTGTCTAGTCTTGTCTGTCTAGTCTTGTCTGTCTAGTCTTGTCTGTCTAGTCTTGTCTGTCTAGTCTTGTCTGTCCAGTCTTGTCTGTCCAGTCTTGTCTGTCCAGTCTTGTCTGTCCAGTCTTGTCTGTCCAGTCTTGTCTGTCCAGTCTTGTCTGTCCAGTCTTGTCTGTCCAGTCTTGTCTGTCCAGTCTTGTCTGTCTACTCTTGTCTGTCTAGTCTTGTCTGTCTAGTCTTGTCTGTCTAGTCTTGTCTGTCTAGTCTTGTCTGTCTAGTCTTGTCGGTCTAGTCTTGTCTGTCTAGTCTTGTCTGTCTAGTCTTGTCTGTCTAGTCTTGTCTGTCTAGTCTTGTCTGTCTAGTCTTGTCTGTCTAGTCTTGTCGGTCTAGACTTGTCTGTCTAGTCTTGTCTGTCTAGTCTTGTCTGTCTAGTCTTGTCTGTCTAGTCTTGTCTGTCTAGTCTTGTCTGTCTAGTCTTGTCTGTCTAGTCTTGTCTGTCTAGTCTTGTCTGTCTCGTCTTGTCTGTCTCGTCTTGTCTGTCTAGTCTTGTCTGTCTAGTCTTGTCTGTCTAGTCTTGTCTGTCTAGTCTTGTCTGTCTAGTCTTGTCTGTCTAGTCTTGTCTGTCTAGTCTTGTCTGTCTAGTCTTGTCTGTCTAGTCTTGTCTGTCTAGTCTGGTCCGTCTAGTCTGGTCCGTCTAGTCTTGTGCGCCTACTCTTGTTGGTCTAGTCTTGTTCATCCAGTCTTGTCCGTCTAGTCTTGTCCGTCTAGCCTTTTGTCTTGTCTCTCTTGTCTCTTGTCTCTCTAATCTTGTCTAGTCCGATCTATCAAGCCTTGTCTAGTATTATCTATCTAGTTTTGTCTAGTCTTGTCCGTCTGGCACCAATTCTAGTTAATCTATTTATAATGTTTTTGTTGTTGCAGAGATGGCTGAAAACGCTCCAACAGAATTGGAGATGCGTCGCCGGCAGCTGCAGAACCGACAGATGTCGACGGTGGCGAGCCGCCGCCAGCACGCCGTCTGCGTGCGTCGCGCTCACAAGCATTACGGCTCCACCAAGAACCCCTTCGTCATCCTCGACGGCCTCAACATGACCGTGCCAAAGGGCTCCATCTACGGTTTGCTTGGTGCCTCTGGCTGCGGCAAAACCACGCTTTTAAGCTGCATTGTCGGTAGGAAGCGGTTGAACTCCGGCGAGATTTGGGTTTTGGGCGGGACTCCCGGGTCGAAAGGCAGCGGCGTCCCGGGGCCTAGAATAGGCTACATGCCGCAAGAAATCGCGTTATACGGGGAGTTTACCATCAGGGAAACCATGCTTTATTTCGGCTGGATTAGTGATATGTCCACCAAGGAGATTGATGACCGGTTGACGTTCCTGCTGCAGTTTCTGATGATGCCTGGGCCCGACAGGCAGGTCAAAACCCTCAGCGGGGGGCAACAAAGGAGAGTTTCTTTAGCCGCTGCGTTATTACACGAGCCTGAGCTGCTAATTTTGGACGAGCCCACGGTCGGTGTGGATCCTATGCTGCGGCAAAACATCTGGGATCATCTGTTGCACATCAGCAAAGGCGGTAGGACGACGGTTATTATCACCACGCACTACATAGACGAGACCCGCCAAGCCCACATGGTGAGTTTAAACCTTGAATTTAAGCCTTTATTATGCCTCAAATCGTTTCAAGTTACAACATATCTGTTACAACATGTTAATTGCTTTTTGTACCATCTACGTTTATCAGTTTAATTGTCTTGTCTAGACGACACTAGACGACATATCGCTGCCGTGTCGGTGTCGTCGCCGGCTGTCGTCAAGGAGCAATCTTCCCACTCGTGTCGTCCCGATAAAACTAATCCTTTGGTGTTTTCAAGATGGCTTTTAAGATTGATATTGTGACTCTGATTGAACTTGTGGAAAAAATCCTGCAATTTGGGATAAAAATAACGAAAATCATAAAAATAAAATATTAAAAGAAAATCGTTGGCAAGAAATCTTTCGATATTTGGATGATAAGCTAACATTTCTTCAGGTGGTATCGACATTCGAAATGGAGTATCGTTTTTCTTGATTTTATCTTTTAAACTCCTCAATATATATTCAAATGTATTTTTGGTCATCCGAAAAAAAAAAGTTAGGTTAGGTCAGCTTAGATTAGGTTAGGTTTTGCATAAACCAGCTTGCTTAGAACATTAGTTAAAACAGAGTTATTTCTACAACTCATGAACTTAGGCACATGCTGTGCAAAAAAATCAAAAAGTATTTTATGATAGTATATTACGTAACGAGAGTTGTAAGAAGCATATTACGTACGAGCGGAACAGGTATTATGTAATTCCTCGAGTACATAATCCGCGAGTACTAAAACCTTGCCTTACAACTCGAGTCATGTACTATACTTTATCTACGACCACACTAATTTGTTTCTGTTTAATAAGAAAAAATTGTTTGATGTAACAAATTTATTTCTTATTACGTACATTATTTAGCATTATAATAAACAAACAGTTTCATATATAACTGTTTTTCGACATTATTTAACTTCATAGAAATGAAAAGAAATATATTCTTAATGGTTACATACCTTTTTATTTATTACTTATTTGGATTAAACTGGAATAAGAGTGCTCATAGATATAGGCAACTCAATGTACGCAATGTAAATTTCCGTTAGTTTGAATTGTGGCACGGACGGCGCTGAATGTATGAGCACGTAGTCTCAACCAATCGTAAACGAATCGTAAACCAAACTCACTGGTTTGTGTTACCAATCAGAACTTATCATTAATCGCGGACTGTTACATACATGTGTGTTATGATGTATTTACACAGTTCACGAACTGTACAGTAATGGGCATTTACAATAGTTGTGGTAGATAATAGTATTTGCATGTCCATATTTGTATGTTCATAGTTATATGTAGGACTCCAGTCATCTTCAGGCAACGCAAAGTATAATTCTGGAAAATTAGCTTTTCGAAAGTTGAACTTCATTTCATCGATTCTACTGGGATGTTCTTATCAATCCGCAAGAGCATTTATTAATAATAAATATACAGACAAAATCTCTGGATGCGAGACTGGATTGAAAATACTAGGATGTATAATAAATAAACAATTTAAAATCCTTATGGTCTGTAACATTTTTGTTACAATAAATACATACATACATATATATATATATATATATATATATATATATATATATATATATATATATATATATATATATATATACATACCAACTAATAAATACACAAAGAATATGAAATAAACGTTTCTGACTATATTAGTAGAACACGCGTAACTGACAACTGGCACCATTTTATTGCAACTGAGTAATTGGATATTGTTTTTTACAAAACGTCAATTTTAAAATTCTTTTTGTAACATCAAAGGATTTAATTTAATGGAACGTTTGCACCGTGAACATGTCTAATTCGGAAATCGCACTGAACTCCCGATAATTAAAAACAAATGCCTATCTAAAGAACAGATCTGATGCAGCCAAATTCTTAATGACATGTGAATATACGAAATGGGAATTTATTGCAATATACATATATATTTTTACGGTATATGTTAGCTTTGAAGCCTGTACGGCTTTATCTAATGTAACCTGGATGATGCATCAAAGCGACAAGAAAGAATAACATCTGACAAAGGGACTATCAGACCTGTTAATCACGGATTTTGATGGGATATGTTGTAGAGGGACCTATCCCGCGCAATTAGGTAGCGGCTTTTTATTCAACGATGCTTGGTTTCCAAGCAAATTTATGTTAAAATTTCCTTTGTAGCTTCCATTAAACGTTTTATTTAAGCGTGTGTAACGCAGCTGACAAGGTTGAGTACTTTGTTTTCGATATATTGTGTTATTGTGGAACCTTTTCGAATAAAAATGAAACTTTTCAAAGCTCAGTTGAAGAAAGGTGAAATGAATTATTTCTCTATATGTGCACAATATTGTTGCGAACTGGTAATTTGGTATGGTGCTGCTCCAGGATCAGGACAATGGATGAATTAATTACACGCAAATATGTCCTTTATATGTAATTAAATACTACTTATCTGCTAATATCTTACAATATGTACAACTAATCGCTAACTTATTACAATAATTACTAACTTAAAAATAATAAATAATAAACAATACACTTAATTCTACGAAACTTATGGTCGAAACCCGGAATTTACTTCAACGAAAATACGGAGGTTCGTCTTTAAAACTCAAATTACTCTCTCGCTAGCTTAATTCTGACTGCCCCTTTTTAACTTCCCCTCTACCTCATCACCTCGGTCTTGGTGTGAGTCCTCCCCTAATCTTTATGGAAAATTTCCAAAACTCATAAAACAAAATCCTCTCGGCGTCTCGGCACGAACCCTAAGTTCGAGCGTCTGCCCGCATGATTTAGATAAAGCAGACTAATGGTCCTAAATAAACAAAAACTAATCGGATGTCCACTTAGTTTTCTTTGCCGACTCGTGAGAAACTGAAATTCTTTGAAACCAAAATTGCGAGATCACAACACTCCCTCACTTAATAAAAAGTTGGCGCTACTCAAAGTGACAAATTTTTCATATTTTGCCACCGCGTTGTCGTTGTCGTACGAATAATTTCTAGTCGCCGGTTCCTCTCCTGATGAATATGATTCCTTCCAATTTTGCATCTTACGATTAGTAACGGCCGGTCGACGGTTCAACGATGTTTTATAATATTCACAGACCTCTCTTGTTTCCGCTAATAAGTTCGTCTCACACATATCACTATTTGTATCAGAAATATTAGTCAATTTTATTTACAAACATATTGTCACATATTACACTTAACACTTAACAAAAACAACAAGATGGAAACATGTATACCTTTGTGTAACGTTAACGGCAAAATATTTCGCGACTGGCTCTGTAATTATGAACTTATTCGCAGGTAGGCTCATGAATAATGGAGTTCCAAACTCAAGATTCTAAACATCTAAACTAACAATAAGAGAAACTAAACTCGAGATTCCGCGATATTAACATGGCATTTTTTTATTCTATTTTTATGTACCTTGACGTACTTTCCTTTTATTTTAAGCGTACAATTGACATCTGAATCTATAGAAACTATCTTAAATGGTCCTAAATATCTTGAATGTAATTTTTTGCTTTTGTTCGTTTTGGTACTTTCATCGAATAGCCAAACCGAATCTCCTACTTCATATTCTATATTTGAACTACTCCTATCATATAAAACTTTCGACCTTTCCTTCCTTCTGATTAGGTTGTCTCTAGCTTCTTGTCTAGTCACGCGTAATTTGTGTTTCAAGTCCGTCAGATAATCGTCGTAATTGTATGAAAATTCTGGTGGAGCTGTAATTGACGTTGGTAAAATAGGTTGTTTGCCGTACACTAATTCGAATGGCATAAACGTGGTGGTTGAATGTGGTGTAGTATTATATGAAAACAAAAAGTAAGGGACATGGCTACACCAATCAGTTTTATTTTTATTAACAAAATTCCTCAAGTATTCGCCCAACGTTCGATGAGATCTTTCGACCGAATTTGATTCGGGGTGGTAATTAGTGCAATTTAATTTCTTTATTTTCAAAAGTTTGCAAACATCTTTGAATAGCTCCGACATGAAATTACTTCCCTGATCTGTGACGATTTCGCTCATTATACCGAATTTACAAATAACTTCATTTACAAAACATGTAGCTATCGTAGCTGATTCTATATTGGGAACCGGGATTGCTATTAAATATTTACTCAAGGCATCCTGACACGTTAGTAAAAATCTGTTGCCTTGTTCGGATATAGGTAACGGTCCTACGCAGTCAAGGTAACACTTTTCAAACACTAATTCGGGAGTATCTGTAATAATTAAGGGTGCCCTATGAGTCTTATTTTGAACCTTATTTTGTTGGCACTGCCTACATTTTTTAACAAATTCTCTTACATCTGATTTTAAATTATCCCAATTATATTTGCGCCTAATTCTTTTGTAGATTCGGCCTATACCTGGGTGTCCTCCGGTGGGCAGGTCATGATATTCCGTTAAAATTGTATTTTTTCATTTTCACTAAGGTTTTCCTTCCGGACCTTGTTATGGCACACACAAATTTTGATTCCCGAATTTTTAAATATATATCTTAACATTAGCCTAACCTTACACCACTTCAAATTGTTACCAAAATTACTCCCTGCATAAATATTTGTTATGTTATGTTCAATAAGTTTTTCTTTTAATTTTATCAAAATATAAAATATATTCTCATATGAAACCTTCAAAAGAGAATTGACTGAGGATACGAGATAGATAAGTTTCCTATTATTAGTGATATTCATTAAATAAACGTTTCCCCGTTGTACGTCAAGTTTGTCAAGGTCGTCTTGACATTGTAATTTATTTACGACGTCAACATAGGGTTCTAATGGTCTCGCATTTTCGTCGAATTCTAAACAAAAATTTGCGTTAGCAGGCAAATCATCTAGAAGTGAATCTTGGCATTCTTGAATACCGTCGTCGGGTATAACCACATTACCTTCTAAATACTTGCAAAAAATTTCGTAATCGTTAATTACTTTATTTGTCAAATTAATACTACCACTGGGTTCTCTGATAATTGTTTGATCCCAATATATTCTACTTAAAGCGTCCGCGTTTTTATTGAATTTGCCGGGCTTGTAACTAACTTCGAAATCGAATTCTTCCAATTTGAGTCTCATTCGAGGTAAACGGGAATTTGGGGACTTAATATTTTTTAGGTAAACTAATGCCTTATTGACACTGTGAAGGAAAAATTTGTTGCCAAACAAATACGGTCTAAAATAATTGCAAGACCAAACAATGGACAATAATTTCTTTTCGCATGTGCTGTAATTTCTTTCGGCCTTATTGAGCGATCTTGATGCGTAAGCGACGGGCAGATCCTGACCTATCTTACCCTGCGACAAAACACTACCGATAGCATAATCTGAAGCATCGGTCGTTAATATGAACGGTTTTGAAAAATCGGGATAAATCAAAATTGGCGAATTAGTTAATAAATGTTTTAATTCATCAAATGCAATTTGGCAACGTTGCGACCATTGAAAATGCACATCCTTTTTTAACAAGTTATTTATCGGGGAAACAACCTTTGAAAAATCCTTAATAAATCGTCTATAGTACGAAGCCAAACCTAAAAACGACTTTACTTGTTTCTGACATGTTGGTACAGGAAATTTTTTTACCGCTAAGATTTTATCTTCGTCAGGCAAAATTCCTTCATCAGTAATTTTGTGACCTAGGTACACAATCTCTTTATTTAGAAATTCGCATTTTTCCGGACTTAATTTTAGGTTAAAAGATCGTAATCTTTCAAAAATTTCTTGCAATTTTTCACAATAAGTACGCAAATTATTTGAAAATACTATAATATCATCCAGGTAAACAAATGCGCGAATTCCCTGTATTCCCGACAACACGCTATTCATAAGGCGTTGAAATGATGCTCCAGCTGATTTTAGACCGAAAGGCATTCTTTTAAATTCATAGTGAGCAAATTGATGTGAAAATGCCGTTTTATGCCTGTCATCCGGATGCATTTCTATCTGATGGTACGCGTTCGATAGATCTAACTTTGAATAATACTTGGAATTCCCTAGTTTGTCTAAAATGTCGCTAATATTGGGAATTGGGTACGAAAATCCTACTGTAGACTCGTTTAGCCTCCTAAAATCTACAACAACGCGCCAATTAAGTTTACCGTCCGCACCTGCTTTCTTCGGTACGACTAATAATGGGGCGTTATAAACGCTGTCGCTCTCTACAATGATATTATCATCCAACATTTTATCAGTCTGTCTCTGTACCTCGCTCTTTTGACTTTCTGGTAACCTATACTGCCTAATATGAATGGGAGGTGAATCACCGATTAATGGAATTTTATGCTGAACTGCATCGGTGCAAGTCAGCTTTTCTCCATCGAGATGGAAAATATCAGCATATCTGTAAATCAATTCACCGATAGCCTTCTGTTCCTCTACATTCAAATGATCGAGTTTTATCGATTCCCTTAATAATTCGCTTCTATTTCGAAACTGATCGAATCCTACGTTATTACAATTATAAATAACTGAATCGAAACTATCTGACTCAATTGATACTAAATCTATTGGCTCGAGACTGACATTGACCGAATCTTCTGACGTATTCAGAATTCCCACGAAACATTTATTTTCCCTAACATACGAAATTGAATTAGTAATAAAAATATTGTCGCTGATTTGGGGACCTTCACAAATATAGACGAATGAATCAGGGTTGTCTACCCTGCACGAAACTTGAAATATATTTTCACTCCGAGGAGGTAATACGTTTCCTTCTAAATTATCTAAACCGACCTCAGTTTCAACAATGCGACCTTGACGCGGAGACGTCAAGTAATTAGTGTCCCTTATATCTAAATTTTCATTAAAACTCAAACACTTTTCTCCGAAAAGCATTCGTTTCTTTCCGAAATCCAAATTAACATTAAATAACTCAAAAAAATCACTTCCCAAAATACCATCGAAACATATAGGGAAATCGCTTGAAACGACGTGGAATAATTGATTTTTGTCCTCTAATTTCTCGAATATGGCTCCTAATGTTTCCACAAAACCATTTGTAATGCCCCGAATTTTCGTTTTCCTGCCACCATCCCAATTTAATTCATTCCTTAAAATTCCTAATTTAATAATGCTTATGTCGGCTCCCGTATCTAACAGAAATGTTGCAAAACCTTGTTTCGAAATTTGTAACGGTAAATGTACATTTTTTAAACCTGCTCCGTTAATGCTCTTGGAAACATATACCGACAATTCACTAAATTTATTTTCGATTTTTTTTTGAACATGTTCCGGGCTTAAATTGCTCGGTCCGACGACACGGAACTTACTGTCGGACCCGGTGCGTTACACGAATCACCAGCAATTTTATACGAATGACGCTCTTTAGTAAATTGTTGGTTTACTTCGCTTACATTTGTCTGCCGGTTTTGTTCGTTGTAAATTCTTCTCCTACACTCGGAAATTCTATGACCCGGTTTCTTACAATAAAAACATATAATCGGGGAAATAGCTCGAGAATTTTGGGATATCTGTGCGCCGTATACCGAACCTTCACCTTTTATTCGAACGGTATTGTAATTTTGACGTGGTTCGCTATTTCTATTTCTTACGTGACAATCCTTCCCTAAATGACCGCTCTTATTGCAAACATCGCAAGATTTTACCCCACGTTTTATGTCTATTCTACTAAATGCACTATTTAATTGACACTCTTCCGATCGAGCAAGCTCAACCGCCTCCTTTAACGAATTTGGTCTTTGTGCCTTTACTATAATTTTCAAAGAATCCGACCTTGTAAAAATACATTTAATGCCTGAATATCGTAAATATCGTTGATCTCTTTAGCTATTGCTAAAGTCTTGCCAACCACAGACGCGTCAATCAAATACGACAAACATTTCTCAATTCTATTAGCATAGTCAATTACACCTTCACCATTATATTGGTAAGTTGAATGTAACTCCATTTGACAACAGGAAATTGAACGTTTTTCTAAAAATCTGTCCCCTAAATGGTCCCTTAATTCGCCCCATGTCGAAAAATTTCCGTACCTAGTCAAATCTCTAGCCCTACCTGTTAATTTAGATGTTTTTATTATCTTAAATAATATATCTCGGACGTCTAAAGCTACAGCATCCATCGCCAAATCGCACGATTCTATGAAATCTTGCACTTTACCCGCCTGTCCATCGTACTCCTTGACATATCTCATTGCTACATCTAACGTCATAAGAGCCATTTTGATTATAACGTACAATTCGTCAACAATTATGCGAAATATTTTGCGTACGAAACAAAGATATACTTACAGTTTTTTACGAAATCTCAGACGTAGTTTGTATCTAATCAACCGAATTGTCCTATTGTGGAGCTGCGTGATGTACGGCGAAACGACACTCGTAGATTCACTGCATTTGACGTAGACCTGGACAGAACTCGCTGCGACCAAAGGCAACCAAATTTCCAAGTCCTTTTTGGATACTTTCTGGATCCAACCGATTTTGAATTCCGAGGAATTCCACCAATTTCGGATTCTTCTGGATCCCACCGCTGCCACCAAAAATATAGTATCTCTGTTGCGAACTGGTAATTTGGTATGGTGCTGCTCCAGGATCAGGACAATGGATGAATTAATTACTCGCGAATATGTCCTTTATATGTAATTAAATACTACTTATCTGCTAATATCTTACAATATGTACAACTAATCGCTAACTTATTACAATAATTACTAACTAACTTAAAAATAATAAATAATAAACAATACACTTAATTCTACGAAACTTATGGTCGAAACCCGGAATTTACTCCAACGAAAATACGGAGGTTCGTCTTCAAAACTCAAATTACTCTCTTGCTAGCTCAATTCTGACTGCCCCTTTTTAACTTCCCCTCTACCTCATCACCTCGGTCTTGGTGTGAGTCCTCCCCTAATCTTTATGGAAAATTTCCAAAACTCATAAAACAAAATCCTCTCGGCGTCTCGGCACGATCCCTAAGTTCGAGCGTCTGCCCGCATGATTTAGATAAAGCAGACTAATGGTCCTAAATAAACAAAAACTAATCGGGTGTCCACTTAGTTTTCTTTGCCGACTCGTGAGAAACTGAAATTCTTTGAAACCAAAATCGCGAGATCACAACAATATATTCCTCGTAACAAGCACGTTTTCTTAGGGAAAAAATTTGCAAATCAAAATAATCTTTCCATTGAAGAATTTGAGAGAAGATTTACTCTATCTAAAGAAGAAGATATTTAGTTAAATTAATTGAAGATCCTTTTTCGAGTAGAGCTTCGATGTATCGAGTAGAGCTTCTAATTTGCTTGCAGTTGGAGGTTACAGACCTTTTCATAGTTTTTTTGTGCGCATACGTCAATTTCCGCCATGTTATATGTCAAAATTGCCCAAACTTTTTGACGTATAACTATATATGAGCCCGAAACTTTCATATTCCCGGCGGATGCGTATACGCTTGACTAACCGTAAAATATTGCAATAACCGTCTATTGAATTGCAGTGTTTTTTGTGTCATTTTATCGAAATAAGCAAAGACAGGTTAGCCTCAAAAATAGGGAATAATTTTTTTTTTTGCTTAATTCACTTTTTACTTCGTTTTAAAATAATAAAAAATATAAATACTGTTGAAAGTGTTTCAATTAATTTAAAAAAATATACAAATATATTACCGATAAAATTTGAAATGTTTGAACGGTACCATTTATCCCGCGCTTTGAATGACGTCGCATAACACATGACATTCAGTGTTGCATAGCATATTTTTATAGACAGTTAAGGATTTTGATTTTGCTATTTCGATAATGGAAAAAGCTAAAAAACCATTTTATATATATTGTATAGTACCGGAATGCAAAAACAATATTATAAGTACACCAGATAGTGTGTTTGATAAAGTCCCTATAGAGATGTATAGTCCACCCTACCTACATCTGTGAATATCGAGGCCTAAAAATGTTGTTGTAACCTTGAAGTTTGATTTGGAGTGGTTTTAGCTTATTGAAGGATTGATTATAATAAACTTTGTCTTTTAATGCTTTAATTTCCTAACTCTAACTGTCACATACACATGTCTACACTATACTATATAGGTAACCCACATCGCATATTTTATATCCATAAATATTCGTAAAGGTACGTTTACACCATATCCATAAATACTCGTAAAGGTACGTTTAAACTATAACAGTTCTTCCACGCTATTTAAAAGATCAAATCGTTTTGATGGGATACAATTTACTTAGAAAACATAGTCGTGTAAACGTGTCGGTAGCCTACGTTGTCGGCCTGTGCGACGTGGTTCCTGTTGAGGAATTGACGGTTGTCGAATTTCTGAGAGGGTTTCTTGAGACGGTTCTTCTGCTTCGATTTGTCGCTCGTTTTCACCCAGATCCAGTGTCCACTATTTCGGAATTTCCACTATTTTGGAATTTCCACTAAATCCTCGCTATTGAATCCCTGCTCGGCCTGGTCCGAGTCATCGTTGTCCACATCTGGAGTTCTCAGTTCTGACTGATTCGATATTACGCTCGCGGCACGTAATTGGTCAATGTGCCGTTTCAGCGTGTAGCCATCGTCAAGCCTGACTATGTAATGGAGTAATCCTAACTTTTTAATTATCGTCCCAGACTTCCACAGGTTCTTGTTGTTAGCATAATAACGTGCCTGGATACGTTCTCCCACGCTTAAATTTCGAGCCTTCTTGACTGGTGCCGTTGATGTCTGGAATTTAGTAGGTCTGAGAGCGTCGAGATGTATGCGAATTCTTCTTTTCAAGTACAATTCCGCGGGAGATTGACCGTAGGCCAAAGGAGTTGCCCTGTACCGAAAAAGAATTTCGCGTACTTTTTCCCGAATCGAGCTAGGTTCTTCGGTCATAGCTGAGAGTTTGTTTTTGAGAGATTGGGCGGTTCGTTCTGCCAACCCATTGGGTGCCGGATGTCCCGGAGCAGTGAATTTTTGGAAAATTCCCGATTTATTGCAAAATCCCTGAAATTCTTCACTGGTGAAAATCGTCGCGTTATCCGATACTAATACATCTGGAAAACCGTGTCGAGAACAAATGTCCTGGAGAAGTTCTATACTGAATGATGATGTGGTTGCATGATGGCAAGGTTCGATTTCTGCCCACTTGGATATTGCGTCCACTGCGATGAAAAAATGGTGCCCTTGAAAAGGACCCGCGTAATCCAAGTGGATTATTTGCCAATTCTCATCTGGTTCGTCCCATGGGTGCAGAGGGGCCTTGGCATGAGGGAGCAGAGGCTTGTATGAGTTTTTCGATGTCCTTATCTATTGATTTCCAATAGACGTAACGACGTGCGAGCTGCTTCATTTTCGTGATTCCTACATGCGTTCGATGCAGTTCAACTAAGGTGGCTGGCTGCAGAGCTGCGGGTACAACTATTCGTGTTCCTCTAAAAATTACATCATCGTCAATAGAAAATTCCGAGCTAGAATCGTTTTCTTCTCGAAGCCGCTACATAAGGTTTGCCAGTTGAGGATCTCTCATTGTTTCTTCCCGGAGCGTTTTGAAAGTTACGTCTGGTGTCGAAATTACATTAATGATAGTTTCGAAAATTTGATGTACCTCGTTGTTAATAGAATCAGATATGACACAATACGTAATGTAGAGTTAAAATGGACCTTACTCAATCCCATTTAAGAACCTGTTTTTAGAATCTCCGTTTTTCGTTTTCTTATAATAGAGCTGAGAAATCGAGTTTTGCTCAGCCTATACAATATCTCACAGTTCTCGCATTAATCGTACGCGGACAATATATGTGACGCAAGCTGACCAAAGGGACCTTATCTTGCCAGAGGTGAAAATTGAGTTTTTGAATCCACTGGATCAGAACAAAATTCTGAAGAGAACGCCACAAGAATCGCGCAAAAATGTCAAAAATTGCAAAAGTTATGGCATTTTGAAGTTTAAGGTACAAAAAGGTAGTTTCGAGATAATTGAGGTTAAACTTTCACTTAGTTTTTGGACGTGTTTTCAAACATTATGACAGTCTAATAAAGTGTCCATGCGCAATTTTAGACTTAATTAATTTATTAATTAATATCCTCATTCATCCCTGCTGAAAACCAAAAAACCCAAAACATGAAATTTTGACCTAAGTTCACATTTTGGCCTGTACTGAAAATTTTTCTTTGGCAAGATAAGGTCCCTTTCGTCAGCTTGCGTCACATATACAAGATGTGTTTGTTAGAAATTTAATTGAGACCTTGTAGGTAATTGATCCAATGATAAATAGTCGTGATTTGTATTTATTTGTATTTGCTTTTTGCGAAAACAAATAGCAGTGATCGATAAGATAATTCGTTACGGTTGTAGAGATGTCGATGTGGTCAATCGATGTGGAGATCGAATCTGCGTTTGCGTTGTCGACACCTTTTTTGCATTCGATCTGGTAATTGGAAACCTGAGAGAAATGCTGTATATCTTTGAAGTCGAGCAGCTGTCATCGGTGGCAGCTTTGCGTTCTGTTGAAAAATTCTCGCTAGAGGCTGATTATCTGTAATGAGCTTGAAAGAACGCTCAAATAAATATTGGAAGAAGTGGTCCACAGCAAAAACAATGGCTAAAGCTTCTCTGTCCAGCTGTGAGTAGTTTCTTTGTGCTGCTGTTAATGCCCTTGATGCGAATGCGACTGGATTCTCCTAACCGTCAAGGACATGAGAAAGGACTGCGCCGATTCCAACGGGACTAGCGTCGCATGCGAGCTGGATCGGCAGTGTTGGATCATAAAGAATGAGGACTCGATCGTTGGTTATCTCCTTTTTTAATTGCAAAAATGCTTGTTCACTTTGGGTCGTCCACAAGAATTTTTCGCCTTGTTTTAATAGCTGTCGTAATGGTGCTGTTATGGTCGAATGATTTGGAATAAACCTTGAATAATATGTTATAATTCCCAAAAATGTTTTGAGTTCTTCGACTCCCTTAGGTCTAGGCATTTTGATAATTGCTTCCATTTTCTTTGGTGATTTATGTACTTTATTGTGTTGAATAACATGTCCTAGAAATTCAATTCTGGTTGAAAAGAATTCGCATTTAATGATTTTTTGCAGATGCTCAAGGCAAGAAATTAGGTTTTTCTTACATTCTTCTTCCGTGGAGCCATGGATAATGATGTCGTCGAAATAGGATTCCGTCTTGGGAATATCCTTGAGAATTTGATCCATGATACGATTGAATTCGGCAGGGGCCGTCTTGATTCCGAACGAAAGGCGGTGAACCTTGAAGGTCCACCGATGTGTCGTCATTGTTTGAATTTCAGCTGTTTTATCGTCTACTGGAATATGGAGGTATGCTTTGTACAAATCTGTTTTACAAAAATATCGAGAATTGCGTAAACTATGAATGATCTCATCAATCTTGCGATAATGTGGGTCCACCAAACGTTCGTTCACTCCAATCTTGTAATCGACGCACACTCGTACGCCTCCATCTGCTTTTAGAATTACGACCAGTGGTGATCCCCAGTCGCTCGTCTGCGACTTGGTTATTATGCCTCCTTTTTCCGGATTTTCAAGTTCTTTATCCACCCGCCTCTGCAATGCATATGGGACTTCTCTTTCTCTGTGGAAAACAGGTTTCGCCTTTTCCCGTAACTGAAAAAATGCCTTGAGTCCAGGGACGCAACCAATTTTCTCCTCAAACACGTTTGAATATCGAGTGAATATTTCATCAAATTGAACTGAGTGTATTTGACAAATCGGGTTTGTGTTTTCTTTGTCTATGGTGTCCAGGTCGAATTTTAGGTTTCGGGTTCTGCCCAGAATAGGTGAGAATCCCTTGGGTACAATGAATATTTGTTCCTCATACGTTATTCCATTGAATTCCACATTGACTTTGATTTTTCCATCTGGAACGAACGAGTCTTTGGTGTAGGACTGAAATTCGACGGTCGCCGGTAACAAGGGAATGTTGAGTTTTAATCGAGAAAAAATATCCCTTGGTAAGAAGGTGAAGCCCGAGCCTGTGTCAATTTCAAATCTTACTGGGTGTCCCTTGAACTTCACGGTAGCTTCGAAACTCTCGTTGCTCCTTTTCTTGCTGTTTCCATCGTCGATTTGATTAACGCCATATTCTCGCACGTGCGTGATTTGATATGTGAATGTGTTATCATGTTTCTTCTGGTCGAGTAGCGATTTTATACACACTTTTGCTACGTGGCCTTGTTTTTGACACGAAGTGCATTTTAAACGATCACGATTTGTGCGACAGTCTTTGGTGAGATGATTGTCACGTCCACATCGAAGACAGTCGCCATCTAGGCCCAGTTGGACATAGTCGAGTTTTGGTGCATTATGTTTCGTGATCTTGAATTGATTCGATGTTGATTGTAGTGTAGGTTGAGTTTTTCTTCGTTGCTCCTTCTTCTTGTTGGATCCGTGTATTTTGTTGATCTCTGTTGTTGTAGCTGATACCAGTGTCTTCTGAGCCAGTTCATTTGAATCAGTTTTTGCTGCTTCCAGAGTAATGGACTTTTCCATAATGGTTTGAAAAGTTGTCGTCTCGGACTGTAACAGTTGTTCTCTTATATAATTGTCTCGAAGTCCTCTGATGAATTGGGCACGGAGAAAAAAATCTGCGATAGAATTTTTGCTGGTGCACTTGAATTCGCAGTCTCCGATATCCGCTCTTAAATCTGCCAGGTATTCTGCGATTGATTGTTGACTCGTCTGGTATTACAGAAGGAATTGATGCTGTGCGAACAAGGATATTCTTTTTGGGGGCCAGATGATTTTCTAGAAGTTTGATTAACTCGTCGTATTCTAGTTCCCCGGGTAACGTTGGGGCCGCTAGAGCCGTTATCATGTTGAAGTTTCTGATACCAATCGAGTTGAGAAGTAATTTTGCGCAGTATTCCTTGTTCTCAGTAATCCCTTTTAAGGAAGTGTAATTTTCGAATCTTTGTTTATAGATTCGGAAAGATTCTTTCTTTGAATCAAAATTATCGAATTTTGTAACAAAAGCTCTGACCTTACTGCTGGGGTTTTTTCTGTAAATTTCGTGTGTGCTGCGATGATTGATTGTTGTTGTTGAAGTATCGCCTGTATTCCCCCGGTATGCATCTTTATAAATTGAGCGAATTGTTTCGCGTCCATGGCTGTTTCTTCGCCGTTGAATTTTTTTTTTCTTTTTAGGTTAGGAATCGATCGATATCTCTCCTTACTGTTTAAATTGTTATTTTCGAAACTGTTGAAATTTTTCACACTCGTCGCCAATTTGTTGTAACCTTGAAGTTTGATTGGAGGTTTTAGCGAGAGGTTTTAGCTTATTGAAGGATTGATTATAATAAACTTTTTTTTTTAATGCTTTTATTTCCTAACTCTAACTGTCACATACACATTTCTATACTATACTATATAGGTGACCCACATCGCTTATTCTATATCTATAGATATTCGAAAAGGTACGTTTACACTATATCCATAAATACTCGTAAAGGTACGTTTACACTATAATAAATGTCAACGTGCACGTCACATAACCCATGACCAATGGTGATGCGTTTCGCAAATTTGAATTTCGCTCGCATATTTTGTATTTTGATTAAATTTTTTGGAATTAAATACAAACTAAATGAGAAAATAATGGTATAGGTGTAATGTCAAGATCAGAAAGTATCGGGGATAAAAAAATCAAGTAAATTTAAATTTCTTGCATATTCCCTATTCTACAAATATCTGGACAAAGAGTGCAAGAATATATCAATATTCAAGAATATAATAAAATTATCAAAGGCTGTAAAAATCTAGCGAAAATACAGGATTAGTTTGAAAATAATTAGATCTAATCTATTGTTGGGTCTGTGGTAAGTTTTGTAGATATATAATAATTTACTTGCTACTAAAAATAAGTTTATATTAAATAGTATCTTCACAAACTGGATATAATTTTAAAAATTGTTATCACGATTCCTTCCGATTTATAAAGTGCCTAATGTTTATAAATGGAAAAAACTTCGGGATCGTAACCGGGGCACTTTGCCACGACGCGACGTTCGCTGGTGAAAAATATCCGAGAATTACTTACCCCCGTCGTAAATCATCTCCAGTCGCGCCACATAAAACACAAACTAAAACTATAATTCACAATCACCGTTATACGGCTAATGCATTGCATTGGATATGTGTCGCTAATTGAAATGATAGAACTCCAATAATTGTTCCACACGCGAAACCAGCGATATTATCCAATTAATCTCGCAATGTTTGAACACTTAGCGGTAGTTTAACTAGATTCGTTTACAACTGCTCTCTATTCATCCATTTTAATGCAGTTCAGTCTAATTTGAATTTCAGAAATTCTCTAAGGAATACGCAAATTATCATACTAATTACCCGTTACAAACTGCACTTGAATCGCAATGAATTTTATAATCATCTTGCTAGTTTCTACATAAAGTTTTGTAAATGCATACGTAGGAGACAAAATTTGTAAAAGTTTCAAAAAAGTTAAAAATCGTTAGAACCGTTAGAACCGTTAAGAATCGTTAGAACTCGTTTTTTGTCATTTAAAACTAAAGTTATACAAGTATACACTAAGAAAGCAAAGAATCACTCTTGCCGCACCAAGAACTATTTATACCTACCGGTAGTTATACCGAATCTCTATTATATCTAATTTCCATAATAGGTAATCTCTATTATTTTATTTTAGTTTTGCCGAACCTAATTTTATCTACGTGGTCTGTTAGAAAAGTATCCGACTTTTAGCCGGTAAAAAAGAACTGGCCTACCTGGAGCGTTGGAAACGTAATCACCCACAAAGTAGTCTCCTTGGGACTCCACATACTTCTCCCAGCGGTGCCGCCATTGTTAGAAGCATTTCGAAAAGCATCTTTCGGAATCGACTTTAGCTCGGCTGTTGTTGCAGCCATAAAGTCCTCTCTTGTCTGAAATCGCGTTCCTTTCAATGACCTCTTGACTTTGAATAGCCAGAAGTCGCAGGGGGGCATATCTGGAGAGTAAGGAGCCTCTCGAACCAGAGGAGTCTGGTTTTTCGCCAAAAAATTGTGAACCAAGTGCGAAGAATGTGCTGGAGCATTGTCGTGATGGAATCGCCAATTTCTTGATGACCACAACCCCAGTCGCTTGCGCCGCACAGTAGGCGTAGGCGACGTAGGACATCCCTCATTGAAAAACTGACGAGAGCACTACACACTACGTTACTCGAACACTGCTCGACAGCAACTGACGCTATCTACAGGCAAAAATTCACGCATGCACACGAAGGTTCAAGGTCGGGTTATGCAAGCGCGCTTGATTCAAATCCATCAGGTTTTCAAAATAAAAAATAAAGTCGGATACTTTTCTAACAGACCACATATTATTTGATTTACCGCCAAATATATCTTCATCGAAGTAGTTTTTTAACATTCTTTTTCTTTCTAAATACCTTGTTATCTTCATTTTTCTTTCACTTCATTTTATGACGAGTATTGTTCGCATTTTATGCTTTAAATTTAAGTTTTACATTTATTCGTTTTATTTTGATTTGTTTTACAGATTACACATTTAAAATTAATTATTCATTAAAATATAAAGTATATCTTAGTTAATAATATGCTTTACAATTATTGCATTCTCCTAGCAATGTTTGAATGGAATACATATTATGCTTTACATGGAAACTGAATTCAAAACATATTATATTGCGGAAATTGCAGTTGCGATGGATACTAGATCCAGGACAAATATCGCAACACGCAAATAGAATGAAAGAGCTTTAACATCGAAATTTTGTGAGCGAAATATCCGTTATTTTTTGCATGTGACATGTTTCAAACGTTTTTATTTTTGTCACGAGAAATATTTGAAATTCAGATTGTCGAACGCAATACAATAAATTGTTGAACTCAATCGGTTAAGGAGTAGCTGCTTTTGCAATGAATAACTTTTCAGAAAATATTTAAAAGGCAAAAACTACGAATGAATCAGACTGATAAAAATTACGGAAAGTGTGTCGAATATGTGTGAAACACGAATTGTATTTTGGCTAAACAATTCAGAGAATTACACATAATTTTCAGCGGACGAATTCGGCTGAATTATTTTTCTATATACAGCTTGACGAAGTGCATAACATATTGTCAGTGTAACAGTGTGATTATCGGCTGATAAATTGCCAAACCTAATTATCTTGTTTCGTTGTAATAAACACATATGACATTACAATTTCGAAATTGTTGATGGGAGGAACAACATGTATTGTGGCTTAACCCTTTGGGTACACTTTACGGCTGATACTCGTCATGCATATGTTTAAGTTATCATAAATTTTCTAAATAATACGTACCCAGAGGGTTAAAGAATAAGAGCTTCCCTTTCTTCTCAGTATAATCACTTTTGATTTATTTTGAATATTAGATTAAAACTATTTGCTTGTAGTGTATGTAATGAGTTGTATTGTGAGCATCATCACTTTTGGTTGGTTTAGAATGTCAGATTAGAGTTATTTGATTAAAGGATATTGTTCGCGCCAATTTTAATAAATCTATATTTTAATTTAAATTTTAAATCGATTTCGGCATCGATTAAAAGAAGGAGACAAATGTGTCGACCTGGACCGAAATCTCGCGATTTACCTAGTAATTAACGTCGCGAATTTATATATTTCCGGTAATACGCTTCGAGTGTGAGAAGCGTGAAGACCAAAATCGAAGAGCGAACCAAGTTCGACCGCATTTTATCATTTCAAGTTAAGTTTAACCACAATTCAATAAAATTAAATTTTACAATTTATATTTAAAAATACAAATTTTAAATTTATATTTGAATGCATTTCGGGGGAATCACTTTAATACTGCATGTTCGCAATCCATTTTCATCTTGGAAAATGTCGTCTCGTATAATTGTGGATTTGTTTGTCCTCCCCACGAGTCAATCAACAAAAGAAACTTGTTTTCCTGCACGTAGGGCTTCATTACATCAGTTAAAAATTTTTGGTACAAAGCTGTTGAAAGTATTGACAACATTACTATATTTTTTCGCGTACTCATCCACCGATTTTTTATTCCCAAAGAGTCAGCCAGTACTCTGTTGCAGGCATACGAACACTGTTGGCAGAAGATTTCCAGAAAGGGTCTTCGAATATTGCGCTGTATACGAATGGGTTACTCTGTTCATATCCTTTCGTTTCACGAGAATTAGTTTTGAGCCTCGGTGGTCCAGGGTACATTTGTAAATGGACTGGTACTGGCAACCTTGACCCAGAATATACGAATGTGAATATTTTATTATGTGTGGCGTTAAAAAGAGTTTTTCGATTAACGTAGACGAATAGTAATTTACCTCTTTGATCTGTATTGATAACAAATTCCTTATTGTAATTTGGGTTGAGAGCCCGAGCCTGGACTCGAAAGTTCTCTGCCGCAGATTGGGTTTCTTCGATAGTTGTAGTCTCTCTTTCCGAGACAAATTTGGTGACTTTCCTCTGACGAATCCTATGCCTTTCTTTGAATTCTTGGGCCCACTGCTCCGAGACTTTGAACTCGGAATCTGCAAATTGACTGGCAGAAGCAAGTGCCCATTATGCAGGTTTCTCGTGGTTACTTGTTGGCAACTTTTCCGCCCTTCTACGAAGAGATCATACGTCCAGGTATCAATGGTGTTGCACTTATCTTTCCGAGTTCCACCGCTTTTAATGTGTTCTTCCCAGATTTTCAAATCTCGCATATACTTCAAGCGATGTGCTCCTTTCGATTGAAGACTCTTTAAATTCCACTTTGAATGTGCTTTTGCAAGATTAACCACCATTATTTTGTAATCGAGTGGATTGTAATCTGAAATTATCTAAATAGTTAGATCTTAATATAAGTTAGTGAATAAGTGTAATACTAAAATAAAGTTTTCTTTTTATAAGTTTAAAAATATTCGCGTTATTTAAAAAAAATACCCTGTATAACTTTATACAGGGTATATAGGTATACAGGCAAAATTGAGCAGTAAAAACAAATAGTGAAGTTCCAGAACCCCTAAACACTCATAGTGAATGGGGGATGTATGGGAATAAAATATAGGGTAGAATGCCATCGTACGACAGCGACATCCTGAGGTTATGCTTGCAGCGGTACTAAGATAGTCGTGATTTCAGGAGGGCCACTTGTCAAGTTAACTGAATGTGCTTGCTACGTCCTCCACAAAAAAATTATATAAATCTTATTTTTTGTTATAGGCTCTCTGTTTATTTGAATTTTGTTATTTCATAATTAAAACCTATCTTTTGTAACTACTTGGCACACATTGCTCGAGATCCATTATGCGAGCCGTTCGCTACGGCAAAGCAAGTAATATGAACGGTCAAGACCTAAAATGTCAGGGGATGAATGCCAACAAGATGTCAAAACTAAGAGTAAAGATGAAACAGATACAATCCATGTGATATTCCTAATCCTAAATAAAAAGAGAAACCTCATGATTGTCCATGAGTTCCTCACATTCCTCGATTTCCGTGGATTCAACAGGTAACCCACTCACAAGGGGGCCCTGTCAACTCGTCATCACTGATTTTGCACAAATATACAGTATATGTAGGGCTTTACTATAAAAGAAAGTGACGCAAGCGGGAGGGCCAGATGGCCTAGCGTTAAAAAAATAACTCACTTTTTACGCGGACCGGTAAGTTGCCGACAAATCATCAGCCCGCTATGTTAGCATAAATTTCAATGGCCAGTGCAGCGGTAAGAGCTCGGGTTCATAGTACGAGGATCGCTGGTTCGATTCCCCGTGGGGACGATTTTTTATTATTTACAATTTTTAAAATAACCTTAATGGTTAATAGGAAAGCTGATGAAATTGAAGGCAGAGGTGGAAGTTGGCCAAATGTCGTTATGAGTTAGTCGTTTGCTAGCTCTTTACCGAGTAACTTGAATATTGCGAGAAGAATCTAACTTTCGAAAATGTCGAATACTGATAGTGAAAATATGAATGTGCCAAGAACATCGGTAGAACAAGAAGAAGATGTGATGTGCGCTGATAATCTCCACAGCGAATCGTCGAAACAAATGTTATAAACGGCACTGGATTATTTGTTACATCTTTTGGCCGAAGACAATCTGATCACATGCAACTTGAACAACACATGCAACTTGCAGACAAAATACGCGAGAAAATACTGGACGTTTTGTCAGAGCATTCCTTGCTGTGCGTCGATGAATTGATTTCTTCCGAAAAATACGACGAAAGAGGTGAAAAAGTCGAGGATGTCGTTTCTTCAGAAGCAGAGTCTTACTGCGAACCGGATGGTAAAAAATGAAAGTTGATGCAGACTAACTATTTCTAGATCTTATATAAACTAATATATTAACTATTTCTAGATCTATTTCGATACTCTTAACATTCAGTTGTTCAATTGACTGCTTTTTGGGCAATTGACTACCAAAAACTATAGCACGTACGTGATTTAAGTATATGTAAATTATAAAGAAAAATTAGACGAAATATAATATATACAGGATGTTACGGGACTTGAGTATGTCGCATGTTGGTTATAAACATGCAAAATTTAGACATAAGAAATACCCTGTATAAATTATGTATAAAGAGCGTACGTGATGAAATGCATAACGAACATAAACAAAGAAAATTCAGAATAAACAGCTTGGTGCCAACACATAGTTTTTAACCTTCGGACCGTAACTCCTTCGTAACCAAGGAGGACCTAACTGTATGCAACCCATATGCTTCTGGAGCCTAACAATACCACTACGACAACATTAGTGTATTTTCATAAGTTTCTAATAGTAAATTCGCATTTTTCTTGTATTTCCGATCGAAGCGCGAGCCAAGTTTGACCGCATTTAAGTTTATAGTTTGAAGTCAAGTTTATCCAGGGTGGTGTGATCACGAGCCGAAGGGCTGCAGCAGCATTCAACGTCCGGGCTGACCCATATTAAGGGTATCCCTGCACACATATATCCCGATATTTATTGTTTTCCCATTTTCCTTCCTTGATATAGGCGACGGAAGGACGGTCCACACGGAACAGAGACGCGACGCAACCCTAAAAGTAAGTGACGGGACCATCCCAATTTAAATTAGAAAAGAAATAAATTTTTGTAAGACACAGTCCAAACAGATATAATATAATGAGTACGATTTTTGACGAAATTTTAAACGTCATATAATAGCTTTACGATTAAAATTCTTTACAGATATATATTTATATATGTAAGCTATCTTTATTTATTTTTGATATGTTATAACGTATATACTGTCCAATATGATTTTTTTCACTTCAGATTGCTGAAAAGTTTTCTTAACACACTTTGAGCTGGTGTCGTAAGTTATGCAACTATTTACGATGTAATTTTCGAGGTCTTGTTTAAATCAAAAGTTGTGTATTTGAACTATTGCATCCTGAGGTAAGAAATAAAAAAACCTTTCTTCTAAAAAAGGGGATGAAAGTTTGTATAGGGACCTAATATTTCTCAAGTTAGGGATATGAAGTTTTATATTTAGGCTTTTGGTAAGAAATAAAAAAATACGTATTTCGTCGTCTCATTCATCCAATGGCGATAGAGCCCAAATCGGGCCTTGGCCTCCTCTATTTTTTTTCCTCCAGCCATCCCTATGCTCCGCAAAGAACCTTTCTCCAGTTTGGAGTTCCGAGCATGGATCGAGCGTCCTCCTGGATTTTGTCTGCATATCATCCCTCAATAGGGTAAAATAGGGGATGATTTAGGTGCTTCCTAAGTTACAATACAAATTTTTGTGGTTGAGTCAGGATCGCTGAACCTGATGGTGGTCGCATCCACCATCGGGTTCAGCGATCCTGACTCAACATACGGATGCGTGATGATGGATGCGCAGGAGTACGTCAAGTTGACGGAAGAGCAAAACATTTATAAATCAATAAAATGTCTTGTCGTTCTTAAACGTACGTATTAAAAACACTCAGTAATATTTCTCCAAAGTGTGGCATTTAAGAAAACAATCTCCCTTATGAAGAGGCACTTCGTCAAATTTGCACATACAGCAGGTTAAACTTTTTTTCTTATGCGCATCACAAACACGACACTGTCTGTGGGGTTTTAGTTTTACGCCACATGTAACAATTTTACACAATTTATGGTTTTCTATATCTTTTGGCAAGACAAACTCATAAAGTTGAATGGAGTCAACTATGAGAGTTGTGAGAAGTTTAAGTACTTGGGAGTGTTGGTAACTAATGATAACGGCATAAGTGAAGAAATAAAAGCAAGGATTGCAGAGGGGAAACAGAGCATACTGGGCCCTGATTAAGATTCTCAAGTCACGTAGCCTGAGGAGACAATCGAAGATAACTGTCTATCGAACGGTAATAAGGCCGGTGGTAATGTATGGCTCAGAAACATGGACAATGAGGGTGGTAGAAGAGGAATGTTTGAGATGGGAAAGGAAAATATTAAGAAAGATTTTTGGGGCAGTGAATGACGCAACGACGAATGGAGAATACGGAAAAATAGGGAATTGGAGGAACTATACGGTCATAGTTTTGGAAATAAAGAGTAATCGACTAAGATGGTTGGGCCATGTAGAGCGAATGCCAGATGACAGGTCTGTCAAGAAGGTACACAGAGGAAACCCAGGTGGCAGAAGGTGCAAAGGGAGACCACGGAAACGATGGCTGGATCATGTAGAGGATGACTTACGAAAGATGGGAGTCAGAAGATGGAGGAAACGATCTGAAGATCGCCAGGATTGGGCTACGATCGTCAGAGAGGCCAAGGCCCTTCATGGGCTGTAGCGCCGAGGAGTAAGTAAGTAAGTAAGTATTTATTAGTTGGGATGGAGTTTGGGATAGATGGTTGGGCCATGTAGAGCGAATGCCAGATGACAGGTCTGTCAAGAAGGTGTACAGAGGAAACCCAGGTGGCAGAAGGTGCAAAGGGAGACCACGGAAACGATGGCTGGATGATGTAGAGGATGACTTACGAAAGATGGGAGTCAGAAGATGGAGGAAACGAGCTGAAGATCGCCAGGATTGGGCTACGATCGTCAGAGAGGCCAAGGCCCTTCATGGACTGTAGCGCCGAGGAGTAAGTAAGTAAGTAAGTATTTATTAGTTGGGATGGAGTTTGGGATAGATGGTTGGGCCATGTAGAGCGAATGGCAAATGACAGGTCTGTCAAGAAGGTATACAGAGGAAACCCAGGTGGCAGAAGGTGCAAAGGGAGACCACGGAAACGATGGCTGGATGATGTAGAGGATGACTTACGAAAAATGGGAGTCAGAAGATGGAGGAAACGAGCTGAAGATCGCCAGGATTGGGCTACGATCGTCAGAGAGGCCAAGGCCCTTCATGGGCTGTAGCGCCGAGGAGTAAGTAAGTAAGTAAGTATTTATTAGTTGGGATGGAGTTTGGGATAGATGGTTGGGCCATGTAGAGCGAATGCCAGATGACAGGTCTGTCAAGAAGGTACACAGAGGAAACCCAGGTGGCAGAAGGTGCAAAGGGAGACCACGGAAACGATGGCTGGATGATGTAGAGGATGACTTACGAAAGATGGGAGTCAGAAGATGGAGGAAACGAGCTGAAGATCGCCAGGATTGGGCTACGATCGTCAGAGAGGCCAAGGCCCTTCATGGGCTGTAGCGCCGAGGAGTAAGTAAGTAAGTAAGTATTTATTAGTTGGGATGGAGTTTGGGATAGATGGTTGGGCCATGTAGAGCGAATGCCAGATGACAGGTCTGTCAAGAAGGTACACAGAGGAAACCCAGGTGGCAGAAGGTGCAAAGGGAGACCACGGAAACGATGGCTGGATGATGTAGAGGATGACTTACGAAAGATGGGAGTCAGAAGATGGAGGAAACGATCTGAAGATCGCCAGGATTGGGCTACGATCGTCAGAGAGGCCAAGGCCCTTCATGGGCTGTAGCGCCGAGGAGTAAGTAAGTAAGTATATCTTTTGGCAATCTTTCTGGAGGATCATTTCTTCTAGATATACCTGATGTACTTGATACAGGATCATCTGCACTCTCCGGACTGGGTTCGCCTATTTATTCTTTTGCTATATCATGTAAAAAAAACTTCTGTACTTCTTTTTAGAATTAGGATTTAATGTTTTAAAAACTTTAAACCCATTAAATAGTGCACGGCTGAATAAAAACATAACAGCCCTTTTTGTCGATTGTCTTGGTACCGCGTACTACCCAATATTATGGCAAATATAGATCGGCACCATAAATTTTCCCTTCATAAATTTGTTGTAATCAACAACGTATATTGGCTTTCAATTTATTTCTTTTTTCATCCAATCAATATTATGACTTTCTAAAATATCGGCTGAATGTATTGTCGAAATCATTCGGACGGGTCCTTTTGATTGCCAACTTTGCAATAACTTTGCTAACATTGCATTAGACTTTTGGATTCTTACCTTACTAATACAGAGCAATTTGTGGAGCTATACAACAATAAATCAGATAATCGACAGATGTTATATGTGGCGCCCCAGGGCTCTGTATTACGTCCCACCCTGTATCTTATTTATATAAATGAGTTCCCGGACTGCAAATAAAGGTGTATACACTATTTGCCGATGATACTGCAATTTCAAGCGCTAATAGATCTATAGCTTCTCTACGCTTGGACATATTATAATAACAACACTTAGCAAAGACGTATTGATGAAATAAGCTCTGATATTGAAAGCTTTTTTGTCTAATTATCTGCAAACAACTCATTTTTCTATTGCACTGCGCGAGTCAACTTTATCTGGTAATGAAACATTATTATTAGCATATGTTCGATTTGTTATACACGAGGAAATACATGAAAGGCGAAAAATTTTTAATGTCCTGAGTGATTTTTTTAAGGAAGAATCGATTCCATTTACAAACATTATTTCAGTGGCAGCGAATGGAGCTCCTACAATGTTCGGGCAATATCTTGGGGTTATAAGTCATCTTATAAATACCACGAGTAACTGCAATGCACTGTATCATCTGTGCATAGCTAGTTCACGTCCGTAGTAGAACACTACACGTGCACCCTGAGTAACGCTAAATGCGCTAGAGTTGATCCTATTACACACCTGGTCAACGCCTCCTTCGAAGACGAGAAATTTCCTGAGATATTTAAGAAGTCAAGAATAATTCCTATCCACAAAAAAGGAGATATTATGAACATTGAAAATTACAGACCAGTTGCTTTAATTTCAGCAACGGCTCAAATTCTAGAATATGCTATGGCAAGCAGACTGATGCCCTTCATATATAAGCATCACCTAATACGTCCGCCTGAGGTTGCTGATCATCGTGGCAATTCTAGCTTTGGAGATAGCCGAACGAAACAGGTCCGTCAACGATACTCCAAACCATTCTCGCAGGTTACAATTCGGTATTTCTTATCAAAGTAAACTTTCTCTGAACTGAAACATTGTTGTTGCTAATTAAATAAAACTAATTAATACTAATTTTTGTGAAAATGTTCAAGAAAGAATAAGTTATGAAATACCGGGATTACCAAGTACTAACTATCTTTTTAAAGTAAACTTTAATTAATAAGCTTTTTATTCAAATAGTAACCGTTATAGTAACATTTTTGTCTAACTTACAACATTTTAAACAAAATCAATACTAAACTAAATTAAAACTAATATTAAGACATAATTTACTATTGTTCATATAATATATTTTTTTATTACTATCCAGCAGTCAATGTTTAGAAAGTTGCTTCTGCCATACTTGTCCAATAAAAAATTCCAATAAAATTTTCATCGTTAAATAATTGAAAGACTTTCGATCGTTCCCTTTTAGTCCGTTAAATATTTGATTAAGTACTCCGTTACTTGTCCGTAAACCGTGCAACATAACAATAAATTTTACTCATCTATCGTTGATAGAAAAGAAAAAAATACATAAATTCTTTCAACATCTAAAAAATGGTTAATCATTATAAATAAATTCAAATTCAAATTAATTTATTAATATAAAAATACATATTGGTAAGTCAATACATTGATTAATAGATTTTTTTCCACTCCCCTGGGATCTCTTCTTCCTCCCAAATCTTCTTAATCATGCTACAAATGTTTTTTACCATCCCCGGGTTGCATGTTTCTAGCATTTCTGTTGTGATGGAATCCTCCCCTGGTGCGTTGTTGTTTTTGAAACCTGCAATTATTACTCTGATTTCATTTATATCCGGTGGTTTAGAGTCAACTCCTGTTTTGGTTGTTATCCAGCTTCGTGGGAAACCTTCAGCCGTTTCACAGTTGAAGTGTTTTGCTAATAGTTCACAGTTTTTTTATATTGTTAACTGCTATTTTGCCGTCTGGTTTCCGAAAACATATGTTCGGTGTCCTTCCGCGGCTTGAGAATTGCTTCCCTGAGCGTTTGGTGGTTTTAAGTGCATTTAAAGTGCATGGTAGGCAGCAGATCAGCAACCAGAGGCAAATTAGAACTCGACAACAAGGTGATAGAACAGGTGATGTGCTTTACCTACCTTGGAGTAGAGATCTCAAGCGACAGAGACCTCAAGCTAGAGGTACGAGCAGCAACGAATAAGGCTCGATGAATTTCTGGCGCACTAAATGACATAATCTGGAGAAACGAAACAAACACATATCACAAGAAGGTAAAATCCGAATACACAAGACAGCTGTTTGGACCGTGTCTCACGAAAATCAAATTTTCCAGGTTTAAAACAGAGCTAGCTGGTTTAATCACTTACCTGTTAGGGTTGTGATGTTAGGGCACGGATCGTTCTTCCGACGCCTATTTTAAGGGAGGAAATGAGGATAATGGGTGGAGGGATCCCTTAAATTTGTTGTCTTCTAGACGTTCGATGCCGCTTCAGCCCTGTGGGCTCGTGATAACACCCCTGGTTAGCTTGATTTGAAACGCTAAACTTAAAAATGCGTGCACGTGTCGGTCGAGCGTGGTTCGCGCTTCGATTCTTGTCTTTACGCCTCTCACACTCGAAGCATACTACCCGAATAATATAAGTGAAATAAAGTAGAAAAATATAAGTAAATGGCGCGATTTCCGCCCAGGTCGATACACCCTTCTGTTAATCGGGGCCGAAATCGATTCAAATGTTGAATTAAAAATATAGATTTATTAAAATTGGCGCGAACAACAGCAGTGAGGCAAATAATCACATATGCGGCTGAAACAAGGGCCGGGAGATCAGCCACCATTCAAGCGCTGAGAACGACCGAAATGCGAACCCTAAAAGCAATAAAAGGAGTCACATTAAAAGAACATGTCAGGAGCTCTAAGATCAGAGCTGACCTACATATCCAGGACGTCGTGCGCTGGGCTAGAGTCCGTCGAAGATACTGGCGGGATCACGTGGAACGCATGGCGCTAACTGGGCCATGACGCAAAAACCCAACCGAGCGAGACCCCCTGCAAGACCACCGAAGAGCTGGACAGACTTCTGGACTTCCAAATCGCAGGAGCTGAAGGACTGAGGAGAAACTTACAGAAACAGGCACGTAGTGCCTACACAGAAGAATAAGATATGTTCGGTGTCTGGTAATAGTCTCTAAATGTGCTGTATGTAAATTGTAAATGTGCTGTAATAGTCTCTGGTTTTGTTTTTCTTAAAGTTTTCCTCTATTCTCTCTGTTGTGTTTTTAACAAAATTCCTTTTTTTTCATCATCATCATTTATTGTGTATTTCAGTTAATAGTATAGAGAAAAAGAAGTTTACAATAACATTGAGTACATAAATATGCAAATGGACATGTTTGAGGAATCATAAAGAATTCCTCAGTCTTCCACATGTCCTTTTGGTTCTTCTAATTATTTTAGCCGTGTTTTTCCTGGTTTCTCGGGAGTCTCAATAGTCTATCTCTACTTTCGTTTTTTTGCCATTTCCTTCAATGTTCGGTCCTTTATTCTATTGCTTTATCGCAGGCTAAATTTGACCAGCGATGTCTTTGCGTCTTTTTGCCACCTCTTTGCTCTTTCTGCAATTGTGTTCCTTATGTTTTCCCAGTTTGTTGATTCTACATTCCTCAATTCCTGATATTTTTCCCTGGCTGCTTGGCTGCTAGAAGTTCGTTGTCCACACTGAAAGTTCTTGATCGCGCCAATTTTAATAAATCTGTATTTTTAATTCAACATTTGAATCGATTTCGGCACCGATTAACAGAAGGGGTAAGGTGTATCGACCTGGGTCGAAATCGCGCGATTTACTTATTAATTTACTGCGCGAATTTATATTATTCGAGAGTATGCTTCGAGTGTGAGAAGCGTAAAGTCAAGAATCGAACCGCGAACGAAGCTCGACCGACACGTGCACGCATCTTATCGTTTTAAGTCAAGTTAACCAGGGGTGTTTAAAAAAAAAAAAAAAAAAAAAAAAAAAAACACACACACACACAAAACAGATCCTACACATAGAGAGCATAAGCCCCAGAGTATGCTTTATAATATTGAAACTAAACCACAGATATAACATAAAGATCATCCAAGTGTATGCCCCAACATCCACACACACAGAGGAAGAAATCGAGACCTTCTATGAAGACATCTACTCTGCAATGTCAAAAACTCCAACATACTACACACTAATAGTTGGAGATTTAAACGCCAAGCTGGGTAAGAAGCAAGACGACAGCGAAATTTCCCTGGGACAATACGGGATAGGAGAAAGATATGATAGGGGAAACACCTTACTGCAATTCCTTTTAGAACATCGTATGAATGATATGAATACCTTTTTTAAGAAAGCCGAACACCGGAAATGGACCTGGGCGAGCCCTGACGGAAATACACGAAACGAAATAGATTTCATCATCACGGATAAAAAACAAATCGTATAGGATGTCACAATACTCAACCGGGTGTCAGTGGGAAGCGACCACAGGATGCTAAGAGCAAAAGTTGTGCTACGATTGAAAAAGGAGAGAAGACTGCTTGCAACATCAAAGAGCAAAGAACAAACTACAGTGAACAATAACGGGGAATACAAGAAATCCATAGCAGAACGACTAGGACACGGTAACATCGAGGAAATGAGTATAGAAACCTTGAGCAATGAAATCGTAACATCGATACAAGAGGCAAAACAGATACATGGTACGAAACTGAACAGGGAAAAAGGGAAAATATCAGCAAACACACGACAACTTATGAAACAAAGGCGAGAAAAACTACAAAAGCACCTACTACATACAGACCAGCTGAGAACACTAAATAAAGACATATCAAAGGCCGCAAGGAAAGATATTAGAAACTATAACAAAACACGGATAGCGAAGACTATCGAAGAGAACAAAAGCATGAAAGTACTGAGACAGAAAATAACACCTGGAAAAGCAGAAATTACCAAACTCGAGGACCAAAACGGGAAAACTATCAGGAACAAAGAAGAGATCCTGGAAATCGTAAAACGCTTCTATTCAAATCTCTATAGCGCTCAAGAAACACCAGAGCCGAAATATACCCGTACCATCCCCCAAATTTTAAACCAAGGATCAGAAGATCTACCGGAGATAACCCAAGAGGAAACTCAAAATCAATTACGGAAATGAAAAATAACAAGGCGCCCGGGGAGGATGATATTGCGATCGAACAGATTAAGGAAGGGGGAGTCGAGCTATTAGAAGCCATAAAGAGTTTATTCAACAAATGTCTCACGGAAGGAATAACACCAACAGTATGGGACAATGCAATCATTGTTATTATACACAAAAAGGGAAACACATCTGACCTAAAAAACTACAGGCCAATAAGCCTGCTTTCGCACATCTATAAACTCTTCACCAAAATCATAACTAGACGCCTCACAACCAAACTTGACCTTTATTAACCGCCTGAACAAGCAGGATTCAGAGCCGGATACGGAACGAACGACCACCTGCAAACCATCAAAACCGTAATAGAGAAATGTGTCGAATACAACAAGCCACTCGTCCTTGCCTTCGTGGACTACGAGAAGGCATTTGACTCTATCAACCACAATGAGATGTTTAAGGCACTGGCGAATTGCCGAATAGACCATAGGTACTCGGAGACTCTACAGCACATATACAAAAATGGTACCGCATGCGTTAAACTACACGAAAAAACGGACAGATTCAACGGTCCGACAAGGTGACACCACCTCGCCTAAACTATTTACAAACCTCATGGAGTACATGTTCAAGACCATAGAACTAGAAGATATGGGCATAAACATCAATGGCGAAAACCTCAACCATCTACGGTTCGCAGACGACATTGTGCTAATTTCTGATAGCCTAAATAAGACTGAAAAAATGCTTAAGAATCTGGCAGAACAATCACGAAAAGTCGGCCTTAAAATAAACATCTCGAAAACGGAATTTATGACCAACCTAGTACCTTCCCGAAACTTTATAATGGAAGGGATTGAGATCCGGCAAGTCACCTCATACAAGTATCTGGGCCACGAGATTAAAATCGGCAGAGACAACCAGACACATGAGATTGGAAGGAGGCTAAGACTAACGTGGGCATCCTACGGAAAACTAAAACACATTTTCAAATCCGACATCCCCAACTGCCTAAAACGTAAGGTGTTTGACCAGTGCATCCTACCAGTCTTAACCTACGGAGCGGAGACTCTAACACTCACACAAAAATCCGTCCAAAAGATCAGTGTGGCGCAACGAGCCATGGAACGTTCCATGCTCGGAATCACATTGCGAGATAAAGTGCGGAATGAAGTACTAAGACAGCGATCTGGGGTTAGCGATGCAATTGAAGTAATAACCAATCTAAAATGGAACTGGTCCGGGCATGTCGCAAGGATGCCAAACAACAGATGGACCAAAAAGATCCTGGAATGGCGACCTAGACAGGAGGCATACAGAAGTAGAGGACGCCCACCCACCCGATGGACAGACGATGTGAAACGCATCGCTACCAACTGGATGCAAGAAGCACAAGATAGAAGTAGATGGAAGATGTTAAGAGAGGCCTATGTCCAGCAGTGGACGAGACAGGCTGAATAAAGAAGAACCAGGGGTGTAATCACGAACCCAAAGGGCTGAAGCGGCATCCAACGTCTGGAAGACAACAATTTTAAGGGAATCCCTCCACTTATTATCCCCATTTCCTCCCTTAAAAAAATCGTCGGAAGGACGATCACACGTGGCAGAGACGCGAGCAGCCCTAACTGGTAAGTGAAAAACTGGAAAATTTGATTTTCGTGAGACACGGTCCAAACAGTTGTGTTAGGATTTCTTTCTGTTTTGTACTTGTTTGGAAATACTTTTGTTTTTATTTTGGTTAGGTAGTGGTCCGAATCTATTTTTGCGGACCGTATGGCTTTAACATTTTGTATTTCTCTTGTTTGCAATTTTGATATTGCAACATGATCTATTTGGAACTCATCCATTTTGTTCCCTGGAGATTGCCATTATTTTTCGGTTGCCCTTCGAAATGTGTGCTCATGATTTGGAGCCCGAAGTTTTCTATTAATAAACTGAAAACAAACGGAACACAGCCTGAATATATAAATATATTCAGCCTTTCCGGAGCTCTATAACAATCACTGAGTCTTTTTAGGACTACCAAAACAAATTTCATGTGAAATTTGTAAGTTATTCTATAGCTTGCAGTCCACCTTCGTGGCACTCAACAAAAACCATAAGAATAACTTTGTTTTTAAGATCATGTTTTTCCGATACCTTGAGTGGATAGCCATCTATGGACGCGTTTCGCGATTTATCAGCACAACTTTGCTTCCATCAACAACAATTTGTAATCCACTCACTTGAAAACCCATGTGGTGATTAGGGTTAGATGTTTTTATTTTGACAATTTATGAGAGAGACATGAACTTATCAGGCTATTGATTGAACTGATAATTTAAAATTGGTGAAACCAAAGAAAGGAAGCAAAGCTGCGTATCCACTCAATGTATCGGAAAGACATGATCGTAAAAATAAAGTTATTCTTATGGTTTTTATTGAGAGCAACGAAGGTGCACTGAAAGCTTTAGAATAACTTACAAATTTCACATGAAATTTGTTTTGGTAATCCTAAAAAGACTCAGTAATTGTTATAGAGCTCCGGAAAGGCTGAATATATTTATATATTCAGGCTGTATTCCGTTTGTTTTAAGTTTATATGATTATCTATAACTTGGGATGGTTTCACCAATTCTAAATTTTCTATTAATCTCTTTCCTAACTTCTCTAATTGTATTATATATTATAAATCATCTATAAAACATGTTATACTGATTAATGTACCTAATTGAAAAATAATTAGATTTAATTTCGATGTGACTTTTGAAATAATAATTAGATTCGAAAACTTTAGATAAATTATATAGACATCCCAGTGGGCAAGAATCCCAAAAAGCTGGCCATAATTCGAAAATTTCATTATTTTGCAATTCATTTTTTAACTCTCCGGTTGTTGGGGTCGTTAATTACCAATCTGATAATGGTTTTCCAAAAAGCAAATTAGCAGATACAAAATTGCTAATGATAGTTATGAATATTAATGTCTTTCAAACAAAATTTATTATTTAGTGGTATTTGGGGTTGCAAATTACGAATTCGATATTGCTTTCACGAGAAAATAAATATAAGAATAAGAATATAAAATAAGAATATATCTGAACATCTGAAACAACTTCAATTAACTTACGATGACCATTTTCCCAATAGATATATCCCTCTCTAACGTATAATAGATATATTATACCCTCTCCTACGTATCCAACAACTGGATACGTGGTCTTTTTCAAGGAAATGTGAGTTTGGAAACCCCTTTAACTTCGCCGGAAAAGAGAAACTAATAGATATTCTGTGAGAGTTCTCTAAAAGTTATGTTTCTTTGACTGCCATGTCAATTATAAGGAATAACACACAGCGCCAATATTTATAAAAATGCCGGTAGTTATGCAACCCCTTTTACATAGATAAGTCATAAAACCTATTGATCAAAAGTCACTCAAAAAATAAGGGGGCAAAAACATGTTTTTTTGGAATTTAAAAAAATATATATAAACGGTTTAACGACTCGAAATCTAACACAACTGATTTGAAAAAGATTCAAGTATTTTCTAAAAATAATTTCACCCATCGCCGTCTCCGGAGGCGGCTGGGCGAATTTTTAAGCTTTTTTCACTTTTTCACCCACAACCCAAAGACGTGGTTCCAGTGTCGGTGTGCCCGGAATGTCGCCACATGTCCAACTCTTCTTCTTCCAATGCGTATCCATTAATGGATGTTTGCGATAACATTTTCCATTGCTTCCTTATTCCTTGCGGTGTGTATCAACGACTGTATATGGCGTAGCCCTGTCCACTGTCTGATATTTCGCAGCCAGGACATTTTTTTCCTTCCGATCCCTCTCCGGCCTTCGATCTTGCCTTCGATCAATAGATGCAAGAATTGATATTTCGTGTTCCGCATTATATGCCCTAGATATGCCGTTTTTCTTTTCTTAATCAATTCAAACAGTTCAAGTTGTCTGTTGACACGTCTCAGAACTTCTTCGTTTGTTAATCTAGCCGTCCAAGGTATCTTCAGGATTCTGCGATACAGTCACATCTCGAAAGCCTCTAATTTGTTAATTGCAGCCGTCTTTAATGTCCAACCTTCCATACCAGACGTAGCATTTAATGAATCTGAGTCTTAGGTTGAGGTCAAAATCGGAACAGGTCAGCACTCTTCGAAACCTCAGGAATGCCTGTCGAGCTTGTTCAATGCGACATTTTATTTCCTTGTCTGATGTCCAGTCTTCGAAAAGCCAGATGCCCAAGTATTTAAATTTTTCTACTCTTTCTATGGGCCCTGCGTTAAATGTTATGGTGGAGTTTTCAAACATATTTAGGTTTCTAGAGATAATCATAAACTTTGTTTTTTTGATGTTGATATTTAAGCCCATTGATTTGCTCTGTTCTCCTACCTTGTTGACCAGTTGTTGTAGGTCGTGTATGTTATCCGCGATTAAGACCGTATCGTCAGCATAGCGGATATTGTTAATCCACACTCCATTAACTTTGACTCCCATTTCCACGTCTTCCAAAGCCTCTTGGAATATTGTTTCCGAATATAAGTTGAATAGGAGTGGAGACAGCACACATCCCTGTCGTACCCCCCTTCTAATCTGTATGGCTTTGGACATATTATTGCCTAATTTGATTTGCGCTGTTTGGTTCCAATATAGGTTTTCAATGCATCTAATGTCCTTTTGGTCTATATCAAGCCTATTGAGGAGCTGCATTAATTTGTGGTGTTGTACGCGATCAAATGCCTTTTCATAGTCTATGAAACATAGACATACATCCTTTCTCTGATCATAGCAGTTTTGGACAAGCACTTGTGTTGCAACTATCGCTTCTCGTGTACCTAAACCCTGTCTAAACCCAAACTGCGAGTCGCCTATGTCTCTTTCACATTTCTTGTAAATTCTCTGGTGTATGATTTTGAGGAAAATTTTTAAAGTGTGGCTCATCAGGCTAATAAGTCTATGATCTTCACATTTTCTTGCATTGGTCTTCTTAGGCAGGGGGATAAAGGTAGAGCACAACCACTGTTTGGGGTAGTGACCTGTCTCATATATGGTGTTAAATACTTTATGTAGTGCTGTGATGCCTCTTTCATCTAGGAGTTTAAGTATTTCTGACGGAATTTCATCTGGGCCAGCCGCTTTGTTAGTTTTTGAATTACGTATAGCGTTTTTAATCTCGCTCTTAGTGATCGATGGGCCGGTCAGAGAGTTATTGGTTAGAGAGTTATTGGTGCCAGCTGGGGGTCTGTCGTCGTCAAAAAGTTCTTCAATATACCTTTCCCAGACATTGTTCTTTTCTTTGTTGTCGAGGACTATCTGGTTGCTAATATTTACTGTTATAGTTGATCTCATTTTTTTATATATGCCAGCAGTCTCCTTTAGCTTTTTTTGCAGATTAAAATCGTCGTGTTGATTTTGCAGCTGTTCTATTTCTGAGCATTCACGTTTAAGCCATTCGTTTTTTGCTATTCTAATCTTTGATCTTATTAGTCTTTGAATTTCTTTGTACCTGCTGCTGTCCGCCTTGTTCTTGTGTTTTCGACGTTCGTCCATTAACAACAAAATCTCATCCGTCATCCATTTTTGCTTTTTGTTCCTTGTCCTATATCCTAATCTGTTTTGCATTGAGTTTGTTGCAATGTCCATTATCTTTGTCCAAGATTGCGTCGGCTCATCTCCATTATTCGATGTTATTGTTTGAATTTGTGTGTTTATCTCATTACACATCTCAGATTTTATTATTGGGTCCCTCAATTTTTCCAACGCCACCCGTCGCTGTGTGGTTGACTTTCTTTGCCTTGACAAGGAAATTTTCAAGACGGCCATCAACAGCACATGGTCAGAAGGTACATCGGCCCCAGGATATGTGACGGCCCTCTTGATGGTCGAGCTGAATCTCTGGTTAATTAGGATGAAATCTATTTGGTTTCGCACTAAATTGTGTAGTCGGTCCGCTGGGGACTTCCAGGTATAAAGTTGGCGAGGGTGTAGTTGAAACCATGTTTTTGTTATTCTCATGCTTTCCTCTTGGCAGAATTGCAAAAGTCGATCGCCTTTCTCGTTCCTTTCTCCAAGACCATATGGTCCGACCAACTCCTCAACTCTACCCTTACCTATTTTGGCATTGAAGTCACCCATAATTATGTTGACGTCGTGTTTTTTAGTCAATTTAAGCAATTCTTTGACTTCATCATAAAGATTTTCTACATCATGGTCCGGCGATTCCGCAGTTGGTACATATACCTGTATTATATTAAGATCGTTTGGCTTGGCTCTGAGCTTCAATAAAGCAGTGCGGTCCGAGTATGGGACAAAGTCCACCACAGATTTCAATAGTTCTTTAGGTATAACGATTCCTACACCCTTCCTATGTTTTGGATCTTCATTACCAGAGTAGAAGAATACTCCGTTATCCACATTGCACTCTCCGACGCCAGGCCACCAGGTCTCAGCAACGCCCAGGACATCTAGTTCAAGTCTGTTCATTTCTCGTGTGAGGTTTGCCAATTTCCCAGCTTCAAATAGGCTTCTTACATTCCATGTTCCTATCTTCAATGGTTTTCTTAGGTTATAATTTATTTGTTACATTTAAAGCCGTCCCCCCCCCCCCGGAGATCCGATTGGGGAACTATTTATAGCTCCGGAAAGTTTTGAATTAAATGTACTCATGTTATTGTCTTGGGAAAGAATAATAAAGGTGGTATCCCGTTGCCTTCCTTTATGTTGTGAGAATACATTTCCTTTATTCTCGTTGGAATGGTTATACCGCCATGACTCGGTCGCCAGAGCCTCGTTCGTTATCTAGCAGCGGGCACCGCGTGCAGGAGAGGTTGACATTTGGGTCGGACTTACTTGGTGATTATTGCCGTCACCCCTTACCCGATGTATGTCCAACTGTCATCTCAATTTTCGATAATTTTGCTTAAAATTCTTGGGTAGGGCAAAAAACTCACTTTTTCTTGCAAAAAATTCGTCATTTTTGGTCGCCTAAACTACGCTATTCGAAAGTCTCATCGAAAATCGCCATACGTGGGTTCGTTCGTCTATTCTTTGGCTTAAGAATTTGATGCCATTTGATGCTTCAGAATTTGATACTTCACCGACTATGTCAGAGCGAGGTGGCCGCTGGAGGCGGTCTTTTAGTCGGAGGACCCGGATTCGCAGGAAAATGTGAAGAACGTCGTCCACAAAAGTGGCGCAGCGACGAGAGTGGTGTCGAAGCACGCGTCTCGAAATTTTCTACCGGAATCCTTGCGTGAATTTCATTTTTTCTGGCCATCTTCGCCGTGACCTTCGTAAAAGTGGTAATTTTTTTAAGCAAACTTTTGGGGTCCGTGTGGGGAATCGTTCGGCCTGAATCGCCAGATCACTGCGGAATCACAAATTTCGATTAATTCTGAGACGACTGACATGTGGCGTTTCCAGGATTTTACCTGGGGATCCGCACCATGTGGATTTTTGAAAAGATCAAATTCGGCTTTTTTATGTCGCCGGAAGAGGTAGATTTTCGGTGTTTTAACCGCTTCTTCTTGTCGTCTTCTATGCTTAACTGCACGTTGTGCATCCCCAGCTTAGTTCCTCCGTCCAGCCGCGCCCCTTCAGAGGGTCAAAATCCCCAAAAAAATTGAGGTTTCTACGGCCCGACGGAAGAGGCAGCAGCGGTCCAAATGGGATTGTACATTTTTCTGGTGTCAGGCAAGAGCCCCGTTGAGCGGTGGCATTTTCGCGACTCAACTCCCCAGGTTCGGACGCACCAGACCGAAACCTAAAATCACGAATAAGGTATAATAACCTTTGAGGCGCATTTTTCGTCGGATCCCAAAAATTCTTTCCGGATGCTTTGGCTGCGACGTGCAAGAAACTTTTTTTTGCCGATTTTGCAATCACTTCCACTGACGCCCTACACTTATGTAAAAGATTGCAGGTCGCTGATTGGATTCGTTCTCCTACGAACACTTGCCCGCAACTATTCCGGTAAGAATTTTTAAACTGCAACGACTTTTTGCGAATCTGCGGCAGTTTAAAGAGAAAAATGCGCAAAAAGCGAAAAAACACCAGACGCATTTTGCGGTGGTACCTACAACGCCCGAACCAATTGGCGAATCGGAATGGGATCGGCGCCGTTCGATTGGGCATAAAACTTATTAGTTTGTTTGGAAGTTTATTCCAGATTCCGTTGAAGATGGCATCGCGACGCCATAAAACGACGTTTCTTGGACGTCCTGGAAAACTCGCGCAGAATCACCAACTTAAGCTCTGCGGTAACAGTTTTGGGCGATTTCCGCAGAGAATTGAACGTTTTATCTTTTAGTGCAAGCGGCATTGCGCTGCATCGTTTGCAACCGTCGCGACGCCCGCCCAACCTCGCCCTATAGCAAGAAACTAATGACGAAAGTAAAACGTCCATATTTTTGTAGATCCCCCTCTGAATGTTTTTGGATTGTTCAATGGATTATACAATGGTCCGTTGAATGGTCCTTTTCGCACCAATAATTAGACGTTGCGGAATCGCGTCGCGACGCCCACTTATAACTGTTAATCTTCTTCTTCTTCCTTCTTCTAAATAGGCGAATCGCCTGTTCTTCGTCGATTTTGCCCGGTCCTTTTTTTTATTGTACGTTGGGGTTGTCGTTCCACCGTTTTCGTGGTCTCCCGGTACTCCTTTTCCCTGACGGCGATTTGTCTCTTGAGATTTTTACAATTCGGTCATCTGACATTCTGCTAATGTGTTCGTTCCACTCGGTTTTTCTTCCCAACACCCAATCGTTGACATTGTTAATATTGCATATTCGTCTAATGTTTTCACTTCTCTCCCGGTCTCTCAATGTTTTGCCGGTTATTTTGCGAATTACTTTCATCTCTGTTGTTTCTAAGATCTGCTTAGTTTTACACGTTTCAGGTCTTGTTTCTGCTGTATATGTTAATATAGGTCTTATAGCTGCCTTATAGATGCGGGTTTTGGTTACTGTTTGTAGGTGTTTGTTTGTCCATATCGTGTCGTCCAGTTGGGCCGCTGTTCTTGCTGCTTTTGACGCCTGGTTTCTGACTTCGTTTTCAATGTCTCCAAAGCTTGATATTTCTATGCCCAAGTACTTAAATTGCATTACTTGCTGGATGATTTCATCGTCTACCGCTAACTTACATCTGATTGGTGTTTTTGATGTAGTCATGCATTTTGTTTTTGATGTTGCTATTGTCATTCCTAGCTTTTTTGCCGTGATGTTAAATTGAAATAGTAATCTCTGAAGATCATCTTCATTTTCCGCCACCAGTACCGCGTCATCGGCATAACATAATATCTTTACTTGTTGTTTTCCCATTTTATAGCCTTTTAGTTTTCGAACGTCTTTTATGATTACATCCATTACTATGTTGAAAAGTAATGGGCTCAAGGAGTCCCCTTGGCGGATACCATTCTGCACAGGTATTGGTTCCGTGAATTCGTTGTCGATTTTGGCTTGTATGTGGTTATTTGTGTATATGTTCTCAATGGTTTTAATTATGTTGTGTGGTATTTGTCTGTCATGCAGCAGATATATTATGTCTTCAAGACGGATTCTATCGAAGGCTTTCTCCAGATCTATAAAACAGAGGAATGCGGTTAATCGGCACAGGGAGAAACTTTAATGTCAATTTGGGGCACCACGATGTCGCGTTCTGACATTCCAAGCGGCACGGGGGTTGAGCTGCACGGGGGCTCCGCCGAGACTCGCATTTTGGAACGAATTCTCGTGCCACTTTTGTATTTAAGTTCGCGATCCGAGCCGTCCCCGTCGAGCTGCCGACGTTGGAAAACATCACCCTTATTTGCACGGTTTTTTTACATTTACCCCCCTCACCGCGTCTCCAAATCCGACTTTTGCGGCACGGGGCGATGCCGCCCGCCGCTGCGCGTATTTTGGTACCACTCTCGGCTTCTTGCTTCGCTCCGAGTGGCGCCGAGTTATGGACGAAAAAGACGTGGAGATTTTTGCCTTTTTTTTCAACACGCCCGCAAATCACCAAGACGTGGTTTATCCAGAAAACTGACACCTTCACCGTGTAGCCTGGTCTTTTTTCTATTTGGACTGCGAGTTTTGCCGTTCCACGGCCTGCAGTCTGCGCGGGGAGATTTAAAAAAAAACCTCTAAAAAATGAAAAGTTTTTGACAAACTTCTTAAACTTTAAATAATCTCAGCATTTTATCAATAAATGGCGCTAGTACAAAAAGAAACCCCTGGCTACATCGCTGTATGAATTCAGGGCCCCGGGTCACACCTCCCGGAATAGCGGTGAAAGAGTTAATTGACTGGTAGTCATCATATAGGTATGTCACCTCGGAATCTAACGTAATATGCTGAATTTTTGTATAGACCTTTGTTTTGGCGCTGCAAATGTTGACTCAAAAATCACATATGCCAACATGTGAGCTTCCTTAAATATTCAAGGTCAAAGATCGCAAAAATCAGTTTTTTGAGAATATCTCGTTTTCTCTGCCTCCTATCGTATTTGCATTTAATATAGAAGTTGTATAAAATAAAATTCTCTACAAATTTCATCCAAAATAGGGGGTTTGCCAATTTTTTTCCGATTATACAAGGGGTGGGCGAGGAGCAAAAGGTTGGAAAACATTGCATTAAATAATTGCCAGTAACTATTTATCTTTTAGTAAAAAAGGAAAGTTAATTTCTTGAGTTAATTTCACTATGTTAAATACAAGAAACCTTAATAAATTTATACACACATTAAAGCATATTAAATTGTCTTCCTAAAGGCATATTTACACTTCCTAAGTCAAAAGTTTGCTGTGGGCCGATTTTTATTCACGCACGTTTATGTCTTTCGCATGACAGTTGAACTCCAATTCAACCGCTTTTCAATATTCTGTATATTAGATACAAATCTGATTTTTTTTTCCAATTTGGGTAAATTTTTCGCAATTTAAGATCTCTTCGATTTTTCCCATATTACCAACCCTTACCTAATACTAAAATATATATTTACATTTTCGTAAATACATCTTATAAATTCTACAAAAATAAATTTTATTTGTATTACTAAACATCTATTCTCTCCGATGCCATAACTCGAGATGGAAAAACACGAATTTATTCATCTTTCAGCTTTCATAAAACCCTTAAATAAAAAAGACTTGCAATAAAATAATTGCACAATTTTTAATATGCAAATTTGCTATAGATTTCTAACCAGTAAATTGACAAGTTTAAATATGGAAACTCTGGCTATCAGAAATATATTTATTGTATACTTTATACTAAGGGCTGTCGACCACAAGCTCCTTCTGCCCTCAAGAAATGTTTAACAATTTTTTTCTCAATAGCAATAATAGCACTAAATTCAATAGCAACAAATTAAATAGCAATAAATTCAATAGCAATAAATTCGTAAATTGAACGTTGTTGTTTAAATGTTGAACAATTTGTGTTTTATTTTTCTCTATATATAGCAACAAATTCGTAAATTGACACGCTCCGGCAATCTAGTCTTAAAATAACTAATTAGCAAATGACACCTAGTTAAAAGTTTATTAAGAATTCACTGCACAAGTTTATTAGATTGTATATAAATAGCTTTCAAATATGAGGTAAAATTATAATTTCAATGAAGATTTATTTATTAAATGTTTTCGCCTTGCAAACTCATAAAGAAAACAAATACTTACTTGAAGCATTGGTAAGAAGGAGCAAAGAAGTTCACCAAGCATCCAATTCTGCACGAGCAAAACGTAAAGCGAAATCGGCAATACAATTACACATTTCACGATGTCACTAATAACATTGTTTATAAAAAACACGTACGTTGCGTCTTTGTACAGTTTATGCCTCACTATGTGTATTAAAACGGCGAGGTTCGCGATAACTCCGACGCTCACCAGCAACGCGTACATGAACAGAATGAACGGGAAAATGTTTTCAACCGACGGCCGAATGTGAGCTTTCTTCAAATCTAATTCTTGGTCGTGGACGCCTAACAAAAATTCAGAGATTACTGCTAGAACGTGGGGTGGGATGTCGCTCATCGGCGACACCTCACGAGATGCATTTGCCATTTTCTTCATTGCGACCATTACATTTTTCACAGCAAGACCTTATAAAAATAATAAATTGCGGTTGAAGATTCGAAATACTTGTTGCGCGCAAGTTTGTTTCGGGCGGTATAGACGCGTTCGCTTGTCGCACCGAAAGCAGGACTAGCAGGACTAGTGGCGGAATATAACGCTGGGGTTGATGCTTTGCGCATTTCAGAGGATGCGCTGCGTAGTACTGAACACATTTTTCACAATGCATTTAAAAGAAAGGTATATTTATATTCATGTTATTCACTCCACGGCAATTGCTTATCATGCATTATCTTAATTGATTGCTTTTCTTTGTATTGTGCAGAATATTTTACCTTTGCGAAATTTACAAAATATACAGACAAGACTAGGCAGACAAGACTGGACAGACAAGACTAGACGGACAAGACTAGACAGACAAGACTAGACAGACAAGACTAGACAGACAAGACTAGACAGACAAGACTAGACAGACAAGACTAGACAGACAAGACTAGACTGACAAGACTAGACAGACAAGACTAGACAGACAAGACTAGACAGACAAGACTAGACAGACAAGACTAGACAGACAAGACTAGACAGACAAGACTAGACAGACAAGACTAGACAGACAAGACTAGAAGACAAGACTAGACAGACAAGACTAGACAGACAAGACTAGACAGACAAGACTAGACAGACAAGACTAGACAGACAAGACTAGACAGACAAGACTAGACAGACAAGACTAGACAGACAAGACTAGACAGACAAGACTAGACAGACAAGACTAGACAGACAAGACTAGACAGACAAGACTAGACAGACAAGACTAGACAGACAAGACTAGACAGACAAGACTAGACAGACAAGACTAGACAGACAAGACTAGACAGACAAAGACTAGACAGACAAGACTAGACAGACAAGACTAGACAGACAAGACTAGACAGACAAGACTAGACAGACAAGACTAGACAGACAAGACTAGACAGACAAGACTAGACAGACAAGACTAGACAGACAAGACTAGACAGACAAGACTAGAAAGACAAGACTAGACAGACAAGACTAGACAGACAAGACTAGACAGACAAGACTAGACAGACAAGACTAGACAGACAAGACTAGACAGACAAGACTAGACAGACAAGACTAGACAGACAAGACTAGACAGACAAGACTAGACAGACAAGACTAGACAGACAAGACTAGACAGACAAGACTAGACAGACAAGACTAGACAGACAAGACTAGACAGACAAGACTAGACAGACAAGACTAGACAGACAAGACTAGACAGACAGACTAGACAGACAAGACTAGACAGACAAGACTAGACAGACAAGACTAGACAGACAAGACTAGACAGACAAGACTAGACAGACAAGACTAGACAGACAAGACTACAGACAGCAGACAAGACTAGACAGACAAGACTAGACAGACAAGACTAGACAGACAAGACTAGACAGACAAGACTAGACAGACAAGACTAGACAGACAAGACTAGACAGACAAGACTAGACAGACAAGACTAGACAGACAAGACTAGACAGACAAGACTAGACAGACAAGACTAGACAGACAAGACTAGACAGACAAGACTAGACAGACAAGACTAGACAGACAAGACTAGACAGACAAGACTAGACAGACAAGACTAGACAGACAAGACTAGACAGACAAGACTAGACAGACAAGACTAGACAGACAAGACTAGACAGACAAGACTAGACAGACAAGACTAGCAGACAAGACTAGACAGACAAGACTAGACAGACAAGACTAGACAGACAAGACTAGACAGACAAGACTAGACAGACAAGACTAGACAGACAAGACTAGACAGACAAGACTAGACAGACAAGACTAGACAGACAAGACTAGACAGACAAGACTAGACAGACAAGACTAGACAGACAAGACTAGACAGACAAGACTAGACAGACAAGACTAGACAGACAAGACTAGACAGACAAGACTAGACAGACAAGACTAGACAGACAAGACTAGACAGACAAGACTAGACAGACAAGACTAGACAGACAAGACTAGACAGACAAGACTAGACAGACAAGACTAGACAGACAAGACTAGACAGACAAGACTAGACAGACAAGACTAGACAGACAAGACTAGACAGACAAGACTAGACAGACAAGACTAGACAGACAAGACTAGACAGACAAGACTAGACAGACAAGACTAGACAGACAAGACTAGACAGACAAGACTAGACAGACAAGACTAGACAGACAAGACTAGACAGACAAGACTAGACAGACAAGACTAGACAGACAAGACTAGACAGACAAGACTAGACAGACAAGACTAGACAGACAAGACTAGACAGACAAGACTAGACAGACAAGACTAGACAGACAAGACTAGACAGACAAGACTAGACAGACAAGACTAGACAGACAAGACTAGACGGACAAGACTAAACGGACAAGACTATACGGACAAGACTAGACAGACAAGACTAGACAGACAAGACTAGACAGACAAGACTAGACAGACAAGACTAGACAGACAAGACTAGAGAGACAAGACTAGACAGACAAGACTAGACAGACAAGACTAGACAGACAAGACTAGACAGACAAGACTAGACAGACAAGACTAGACAGACAAGACTAGACAGACAAGACTAGACAGACAAGACTAGACAGACAAGACTAGACAGACAAGACTAGACAGACAAGACTAGACAGACAAGACTAGACAGACAAGACTAGACAGACAAGACTAGACAGACAAGACTAGACAGACAAGACTAGACAGACAAGACTAGACAGACAAGACTAGACAGACAAGACTAGACAGACAAGACTAGACAGACAAGACTAGACAGACAAGACTAGACAGACAAGACTAGACAGACAAGACTAGACAGACAAGACTAGACAGACAAGACTAGACAGACAAGACTAGACAGACAAGACTAGACAGACAAGACTAGACAGACAAGACTAGACAGACAAGACTAGACAGACAAGACTAGACAGACAAGACTAGACAGACAAGACTAGACAGACAAGACTAGACAGACAAGACTAGACAGACAAGACTAGACAGACAAGACTAGACAGACAAGACTAGACAGACAAGACTAGACAGACAAGACTAGACAGACAAGACTAGACAGACAAGACTAGACAGACAAGACTAGACAGACAAGACTAGACAGACAAGACTAGACAGACAAGACTAGACAGACAAGACTAGACAGACAAGACTAGACAGACAAGACTAGACAGACAAGACTAGACAGACAAGACTAGACAGACAAGACTAGACAGACAAGACTAGACAGACAAGACTAGACAGACAAGACTAGACAGACAAGACTAGACAGACAAGACTAGACAGACAAGACTAGACAGACAAAACTAGACAGACAAGACTAGACAGACAAGACTAGACAGACAAGACTAGACATACAAGACTAGACAGACAAGACTAGACAGACAAGACTAGGCAGACAAGACTAGACAGCCAAGACTAGACAGACAAGACTAGACAGACAAGATTAGACAGACAAGACTAGACAGACAAGACTAGACAGACAAGACTAGACAGACAAGACTAGACAGAAAAGACTAGACAAACAAGACTAGGCAGACAAGACTAGACAGACAAGACTAGACAGACAAGACTAGACAGACAAGACTAGACCGACAAGATTAGACAGACAAGACTAGACAGACAAGTCTAGACAGACAAGACTAGACAGACACGACTATACAAACAAGACCCCGTTCCAACTACTCATGATGATCAGATGCTTCCGATTTGACCGAGTTAACAGAGTCGTTGGTAATTACATAACAGAAACGATGGGGGAAGAGTATATAATGCCGCCGTTGATCAGCTTGAAGAACATTTTCGAACAGAGTACTCCATACACTCCGGTGGTGTTCATGGTGGGGTCCAGGATCTGATCCAACCGCCGGTCTGATAAAGCTTGCCGAACGATCTAACGCTAGTTTCAAGTATCTCTCTTTGGGCCAAGGCCAAGAAAATTCAGCTTTGATCTTTCTGGATGGAGCAATCCAAAGAGGTCATTGGCTGATGCTTCAGAATTGCCACCTTCTCTTATCCTTCGTCCGGCAATTGGAGAAGCAACTGGAAAAGACTAGCAAACCGCATCCGAACTTCAGGCTGTGGATAACAACTGATACAACGAACTCGTTTCCTATCGGCGTACGCCAACGTTGCCCAAACTTCGCAACTGAGCTTCCTAACAGCCTAAAACTCAAGTTTAGAAATACCTATTTCAAAATGCGCCAACAAACTCTGGAAACTTGTACTCACCAAGCCTTCAAACGGTTGATCCTCGTTTTGGCGTTCTTCCACGCTGTCGTTCAAGAACGTATTAAGTACGACAAAATTGGTTGGAACATATGTTACGACTTCAACGAATCCGACTTCAATGTTTGCGTACAAATTATGAACACCTACCTAAACAGGGCCGTCAAAAGCGAGGACGTCATAATCCCTTGGAACAGTCTGAAATACCTCATTGACAAAGTCATGTACGGTGGAAGATTTATCGATGACTTTGATAGACGGATCGTCAAGTCTTACATGGATGAGTTCCTCTTCCTCTTCGACACCTTCCAACCCTTCCACGTCTACAAGGACGAAACCGTTGATTACGTAATACCAGAAGACTGAGTTAGGGAGGATTACATCGCTGTTATTGATGGATTGCCTTTGACCAACTAGCCCGAAGTTTTTGGACTTCACGCCAACGCCGAAATTGGTTACTACACACAGGCCACCAAGGAAATGTGGAGAAATCTAATCGAATTTCAAGCTTAAACTGGTGCTATTAGAGAAGGAATAAACAGAGACGAATTCATCCTTTACGTCTCCAATGGCGTTTTGTTAAAAATTCCTGATCCGTACGAGATTTGGAAGGTGCGCTTCACCTTCCAACAGATGATGACTCTGACGGTCGTAGTGCTGCTCCAAGAATTGGAACGTTTCATCACGCTGATCAACAAGATAACAACCCTCAAAAGGGCGTTGTCCGGTGAAATCGAGATGGAGGCCGAGCTGGTCAACTTTGCCTATTCCTTGTTCAATGGACAGCTTCCGAATTGTTGGAGAAAATTAGCTCCGGCGACTTGTAAGAACCTAGATGGATGGATGGTACACTTTGAGAAGAAACAGGGGCAATATTACAACTGAACGGTTCAGGGTGATCTGGTAAAGTGCTGTGGTAAAGACATTGTGTAAAGACTTCGGCTGTCAGTACTTCATATAACTGAGACCTACTTGGCTGCCTTGGTCCAAATTGTTTGTAGAAGGAACAATGGGCCTTTGGGTCGCTCCACCTTATACACTTAAGTTACCAATTATTTGGATCCCTTAGACGTTGAAACCCGACCAGAAACGGAAACTTGTCTTCATGGATTGTATCTGGAGGAAGTGCGATGGAATCGAATCAGAAACTGCCTTCGACGGTTTCATCACAAGGTGCTGATCGAAGAGCTTCCAGTTTTTAGCTGATCCCAATTGAAGCCCACAGATTGAAGCTACAAAACACTCTTCGAACTCCAGTTTACACCACCTCGTTGAGGCGGAACGACATGGGAGTTGCATTATTCTTCGAAGCAGAACTTACGACTTCGAAGCACATAAGCCACTGGATCCTTCAAGGAGTTTGTCTGGTTTTGAACACTGATTGATCGTTTTGTACCAAATTTTCATCACCTAGATGCTATGAAATCTTGCACAAAACATACTTGGGTGATCTGTCTTCAATCTAATACCGTTGAACGGCGATTAAAACGTTTTGGGACAAATTTTCATAACCTGAGGTTATGAAAAATAAATTAGGTGCTATGAATCTTTGAACAAAATATTCTTAGACAATCTAGTTGCAACCTAGGATCCATAATTATTGATTCTAAAACTGGTTTAATAGTTTAAGTGAAGTGGTGATTGATCTGTTTTGTGAAGTGGTGATTGATCATCAAAATGTTTTGGAACATCTTGGTAACTGTTAATACTAGACAGACAAGATTAGACAGACAAGGCTAGACAGACAAGACTAGACAGATAAGACTAGGCAGATAAGACTAGACAGACAAGACTAGACAGACAAGACTAGACAGACAAGACTAGACAGACAAGACTAGACAGACAAGACTAGACAGACAAGACTAGACAGACAAGACTAGACACACAAGACTAGACAGACAAGACTAAACAGAAAAGACTAGACAGACAAGACTAGACAGACAAGACTAGACAGACAAGACTAGACAGACAAGACTAGACAGACAAGACTAGACAGACAAGACTAGACAGACAAGACTAGACAGACAAGACTAGACAGACAAGACTAGACAGACAAGACTAGACAGACAAGACTAGACAGACAAGACTAGACAGACAAGACTAGACAGACAAGACTAGACAGACAAGACTAGACAGACAAGACTAGACAGACAAGACTAGACAGACAAGACTAGACAGACAAGACTAGACAGACAAGACTAGACAGACAAGACTAGACAGACAAGACTAGACAGACAAGACTAGACAGACAAGACTAGACAGACAAGACTAGACAGACAAGACTAGACAGACAAGACTAGATAGACAAGACTAGACAGACAAGACTAGACAGACAAGACTAGACAGACAAGACTAGACAGACAAGACTAGACAGACAAGACTAGACAGACAAGACTAGACAGACAAGACTAGACAGACAAGACTAGACAGACAAGACTAGACAGACAAGACTAGACAGACAAGACTAGACAGACAAGACTAGACAGATAAGACTAGACAGACAAGACTAGACAGACAAGATTAAACAGACAACACTAGACAGACAAGGCTAGAAAGACAAGACAAGACAGACAAATCTAGACAGACTAGTTTTGATAGACAAGACTAGACATACAAGAATAGACAAAAAAAGCTAGACAGGCAAGACTGGAGAGATGAGTCTATACCTTCAAGAGCAAATGGACTAGACCAAATGGGAAAAACTAAACAGTCAATACTAGACTAGAAGGACAAGACTAGACGGAAAAAACTAGACAGATAAGACTTGATAGACAAGTTAATTTTTTTTCGTTAAACACGGTATAACCATGACAAAATAAATAAACAAATTCCTAAAATTTCATCGTTCACCGATCGTTTCATTAATTTCATTCCTCATCCGTCATCTCATCTTCATCAAATTCTCAGTGAAAATGCTGGACAACATCATGAAAGGATTCGACAAGCTTCCCGGCGATATAGAAGAAAGGTCGATTTATATGTTGTGTAAGGACTGTGAGACAAGTAAGTCTACCTCGAAAAAATGCACCAAAAAGGTGCAAGAGGATTGTCCAAATTCAGGGAAACATGCTAAGCCCAAGGAGGGAGATTTTTCGTACAGATGCAACGGGTGTCAAACTATGGATGGAAGGGTTTGCTGCCCCAAGAAAAAGAAACGTTGTGACCAAGAATGTGAGGAATATGACAGTGAATAATTTAATTTGACAATCAATTAAATATTTAATCAAATATTAATTAATTGACAGTTAATTAAATATTAATTAATTTCGTCTATTATAGATATTGAGAAGCTTTATGAAACTTTGACTTTATTGTATTTTATTATATTCCAATCTATCTAAACAAAGTAAAGTAGCCATATCACTATTCAAAACAATTTCTTCTTCTTCTTATTAGCCTTCATACTTCCATTATTGGATTTAGATTTCTAAATTAGATTTCTTTATAAAACTTTGAGTTTATTATATTTTATTATTTTCAAAGTAAAATAGCCAATAAAGTAAACAAAGTAAAATAGCCAGATACATTGCTCAAAACAATTTCTTCTTCTAATTAGCCTTTATACTTCCATTGTTGGATATAGGCCTCTTTCATTTTTTTTTCAATGCTTCTTTGTCATTTGCTGTTCTCATCCACTGTTTTCCTTTAATCGTCTTTATGTCATCGATCTCGTTTGGGGTCTTCCTGTGCTTCTTTTTGTTTCCCGGGGTCTCCAGAAGGTAATCTTGTGGCTCCATTATTTTGTATTCTTTCTGGCGACGTGTCCTGCCCATAGAAAAAATCATGACCATCATGTACAAAGTTCAATTGAAAAATTGTTCATGACGAATCAAAACAATTTGCGGATCATTAATTGGTGCCTTCATAAAATTACATGAATACAAAAACTGGAAATTCACACAATAGTGTGGCCTGCGTTAAGTCCTGATTTAAATCTCATAGAGCTTGTTTGCGATATGCTCGATAGACGTGTTCGTGGTCGCACGCATCCTCCTCAAGCGGTCTAGTAGCTAACGGCGGCTCATATTGAAGTATGTCAAGACGGTGCAATGCCGTTATTCGTGCTATGGGAGCACATACTCGTTATTAAGTTGCCACTTTACGTACAAAAGTTTACATAAAAAAATAATTTAAATTCGTTTTGTACTTACTTTGCTTTTGGTAGTTCTTGTTAATTATTACGTGTACTTTAAAAGTACGTGTTGCTGAAACAATTAAACAAACAAATTAAAACAATTAAATATAGCGTCTTTGAGATTTCTTAATTTTATTTGCGTGCAATTGCCCGTCTGAAGCACAAATTAGTGATCCGCTAATTGTATTGAGCACTACACTGCTAAAATAGCAGTCTAAAATAGCCAGATAGTTCTAAAAATGAAATATAGTAATGAAACGGTTTTTCCCCATTTGTTCAATTTAAACATTTACTTTTCCGCAGTAATACGGTTGTGGCAACCTTTTTGTATAGAAAAACGATATGAAACCGACATGAGCCCGGAAATGAAATGTGAGTGCTTTTTGACACACCAAATTAAGCTTTGTATTTTCTCTTATTGTAACTGAAGCAAGTCTCGTGAAATTTTGACAGATATATAATTAATTTCTAATTTCGATTCGATTATCTCTCCATTGACATTCGAGAGTTGACATCCAACGCGTGCGGTTGTATTCAAGTTAGCGGAAAGTGTGAGTGAACTATTATTATAAAGTGTATTTCGAAAGCTATTTTTCTATAATGCCCTTTATTATTAACTGAGAATAGTATAGGATCATTAAAATTATTAAAATGTCCAGAGAACTTAGATCGGACATCCCGTCGACAAAACAGTTTGAAATTTTAATTGCGTTCCTACAAAGTGAAAATTTCGGTGAATTTATATCTGAAATTGTAAAAAAAAGTACAACCGCTGCTTACCGTCATCTCGGAACTATCTAAACAAATAGAAGTGTTAAGTGAAGATAAGAAGAAAATCTCAACCCAGCAAACTATTGTTGAGAAGGAAATTATATACTCAAAAATAAATCCCAAGAAGGAGATTCGGCATTGGAACTTGACGATAACAGTGACAACACTCCGCGCTATCAAGACAAATAAGCGAATTCGATCGAGATTAGTGAGGGCACCACAAAAAATCTATAAAATCAACCGCAGATAGATAAATCAACTCGAAATAATAAAATTAATGGAAATATAAGGTGACTTTATATAAGGTCATTTGAGGTGACTTGAGTACCTTTTGATGATTTCGAAAAGGTGAAAAGCCCAGATATTTGGCCACGTCATGCCTGCATCAATAATTTTTTATTAAGATTAGAAAGGGCCCCAGCGAAAATGCTAAAATAAATATAATATCCCCAACAGATACTCAAATAATCAAGGAAGCTGAGAATTATCACTTGAAACATTCAAAACAAAACCAACAGGTGTCCAACAGCGCATCAAAATCTGAGATATGTTCAATTTACTATCAAAATGTAAGAGGTTTGAACTCTTAGACTGATAATTTTTATTGTAACTCCAGTAGCTCTCATTTTGATAGTATTCTGCTGAGTGAAACGTGGCTTAATGATTCTGTATTAGATTTTGAATTATTTCCGTCTGATTATCAGATACGCAAATTTAAGCAAGTTAATCGAACTAGAGGTGGAGGAGTGTTAGCAGCATTTAGTGATAAAATCAAGATCACACCAGTGGATATTTCTAGGCTTATTAATATTGTTCCCGTTGATATTGTATTATGCAAGTGCTTCATAGGCTCACTGAAGCTTATTATTGGTGTAGTTTACATACCCCCTGATATTCCAAATGAAGACTTCGAAACGTTCATGTCCGCCTTGGAAACACTCCTTGTTGATCATCAGTTAATTATTGTTGGCGATTTTAACATTCCTGATGTTTCGAGAGCTGGTACTCCAGCTTCGCATAAAGCTCACTGTTTGCAACAATTTAACAATGCTCTCGACATTACCCAATATAATAACGTCAGTAACTTAAGCAATAATTTGTTAGATTTAGTGCTAGCCAATATATATCACAATTTGTCTGTTTTACACTCCATATCTCCCCTAGTTAAGGAAGAATTAAGGTAGACATTAACATATGTATTCTCGAATCACATCATTTTCGTTCGTTTCCGTCTAATAGCCAAATGGCGTATAATTTTCGTAAATCTAATTTAATGTTATTGTATCAATCCCTTTGCGATATTGATTGGTCATCTTCATTGGAACAGTATAATGACATCAATGATGCTGCTGATTCCTTTTATACCACATTATATCAACGCCTGGATGAGTTTGTGCCTAAGAAAGCTTACTCTGTTTCAAAGTATCCTATATGGTATTCCCCTGAAATAAGGTCTCTCTTACGATTGAAAGAAAAATATAGGAAGCAATGGTCAAGAACTGGTGATCGCCTATTTTATGACAAGTACAGTCAACTACGCAGACAAAGTAAAGCTAAAATTGCGAATTGCTATAAAACATATCCTTAGGATGGAAAGCAATATTAAGAAAAATCCAACTGACGTGTGGAAATATTTAAATAACAAGCGTGGTCACTCAGGAATTCCTGGTACGCTTCATAATGAAGATTCCGAGTTTTCTGAGCCTTACACCATAGTTAACGCTTTTGCTGACTTTTTCTCAAGTTCGTTCTCTTTAATTGATGCTACTGCTCCTACTGAATATTTAAATAACATTGTTCCTTTTAACTTTCCTGAAGTTAATGAAGAAGACCTTCTACTAATTAAGTCCCAATTATCTAATAAATTTACAGCTGGTGATGATTGTATACCTTCATTTTTAGTACGTGATTGTAGTTTTGTTTTTGCTCAAAAACCCATAATGATTTTTTTTAATCTATCCATTAAAACTTGCACATTCCCGAATAGGTGGAAACGTGCTCGCATCTCACCAGTCTTCAAGAATGACGACAAGTCTTGTATCTCCAACTATAGTATAACTAGTTTGTTACGTATACTATACTGGGTTCGTATCAACTGAATTTCTAGCAACATCAGGTGTCCCCCAAGGCTCTACCTTGGGTCCCTTATTATTCATTATCTTCATTAATGACCTACTGTCCACGATATCGTGTCCCGCATTAGCATTTGCTGATGACATAAAATTATATAAATCGATTAAGTGCCATGAGGATATGTTACACTTACAAAATAAGATGGAAACAACGGGCGATTCTCCCGAATCGGGTTGCAAACCGGGTTCTGCAATTCGGGGGACCCGATCTCCCCCAAATTATTCACCGCAGCCATAGAAAAAGTTTTCAAACAACTGAACTGGGACGAGAAAGGCATGAAGATCGACGGGACATATCTAAGTCACTTAAGACTCGCGGACAACATAATTCTAATAAGCACTAATATCTGTTTGATATTTTATGGACTGTGTTATTAATACAAAAAAAATGGGGTTTTATCTTACCGTTTCCTCCGTTGCTCGCTCGCGTCCGTACGTCCACCTCAATAAGGGGGGCACCAAGAAGGGAGAGAACGAAAACAAAGACGGGATTTCGGGAAAGGATACCTTACCACCGATTTTCATCCGTTTTCGGCAAAACAGCTCGAAGAGGTCGAATCGGAAAGACCCAGGGCCACGACGACGAAATTTTCGTGAACCAAAAAACTTCAATGGCGATGAAGCAAACCAAGAGAACCGACGACTCACGTGTTTCAGGCAGATCGCGAAATTAATCTCTTTTTTCTTGGGTAAAAAAAAATAAAGATATATCCGAATCAATCCAAAATACGTCGTATATCCCGGAGCTACACGAAACGCTCCGCCAGAAGTCAGCACATCCCGGCCTACCTTCCCGGCAACCAAAGATACAATTCGGCCGGAACAATATCGAAAGTAGATAGGCTAGGAGAGTTCTGGCTCAAAATCCCATAAGAATTTACATAGGGGTCTAAATTCATATTTTGTAACCAGATTTCACATTTTGTAACCAGATTCCACTTTCTGTAACCAGATAACCAAGGGTCCGTTAGGTTGGTATTACCTTGTAATAATCAGTTTTAATCAGCTAATATACAGGTTTAATCAGCTAATAAACAGGTTTGAACAGATAGCAATCAGGTTTAATCAGCTAATAAACAGGTACCAAACAGGTTTAATCAGGTTTTATCAGATAATTATCAGGTTTGTGCAGGAATCAATTAGATTTAATCAGGTTCGATCCGATAATAAAACCTTCTCCTTCAACACTTTATTGTATACTGACTATCTGATTAAATCTAATTGATTCCTGCACAAACCTGATAATTATCTGCAACGAAAATCAAACTGCGGAAAGCAAACGCAGAAACCAACTGACATGGGCCGCCTTTGGAAAGCTCAGCCGTATACTAAAAATCCAAGATGTCTCAATTTACCTAAAACGTAAGGTTTACAAAAGCTGCATCCTCTGCGTTGCCACCTATGCCCTGGAAACGATCCTGGAAACAGCAGCAAAACTTAGGGTGACTCAAAAAGCAATGGAACGTGCGATGCTGGGAATCACTCTAAGAGACAAAATGCGTAACACAGATATCAGGATAAAAACAAAAATAATAGATGTCATGGAGAGAACAGCGGACCTCAAATGGCAAAAGGCAGGACACGTGGCCAGAAAAAATACAGAGCAATGGAGCCACAAGATTACCTTCTGGAGACTGAAGATTACCCCGAGAAACAAAAAGAAGCACGGAAAGACCCCAAACAAGATGGATAGATGACATAAAGACGATAGCAGGAAAACAGTGGATGAGAACAGCAAGTGACAAAGAAGCATGGACAAAATTGAAAGAGGCCTATATCCAACAATGGAAGTATGAAGGCTATAAGAGGAGAAGAAGGGCGGTTTGCAGAATAAAATTTTATACCAAGCTAAAACAATATGAGTATGGAAAAGACTTCTTCTTCACGTGCCATGTCCTCCGAGGACGTCGGCGATTCATCATAATGATTTTTATTTTATCAGCAGCGGCACGAAACAGGCTAGTAGAACTGACCTCAGAAAACAGGCTGCCAAAGTGGATCTTCAAGTGTAGTTGGCGAAAACAGAATTCTTCACCAACATCAGAGAAGCAAACAGAGAGATGTTACCAGAGCAGGGAAATATCAAGAGGACTGAGAAATTTAAGTATCTCGGCGAATGGATTGAACTCAACTTATCAGAAAGAGCATTAATATCCAAGAGAGTTAACTAACCAAGTTAAAACTAGCCTATCGACTGACTAACTGACCATACCACTCTCTCAGGTTTTTCAGCCAGGACGTGCGTCTTCTTCCTGGACCTCTTCTACCTTGGATTTTGCCTTGCATGATCTTCTGCAAGATACGGTACTTTTCTCCTCTCATAACGTGTCCAAAATATTCCAGTATATATCATTCCAAAATATACCATGGAAAAAACGTACAGAATATAATAGTCGGTCGGTGAAGTGGAATTCTAAAAAGATCAAGGAAAATTGGCATAAATTCTTCGAACAAAGAAAGGTTACAGCCAAGATAATTCGATGAAGCAAACGGACCCTCACACAAAACCAACTGACCTAAATTGAAGAGAGCTTTGTTAAGAATAACTCTAGAGATTTCTTTGGAACCTTCAAGCAGACACTCAGAAAATACGCTCCGCCAAGCCTCCACTTCAGAGAGTCACAAAGCAAACTGGCTTTTAACGACAAGGGCAACTGCCACCTTTTAGCCCTGTACTTTAAAATCTGCTCAACTGTGATCCGCCCAGCGAAGATTTCGACTATAAACAAACCACACCAAACCTAGACTCGCTGCCCCCTTCATTGAAAGAAGTTGATCATTCAACTTCTTAAGAATAATAAGGCAGCTGAATAGGACTCTATCGTTGAAAGATATCGTTGAAGATTCAATATCGTTCGAATCGACTGAACTGTGAAAAGGAAGCAATGCCGTGCGCAAGCTAACCGAGATCATCCAGGATATCTGAGAAACAGAGAAATTACCACCCAATTGGAAATCTGCTCTGATCCATCCGCTTCACAAAAAGGGAGATTTTACTGATCTAAACAACTACAGTGGAATTTCTCTCGTCCCGGTAACATACAAGATTATTTCCAAGGAGTTACAAACAAGGGCAGAAAATCAGATGGATAGTCAACTGGAAGAATACCTGGGCGGCTTCAGGAAGACCCGATCCTGTGTTGAACAGATTCTCAATCTTAAAACTGTACTTGCGTATTCCAAGATGAGAAACCGCAAGGTGGTCGTCACCTTTGTTGATTTTAGGAAAGCTTACGATTCCATTGATAGAGAAACGTTTAACAAAATACTCCAGGCACTAGGGATAGACAACGAAACTCTAGAAACTTTGACCAACACCCATTCCAAGGTTAAATTTAGAGGCGATATTTCAGAAAGCTTCGAAATAAAAACTAAAGTGAGACAAGGAGATGAACTTTCCGCACTTCTCTTCAACTGTGTCCTTGAAAATGTTATGAAAGAATGCGCACGAAGGTTCAAGGTCAGCTCATGCAAGCGCGCTTGATTTAAATCCAACAGGTTTTCAAAATAAAAAATAAGGTCGGATACTTTTCTAACAGACCACGTACATTTTAAAATATTGGGACAGTGTCTCATAGATGCTACAAAAAGTACTTAATTCGTAATAAAGAAGCTTTATTACGAACGTAAGTAGTTCGTAAAAAGAAACGATAATTTATTTTTTATTTCTCCCATGTTCTTCAATAATGCTAATAATATAAACGTTGGGAGAAATTTCTATGTGAATATTCAATATTGCAAGAAAAGAATTAAGAAATTACTGTTCATTATGTTCTAATTCCTGGCTCTACATAAATATGATAATGTTAAATGTCACTTCATTTCCTTTCGAACACTCGACTTACTTGTTAGTAAGTTTGGACCGTATCTCACGAAAATCAAATTTTCCCGTTTGAAACAGGGCTAGTCTAATCACTTACATGTTAGGGTCGCTTTGTGGATCGTCCATCCGGCGCCTTTTTTAAAGGTGGAAATGAGGATAATGGATGGAGGGAGCCCTTAAAATCGGTGTCTTCCAGATGTTGGATGCCGCTTCAGCCCTTTGGGCTCGTGATTACACCCCTGTTTAACTTGATTTGAAACTCTAAACTTAAAAATGCGTGCACGTGTCGGTCGAACTTGATTCGCGCTTCGATTCTTGTCTTTACGCACTCGAAGCATACTCTCGAATCATATAAATTCGCGAAGTAAATTGATAAGTAAATCACGCGATGTCGACCCAGGTCGATACACCTTTCCCCTTCTGTTAAACGGCACCGAAATCGATTCAAATGTTATATTGAAAATACAGATTTATTAAAATTGGCGCGAACAGTAGTTTATATTTAATTTTAATTTAATTTGAGATTAGACGATAAATCCATACTTATAAAGCCAAAAGGCAGAAACGCGTCTATGGATATTAATATTTATTAAGTCATAGTGTTTTTTAGAAACCCAACGTACTTGTAATTATATTTATTTATTTTACAAGTCATGAGTAAATTAGAGAACATAGTAATTTATTAATTCTTTTCTTGTAATTCTAATGCTGGTAATATATTATATACCTTTAACTACAACGACTGTAATATCCTTTTGTGGCAAATTAAACCAATATTACCTATATATCCAATAACACTAGTTTTGAACGTAAATGTTAGATATTTAGGTAACAAAATTTTCGATAATAAATTAATATTAATTAGCATTTGAAATATCAATTTCTTTCCTTGCTTATTACATACTATTACCACATACCTTTGATATTTAATTTCGTCGTTCTATTAATTTTCGTCGTTTAATTTAGTCTTAATTTGTGCTTGTTGCTTTGGTCTTAAACTACATTATGTTTATTTTTAGATTGGATATTTGGGATAATAATATAAGCTACCATTTGGGACGCGCACTTACGGTATTCTATAAAAGGGCCAATAAATTTATGGGCTATATCTGCCCGCAATTCCACCCGATCGTTTCCTTGGGAAAAGACGTGCCGGGCTTTTCCTACAATAATTACACCGGCGTTCTGTTTATTTAAAATGTGCAGCCAATTGGAGGCAGGGATAGAATTCAGGAGTTTAGTTGTTTTAAGATAGAGCAATTCTACAACCCGTGTTAGTTCAGTCTTGCTATTGTACGTACGGGAAAGGTGTGAGAGATGAAACACTTAACAGAAAATGCTTGTAGTTTAAACGATTTTCAACTTAATGCAGTTGTAAAAACGTTTATTCATAGTAAATTTATACACTTTATGGAAACTTTAACATTAAAATTCGAAATAGGCGATTTTTGCAAGAAATACAGAAACACGTAATGTTCGCGCCAATTTTAGTAAATCTGTGTTTTTAAATTTAACATTTGAATCGATTTCGGCACCGATCAATAGAAGGGGAAAGGTGTATCGACCTGGGCCGAAATCGCGCGATTTATAAATTATTTTTTCGCGAATTAATATTAGTCGAGCAGTACGCTTTGAATGTGCGAAGCGTGTAGAACGAGATCGAAGCGTGATGCCAAGTTCGACCGGAACAAGACAAATTAACCAGTCCTCCTCGGTGGTGTAGTTGACAACATACCCGCCTTTCAATGCGGGAGACCCGGGTTCGAAACCTGGTCGGGGAGACAACAACTAGGGCGGTTTTCACTAACCGTCCGGGCTGCCCATCCTGAATGAATTCAAAATATGCGATACCGGGGTGGCGCATACTAAAAGCCAAGGTAAAAAGTCAATTTAACCAGGGGTGTGATCACGAGTCCAAAGAGCTGAAGCGGCATCCAACGTCTGGAACACAACGATTTTAAGATAATCCCTCCACCCATTATCCTCATTTTCTCGTTTAAAATAGGCGCCGGAAGGACGATCCACACGTGGCGGAGACGCGAGCAGCCCTAACAGGTAAGTGATTAGACCACACCTGTATTTTGATTGAAAATTTTTATTTTCGTGAGACACGGTCCAATCACGTAACGTATTCTTTTTTCTAGCCCTCATTTATATGTATATGCTCTTTGTATATCTGTTCCCGGAAGTCCACCTCCGACCATTTTTTTTCAAATGGAAAGGTATGGTAAGCGACACATCGCTTGAAAGATCTCTTCGCAAAGAATACAACACACTATTTATTTCTCGAACACTTTCAAATCCCACGTGATAAAAAAAGAAAACCAATTTTATAACTTGTGCTCGCGCCACTTTGGGTCACTTAGAACCACGCGGAATCAACGTATTTTGAGCCTATCGGGTTGAGCCTATCGGCTAATCGGGTTCTGCAATTCGGGGGACCCGATCTCCCCCAAATTATTCACCGCAGCCATAGAAAAAGTTTTCAAACAACTGAACTGGGACGAGAAAGGCATGAAGATCGACGGGACATATCTAAGTCGGGACATAACTTAAGATTCGCGGACAACATAATTCTAATAAGCACTAATATCTGTTTGATATTTTATGGACTGTATTAATAATACAAAAAAATATGGGGTTTTATCTTACCGTTTCCTCCGCTGCTCGCTCGCGTCCGTACGTCCACCTCAATAAGGTGAGCACCAGGACGGGAGAGAACGAAAACAAAGACGGGATTTCGGGAAAGGATACCTTACCACCGATTTTCATCCGTTTTCGGCAAAACAGCTCGAAGAGGTCGAATCGGAAAGACCCAGGGCCACGACGACGAAATTTTCGTGAACTAAAAACTACAAAGGCGATCAAGCAAAGCAAGAAACCCGACGACTCACCTGTTTCAGGCAGATCGCGAAATTAATCTCTTTTTTCTTGGGTCAAAAAAAAATGATATATCCGCGCGTGTCTCGAATCAATCCAAAATACGTCGTATATCCCGGAGCTACACGAAACGCTCCGCCAGAAGTCAGCACATCCCGGCCTACCTTCCCGGCAACCAAAGATACAATTCGGCCGGAACAATATCGAAAGTAGATAGGCTAGGAGAGTTCTGGCTCAAAATCCCATAAGAATTTACATAGGGGTCTAAATTCACATTTTGAAACCAGATTTCACATTTTGTAACCAGATTCCACTTTTTGTAACCAGATAACCAAGGGTCCATTAGGTTGGTATTACCTTTTAATAATCAGTTTTAATCAGCTAATATACAGGTTTAATCAGCTAATAAACAGGTTTGAACAGATAGCAATCAGGTTTAATCAGCTAATAAACAGGTAGCAAACAGGTTTAATCAGGTTTTATCAGATAATTATCAGGTTTGTGCAGGAATCAATTAGATTTAATCAGGTTCGATCCGATAATAAAACCTTCTCCTTCAACACTTTATTGTATACTGACTATCTGATTAAATCTAATTGATTCCTGCACAAACCTGATAATTATCTGCAACGAAAATCAAACTGCGGAAAGCAAACGCAGAAACCAACTGACATGGGCTGCCTTTGGAAAGCTCAGCAATATACTAAAAAACCAAGATGTCTCAATTTACCTAAAACGTAAGGTTTACAACAGCTGCATCCTCTCCGTTGCCACCTATGGCCTGGAAACGATCCTGGAAGCAGCAGCAAAACTTAGGGTGACTCAAAAAGCAATGGAACGTGCGATGCTGGGAATCACTCTAAGAGACAAAATGCGTAACACAGATATCAGGATAAAAACAAAAATAATAGATGTCATGGAGAGAACAGCGGACCTCAAATGGCAAAAGGCAGGACACGTGGCCAGAAAAAATACAGAGCAATGGAGCCACAAGATTACCTTCTGGAGATTGAAGATTACCCCGGGAAACAAAAAGCAGCACGGAAAGACCCCAAACAAGATGGATAGATGACATAAAGACGATAGCAGGAAAACAGTGGATGAGAACAAATGACAAAGAAGCATGGAAAAAATTGAAAGAGGCCTATATCCAACAATGGAAGTATGAAGGCTAATAAGAAGAGAAGAAGGGCGGTTTGCAAAATAAAATTTTATACCAAGGTACAACAATATGAGTATGGAAAAAACTTCTTCTTCACGTGCCATGTCCTCCGAGGACGTCGGCGATTCATCATAATGATTTTTATTTTATCAGCAGCGGCACGAAACAGGCTAGTAGAACTGACCTGAGACAACAGGCTGCCAAAGTGGATCTTCAAGTGTAGTTGGCGAAAACAGAATTCTTCACCAACATCAGAGAAGCAAACAGAGAGATGTTACCAGAGCAGGGAAATATCAAGAGGACTGAAATTTAAGTATCTCGGCGAATGGATTGAACTCAACTTATCAGAAAGAGCATTATTATCCAAGAGAGTTAACTAACCAAGTTAGAACTAGCCTATCGACTGACTAACTGACCATACCACTCTCTCAGGTTTTTCAGCCAGGACGTGCGTCTTCTTCCTGGACCTCTTCTACCTTGGATTTTGCCTTGCAAGATCTTCTGCAAGATACGGTACTTTTCTCCTCTCATAACGTGTCCAAAATATTCTAGTATATATCATTCCAAAATATACCATGGAAAAAACGTACAGAATATAATAGTCGGTCGGTGAAGTGGAATTCTAAAAAGATCAAGGAAAATTGGCATAAATTCTTCGAACAAAGAAAGGTTACAGCCAAGATAATTCGATGAAGCAAACGGACCCTCACACAAAACCAACTGACCTAAATTGAAGAGAGCTTTGTTAAGAATAACTCTAGAGATTTCTTTGGAACCTTCAAGCAGACACTCAGAAAATACGCTCCGCCAAGCCTCCACTTCAGAGAGTCACAAAGCAAACTGGCTTTTAACGACAAGGGCAACTGCCACCTTTTAGCCCAGTACTTTAAAAATCTGCTCAACTGTGGTCCACTCAGCGAAGACTTCGACTATAAACAAACCACACCAAACCTAGACTCGCTGCCCCCTCCATTGGAAGAAGTTAGCCAGATCATTCAACTTCTTAAGAATAATAAGGCAGCTGAATAGGACTCTATCGTTGAAAGATATCGTTGAAGATTCAATATCGTTCGAATCGACTGAACTGTGTAAAGGAAGCAATGCCGTGCGCAAGCTAACCGAGATCATCCAGGATATCTGAGAAACAGAGAAATTACCACCTGATTGGAAATCTGCTCTGATACATCTGCTTCACAAAAAGGGAGATTTTACTGATCTAAACAACTACAGTGGAATTTCTCTCGTCCCGGTAACATACAAGATTATTTCCAAGGAGTTACAAACAAGGGCAGAAAATCAGATGGATAGTCAACTGGAAGAATACCTGGGCGGCTTCAGGAAGACCCGATCCTGTGTTGAACAGATTCTCAATCTTAAAACTGTACTTGCGTATTCCAAGATGAGAAACCGCAAGGTGGTCGTCACCTTTGTTGATTTTAGGAAAGCTTACGATTCCATTGATAGAGAAACGTTTAACAAAATACTCCAGGCACTAGGGATAGACAACGAAACTCGCAGACTCATCCTAGAAACTTTGACCAACACCCATTCCAAGGTTAAATTTAGAGGCGATATTTCAGAAAGCTTCGAAATAAAAACTAAAGTGAGACAAGGAGATGAACTTTCCGCACTTCTCTTCAACTGTGTCCTTGAAAATGTTATGAAAGAATGCGCACGAAGGTTCATGGTCAGCTCATGCAAGCGCGCTTGATTTAAATCCAACAGGTTTAAAAATAAGGTCGGATACTTTTCTAACAGACCACGTACATTTTAAAATATTGAGACAGTGTCTCATAGATGCTACAAAAAGTACTTAATTCGTAATAAAGAAGCTTTATTACGAACGTAAGTAGTTCGTAAAAAGAAACGATAATTTATTTTTTATTTCTCCCATGTTCTTCAATAATGCTAATAATATAAACGTTGGGAGAAATTGCTATGTGAATATTCAATATTGCAAGAAAAGAATTAAGAAATTACTGTTCATTATGTTCTAATGCCTGGCTCTACATAAATATGATAATGTTAAATGTCACTTCATTTCCTTTCGAACACTCGACTTACTTGTTAGTAAGTTTGGACCGTGTCTCACGAAAATCAAATTTTCCCGTTTGAAACAGGGCTAGTCTAATCACTTACATGTTAGGGTCGCTTTGTGGATCGTCCATCCGGCGCCTTTTTTAAAGGTGGAAATGAGGATAATGGATGGAGGGAGCCCTTAAAATCGGTGTCTTCCAGATGTTGGATGCCGCTTCAGCCCTTTGGGCTCGTGATTACACCCCTGTTTAACTTGATTTGAAACTCTAAACTTAAAAATGCGTGCACGTGTCGGTCGAACTTGATTCGCGCTTCGATTCTTGTCTTTACGCACTCGAAGCATACTCTCGAATCATATAAATTCGCGAAATAAATTGATAAGTAAATCACGCGATGTCGACCCAGGTCGATACACCTTTCCCCTTCTGTTAAACGGCACCGAAATCGATTCAAATGTTAAATTGAAAATACAGATTTATTAAAATTGGCGCGAACAGTAGTTTATATTTAATTTTAATTTAATTTGAGATTAGACGATAAATCCATACTTATAAAGCCAAAAGGCAGAAACGCGTCTATGGATATTAATATTTATTAAGTCATAGTGTTTTTTAGAAACCCAACGTACTTGTAATTATATTTATTTATTTTACAAGTCATGAGTGAATTAGAGAACATAGTAATTTATTAATTCTTTTCTTGTAATTCTAATGATAATAATATATTATATACCTTTAACTACAACGACTATAATATCCTTTTGTGGTAAATTAAACCAACATTACCTATATATCCAATAACACAGGTTTTGAACGTAAATGTTAGATATATAGGTGACATAATTTTCGATAATAAATTAATAATTAGCATTTGAAATATCAATTTCTTTCCTTACATATTACATACTATTACCACATACCTTTGATATTTATTAATTTCGTCGTTCTATTAGTTTTCGTCGTTTAATTTATTCTTAATTTCTGCTTGTTGCTTTGGTCTTAAACTACATTATGTTTATTTTTAGATTGGATATTTGGGATAATAATATAAGCTACCATTTGGGACGCGCACTTACGGTATTCTATAAAAGGGCCAATAAATTTATGGGCTATATCTGCTCGCAATTCCACCCGATCGTTTCCTTGGGAAAAGACGTGCCGGGCTTTTCCTACAATAATTACACCGGCGTTCTGTTTATTTAAAATGTGCAGCCAATTGGAGGCAGGGATAGAATTCAGGAGTTTAGTTGTTTTAAGATAGAGCAATTCTACAACCCGTGTTAGTTCAGTCTTGCTATTGTACGTACGGGAAAGGTGTGAGAGATGAAACACTTAACAGAAAATGCTTGTAGTTTAAACGATTTTCAACTTAATGCAGTTGTAAAAACGTTTATTCATAGTAAATTTATACACAGTGTGGAAACTTTAACATTAAAATTCGAAATAGGCGATTTTTGCAAGAAATACAGAAACACGTAATGTTCGCGCCAATTTTAGTAAATCTGTGTTTTTAAAATTAACATTTGAATCGATTTCGGCACCGATCAATAGAAGGGGAAAGGTGTATCGACCTGGGCCGAAATCGCGCGATTTATAAATTATTTTCTCGCGAATTTATATTAGTCGAGCAGTACGCTTTGAATGTGCGAAGCGTGTAGAACGAGATCGAAGCGTGATGCCAAGTTCGACCGGAACAAGACAAATTAACCAGTCCTCCTCGGTGGTGTAGTTGACAACATACCCGCCTTTCAATGCGGGAGACCCGGGTTCGAAACCTGGTCGGGGAGACAACAACTAGGGCGGTTTTCACTAACCGTCCGGGCTGCCCACCCTGAATGAATGCAAAATATACGATACCGAGGTGGCGCATACTAAAAGCCAAGGTAAAATTAACCAGGGGTGTGATCACGAGTCCAAAGAGCTGAAGCGGCATCCAACGTCTGGAAGACAACTATTTTAAGAAAATTCCTCCACCCATTATCCTCATTTTCTCGCTTAAAATAGGCGCCGGAAGGACGATCCACACGTGGCGGAGACGCGAGCAGCCCTAACAGGTAAGTGATTAGACCAGACCTGTATTTTGATTGAAATTTTTTATTTTCGTGAGACACGGTCCAATCACGTAACGTATTCTTTTTTCTAGCCCTCATTTATATGTATATGCTCTTTGTATATCTGTTCCCGGAAGTCCACCTCCGACCATTTTTTTTCAAATGGAAAGGTATGGTAAGCGACACATCGCTTGAAAGATCTCTTCGCAAGGAATACAACACACTATTTATTTCTCGAACACTTTCAAATCCCACGTGATAAAAAAAAGAAAACCAATTTTATAACTTGTGCTCGCGCCACTTTGGGTCACTTAGGACCACGCGGAATCAACGTATTTTGAGCCTACCGCCTTGCCCAATTGCTTTTCATATTCATGGATTGTTGTAGTTTCTGTTCATCCGACTATGCACGTCGTGTTGCTTTCTTCTGATCTTCCTCAAATCCCCTTGTATGAACAATGATCACATTCTATTCATCAGATCTGGCGATCCCATCTCCACTAAGTCCCTCTGCACTTGTTTGTACCACTTTGGTCTTGTACGTTTGTTCTGTAGAATTTTTTTTCGCGTCACTTTATTAATAAATAAATATTTAAATCGAAATTTAAATCGATTTCGGCGTCTATCGAAAGGAGGGGACAGGTATTCCGACCTGTGCCGAGATCGCGCTAGAGCAAGCTCAGCAATCACGTCGTGGTTTAAGATAAGAAGCAGTAGGATTTGAGGGCTCGTCGAGATTGCAACAATTATCGCGCGCATTTCGTCAATCGACATGTTGTTCACGCTCGTGTTAAATTTGTAAAATGTTAAGTTGAATCTTGATCGGGTGGTGCGATCACGGTCCGGAAGGCAGCATCGGCTTTTCTTCCGTCCGGAGCGATATAATTTAAGGGTGTCCCTTCAGATATTTCCCTGTATATATTATTTTTCCTATTTTCCGAAAAAAGGCGACGGAAGGACGTTCCACCACGGGCGGAGACGAGAGCAGCCTAAAGGCAAGTGACGGGACCATTCCGATTTAATACGTCAACTGTAAATAACTTTTCGTAAACCCTTTCGCTGCGCCGGGCGCATATATGCGGCGGCTAATATCACCCGCCTACGTGCGCCGAGCGTCTTAAGTCGCCCAGCTACTTACTTGTATCATGTGCGTCGTACGCCTTTATGCGCTTAGTGGGCGTTCAAATCCTACAGCGCTGTAATGCACTTTAGTTTGTTTAGTTGTCAAAGTGAAATCAAAACTGCTATAACCCAGCAAAAATTAAATATTAATTGTTATATTTTATATACCTAACTATTAATTAAATTATTTCTCAATATAATTTAGGATGAATCAAAATAGAGAACAATATTCTGAGATTGTCACAAAAAGTGATAGCGAAAATGAGCATTTCCTTTTGAAGATTTTGATTCAGAAAATGAATCTGAAACAAATTTATTGACATTTCCTCCCATGGACTGGTGGTATTCAGAAGATTCGACTACCTCAGAAGTAATTAAGTAATTAAAGTCCGTAAACGTAGAGTTCTTCCAATTCTAGACTCGGCTGGACAAAGATTTTAATCCTAAACACCACTACTTTGACGAAAGTCGATCTGGATATGTATAAGGTAAACCTCGCCCTTCAACAGTTTTAGATTGTTCTGAATTATTTTTCAATCTATAGATTTAGTGAATCATATCGTTATTCAAACGAACAAATATTACACGTACATAATGCAGTCAGAGAAAATAACTCTCGTTTCCATGATTGGAAAGATAAAAATATTAGTAAGATGTACTGCTTTTTAGCTGCCACTATGCTCATGGCTCATATAAAAAAAATCTAGCATTGGCCAATATTGGTCGACCGATAAACTTATACAAACTAAATCATTCTCACATATATAATGCCACGGGATAGATATCTGCTACTGTATCGTTTATTGCATTTCAATGACAATAACGAACCAAACATAAATAATCGCTTACAATTAGTGAGAATAGATATGGTTCTACAAAAATTAATTACAGCTTTCAAAAATATTTTTTTCTTGTACACGAACGTGTGTATTGGTTTTTATACAAAATTATTGGTCTTCATGCAGTACCAACAAAACGAAATAGATTTGGAATGAAATCATTTGTTCTATGTGATTGTAAAACGGGTTTTATTCTGTATATAATAATATATACATCAACTAACGTAACACGCTGCAGTAGATAAATTGGACTGTCCGGAAGTATTGCTTTAAAACTTTTGGACCCATATCTTTGAAAAGGCCATTAGTTATTTGTTGATAACTGGTATTCTAGCCCCGCTCTATTTTATAACCTACACAAAAACAAAACAGGTGCTTCTGGAACATGCACAAAAAATAGAAAAGGCTTACCAAAACTGGCTTGGAAGTTGGCAAAAGAGGAAGTTGCGTATAAAAATTCTGACAGTATACTCGCATTAAAATGGCACGACAGAAGAGAGGTTTGGATGATTACAACATTACAAAGCGCATATATTTCTCATATTAATTATTAAAAAAATTCGCATATTAATTTCTCTTCGATTGCGGATAATAACTTTAAAATGGTCGCAATAAAAGGAAAAAGTTTCTAAACTTTCTGAATTATTTATTCCTCAATAACATTAATCATTCTTTGCCAAAAGACAAATGTATAAAGATTAACACTTTGCGAAGGTAAACTATGGGCGGGGGAAAAAAAACTTGACAGACAAGCCTAGGCAGACAAGCCTAGACAGACAAGACTAGACATACAAGACTAGACAGACAAAACTAGACAGACAAGACTAGACAGACAAGACTAGACAGACAAGACTAGACAGACAAGACTAGACAGACAAGACTAGACAGACAAGACTAGACAGACAAGACTAGACAGACAAGACTAGACAGACAAGACTAGACAGACAAGACTAGACAGACAAGACTAGACAGACAAGACTAGACAGACAAGACTAGACAGACAAGACTAGACAGACAAGACTAGACAGACAAGACTAGACAGACAAGACTAGACAGACAAGACTAGACAGACAAGACTAGACAGACAAGACTAGACAGACAAGACTAGACAGACAAGACTAGACAGACAAGACTAGACAGACAAGACTAGACAGACAAGACTAGACAGACAAGACTAGACAGACAAGACTAGACAGACAAGACTAGACAGACAAGACTAGACAGACAAGACTAGACAGACAAGACTAGACAGACAAGACTAGACAGACAAGACTAGACAGACAAGACTAGACAGACAAGACTAGACAGACAAGACTAGACAGACAAGACTAGACAGACAAGACTAGACAGACAAGACTAGACAGACAAGACTAGACAGACAAGACTAGACAGACAAGACTAGACAGACAAGACTAGACAGACAAGACTAGACAGACAAGACTAGACAGACAAGACTAGACAGACAAGACTAGACAGACAAGACTAGACAGACAAGACTAGACAGACAAGACTAGACAGACAAGACTAGACAGACAAGACTAGACAGACAAGACTAGACAGACAAGACTAGACAGACAAGACTAGACAGACAAGACTAGACAGACAAGACTAGACAGACAAGACTAGACAGACAAGACTAGACAGACAAGACTAGACAGACAAGACTAGACAGACAAGACTAGACAGACAAGACTAGACAGACAAGACTAGACAGACAAGACTAGACAGACAAGACTAGACAGACAAGACTAGACAGACAAGACTAGACAGACAAGACTAGACAGACAAGACTAGACAGACAAGACTAGACAGACAAGACTAGACAGACAAGACTAGACAGACAAGACTAGACAGACAAGACTAGACAGACAAGACTAGACAGACAAGACTAGACAGACAAGACTAGACAGACAAGACTAGACAGACAAGACTAGACAGACAAGACTAGACAGACAAGACTAGACAGACAAGACTAGACAGACAAGACTAGACAGACAAGACTAGACAGACAAGACTAGACAGACAAGACTAGACAGACAAGACTAGACAGACAAGACTAGACAGACAAGACTAGACAGACAAGACTAGACAGACAAGACTAGACAGACAAGACTAGACAGACAAGACTAGACAAACAAGACTAGACAGACAAGACTAGACAGACAAGACTAGACAGACAAGACTAGACAGACAAGACTAGACAGACAAGAATAGACAGACAAGACTAGACAGACAAGACTAGACAGACAAGACTAGACAGACAAGACTAGACAGACTAGACAGACTACACAGACTAGACAGACAAGACTAGACAGACAAGACTAGACAGACAAGACTAGACAAACAAGACTAGACAGACAAGACTAGACAGACAAGACTAGACAGACAAGACTAGACAGACAAGACTAGACAGACAAGACTAGACAGACAAGACTAGACAGACAAGACTAGACAGACAAGACTAGACAGACAAGACTAGACAGACAAGACTAGACAGACAAGACTAGACAGACAAGACTAGACAGACAAGACTAGACAGACAAGACTAGACAGACAAGACTAGACAGACAAGACTAGACAGACAAGACTAGACAAGACTAGACAGACTAGACAGACTACACAGACTAGACAGACAAGACTAGACAGACAAGACTAGACAGACAAGACTAGACAGACAAGACTAGACAGACAAGACTAGACAGACAAGACTAGACAGACAAGACTAGACAGACAAGACTAGACAGACAAGACTAGACAGACAAGACTAGACAGACAAGACTAGACAGACAAGACTAGACAGACAAGACTAGACAGACAAGACTAGACAGACAAGACTAAACAGACAAGACTTAACAGACAAGACTAGAGAGACAAAATTAGACAGACAAGACAAGAGTAGACAGTCGAGTGCGAGCGTTCATCGAGAGTGGACGTACCTGCAAATATTCTAAACTTTAAATTTTAAGCAATAAATTTTTACTTTATACAAGTGCAATTTAGTGTATAACTGTGTTATTAAGATCTAAGATCAGTGAGAACCCTACAGAAAATCAATTAGATGTGCTTACGACATTTTTACGTTCGGAGTTCGGAGTTCGGAATATGAAATTTTCTTACCAGGTATAATAAGAAAACACGTGGAGCCCCTGAAGATGTTAATCTCCGATTTAACTTTACAAGTAGAAAAATTAACCAACGAAAAGTTAATTAGCGCCTCAGGTTCTAAATCACCTTCAATTCCGTCAAATAAATCTAATTCAAAACAAATGGAACGGGCTGATATCACAGGGAGTGAAAGTGAAAGTGAGTTCAACGAACGAAGCGATAAGGCAGCAAAAACATCCAACACTGCAGATAAACGTACTAGCGCAAAAAACACAAACAGTACGGAACCCGAAATTATTCCGGCTCAACCAGAAGGAATTAACCGTCAAAACAGTGGAAATTGGGAAATTCAGCGCAAAAAAAGAAGATCAACTAGAAAATCATACGTTGTTCACGGTACAGACGACGCAACCATAATAAAGGCAGCAAACCGATATCCCGATTTTTTATTAAGACTAGCCAACGTGCCAAAATGGACCCAATAAACCGATTATTTATCCACCAAGCACAAAAAGTTAACAACAATAAATTTATTTTGATTAATCAGAACACCCAGTCAATTGGGAATTCTATCGACAGAATTGAGTTTATGCTCGAGAAATTTCCTCAGTGTAGTTTCCTCGTTCTAACGGAACACTGGAAGTCCGCTGAACAACTAGAGACGCCCAAAATAAAGGATTTTAATCTGGCCCCTTATTTCTGTAGTGAAGAAGGTGCACATGGAAAAAGGGCTAAATATATCAAACAAGGAACTGTATGGAGACCAAAGCAAGATTTCGCCAGAATAGCAGAAAAGTTTGGTAAATTCAATAAACAACAAAGTAAAATAATTATTGTAGGAATATATAGAGCGCCTTTGACACCTATTAGTAATTTCTTCACAAAACTATATGAACTCCTAATTTTATTAGCCAGTGAGTGTAATAAGTTTATTATAGCTGGCGACTTTAATATTAATATCCTAAAGCGGACGAATAATAGCCAGCTGTTTTTGTCATTAGTAGAGTCTTTCAATGCAGAGATTATTTCAAGGGAAGTAACACACCCTATGTCTGGATCATGCTTAGACAATTACATCGTTAATATTAATGTTCCATTCAATATTAATACAAGAGACTTCCACATCTCGGACCACTACGCACTACTCCTAACATTGTAGGACGAAAAGGTAGCAGCATCGTCCAATTTTAAACAAGTAATAATATTTAACGAAGTAAATATGAAGCATCACAAACATTTAATGACGAATGTAGTTTGGGATGAATTATATCAAGTGGACACCTACGCTATAAATGAGCAATGGGATTTTTTCATGTATTTGTTCTTAAAACATTTTCACGAGGCCTTTCCCAAAGTTTCTTTTAATAAGAAAAGAACAACTCAACGAGTTTTTACAAATCCTCAGCTAACAATCAGTGAAAACAACTTAAATCTCTTACAAATTATGTCTCATTCCAATCCATTATTTAAAAACCAGTATAATAATCTTTGATCTAAGAGATGCAAAATACGGGAAAAATAAACCGCAAAACAGCAAAAAATTCTTAAACCCAAATGTGTTATTGACTACAATCTGTTGATGGGTAGTGTAGATAAATGTAAAACGATTTTGAGCAGAATTAATTATGTACGAAAAAACGCAAAATGGCACAACAAATATTGTTTTTCATCTCCTGGATGTCTTGACATATAATGCTAAAACACTCTGTAATACAGTAACAAATAAAATATGTCAATAGAATTCTTAAAAAAAAAACAGTTAATTCCAGAAATATTGTAGAAATACCATGAACCAAAAACCTTGATTCGGAGACGAACTTTAGACAGAGATACAGCCTACATACAGATTTGTCTCGAAACACCAAATCCGTAAGAAACTGTGTTGTATGCTCAAAACATAATAAGCGAGGAGAATCTCATTAAAAATGCAAAATATGTGATGTGGGATTATTTGTAACAATCCCACATACGCGAAAACCGCGCCGAACAGATGCTTCACACAAGTTCGTGCGGAGGTCGCTTGATAAAAACTAAATCTGCGATAGGTTGTAACTGTGAAAGAGTTAAATAAAGTCCATTCAACTTGAATACTAATACTTTAATAATGCAACAAATACTTTAATGCAAGAAATGTTAAAAATAGGTACAATTTCTATCTTGTTAAAGCGCAAATCGTAAATGCAAGGTAACATGCATCTCTAATGTTTTGTAACATTTCTGGTGTTACCTGCCGTATTTCATGCCTAATACGGTACTTAATATATCGTTCTCAAAGTCGTCATCAAAGTGATTATGTGTGTTTTTCCTCGTTTTTTTTTTCCAGTTCACTACAATCTATAACTTTTCAAACAATTTCAAATAGAATTTCTTAAAACAAAGAAGCAAACTTTGCTGCAGTTAATTTTGAAAATACCCGGCACATCCACCACCAGAGTTGGACAAGTACACTATCTCGCATTTCTGGCAGATTTCATGCTAGCATAACCTTTGAACGACTCACCACAGAGACTTCTAGTCTTCACCAATCGATTCAGCGTCCCAAAATTAGTCGGATAACGTATATAATATTCCGTGGGAAGCTTTCAGTTAAGAAATACCATCGACTCGGGAAGCCTAGACCGCGGAAACGACGAAATGCGAGAAAATCGATTTTTTCAATATCGTTATTTTTTGAGCCACAGCAAAATTAAAAAACATTTCTGGAAGCATTTTTGCTGCTGATTACAGATATGCAAATTATATTTCACTAGCTCTTTCGGTTCACTATCGCCAGCAAAAATTGAAGAAATTTCTATGAAATTTCGGCGCTCTAGTAGAGATCTCAGAAAGTCGTGAATTTCCTGCGGATAATCTCAGTGTATTAACAGGAAAGTGACCTTCTGAAAACGATGCAGCAAACCGTTTTTAATTACCTGCAACCGTTTCCGAGATAATTACTTAGCAAATCGAGAATCAAGTAAATTTCAGTTTGAAATTTATCGACGAATTACTGAATATTTCCGGACAATTTACACATCGACTTGTTCGCCTTGTCGTGCAGTTACTGTGGGCTCAAAATGATTTTGCTGCTATTTACCGTTTTCGAAAAAATCGAAAAAAACCGAAAAAGTACGTATTTCGCGCACGAAATGATGGAAAAATTTTGTCGAAAATTTTTTTGCAAATTATTTTCGTGATTTTTTTTTTGTTATACGAAGGCAATCGAAGTGTGAAAACGGTTTTGCAGTTTATTTTGTTCTACAGTTACAAATAAACAAATTTTATATTTTTTTCGCTCTACATAATCACACATTTCCTACTGATTTGACGCTGTCATAGCTTTTGAACCGCTTTCCACAGAGACTTCTGGTCTCTACCAATCGATTCAGCGTCCCTAAATTAGTTGGAAAACGTATATAATATTCCCTGAAAGCTTTCTGAAAGTTAAGAAATACCATTGACTCGGGAAGTCTAGACTGCGGAAACGAGGAAATGTTAGAAATTTTTTCAAAATTCGTATTTTTTGAGTCACAGCAAAATTGAAAAACGTTTCTTAACGCATTTTTGCTGCTCATTACAGATATGCAAATTAGATTTCGCTAGCTCTTTTAATTCACTTTCGCCTGCAAAAATTGAAGCAATTTTTATGAAATTTCGGTACTCTAGTGGAGATCTCGGAAAGTCGTGAATTTCCGGCGTACAATCTTAGTGTGTCCACAGTAAAATGACCTTCTGAAAACGATGCCGCTATCCGTTTTAAATTATCTGCAACCGTTTCCGAGATATCTGCTTAGCAAATCGAGAATCAGGTAAATTTCAGTTTGCAATTTGTCGACGAATTATTGAATATTTCCGAATAATTTATACATCGCCTTGTTCGACTTGTCGTGTAGTTTCTGTGTGCCCAAAATGATTACGCTGCTCTTTACCGTTTTCGAAAAAATCGAAAAAAACCGAAAAAGCATGTATTTTTCGAACGAAATGATGGGAACATTTTTGTCGAATTTTTTTGCAAATTTTTTTCGTGATTGTTTTTTTGTTACAGGAAGGAAATCAAAGTTCTGAAAACGGTTTTCCAGTTTATTTCGCTCTAAAGTTACAAATAAACCAATTTTATAATTTTTTTTCGCTGTACCCAATCACACATTTCCTACTGATTTGACGCTGTCATAACTTTGGAACTGCTCACCACAGAGACTTATTGTCTTCGCCAATCGATTCAGCGTCCCAAAATTAGTCAGAGAGCGTATATAATATTCCCTTGGAAGCTTTCAGTTAAGAAATACTATCGACTCGCGTAGTCGAGACCGCGGAAACGACGAAATACGAGAAAATCAATCGTTTTTTTTTTGAGTCACAGCAAATTTCAAAAACGTTTCTGAAAGCATTTTTGCTGCTGATTACAGATATGCCAATTATATTTCGCTAGCTCTTTCGATTCACTTTCGCCTGCAAAAATTGAAGAAATTTTTATGAAATTTCGGCGCTCTATTGGAGATTTCGGAAAGTCGTGAATTTCCGGCGGACATTCTCAATTTATCTATAGGAAAATGACATTTGAAAACAATGCCGCATACCGTTCTTAATTATCTGCAACCGTTTCTGAGATATCTATTTAGAAAATCGAGAATCGGTTAAATTTCAGTTTGAAATTTATCGACGAGTTATTAAATATTTCCGGACAATTTACACATCCACTTGTTCGTCTTGTCGTGTAGTTTCTATGTGCCCAAAATGATTTCACTGCTCTTTACCGTTTTTGAAAAAATCGGAGAAAACCTTTTCGGTGTGCATGAAGTCGTGAACTTCCCGCGGACAATCTTAGTATATCCATAAGAAAATGACCTTCTGAAAACGATGTCGCAAACTGTTTTTAATTATCTGCAGCCGTTTCCGAGATATCTACTTAGCAAATCGAGAATCGGGTAAATTTCAGTTTGAAATTTATCGACGAATTATTGAATATTTCCGGATAATTTGCACATCAACTTGTTCATCTTGTCGTTTAGTTTCTGTGTACCCAAAATGATTTTGCTGCTTTTTACCGTTTTCGAAAAAATTGAATAAAACCGAAAAAGCAAGTATTTTTCGAACGAAATGATGGAAAATTTTTGTAGAATTTTTTTTGGAAAATTTTCTACAATTTTTTTTTTTGGTTACTCCAAAGATATTGAATTGCTGAAAACGATTTTCAGGCTTATTTCTCTCTAAAGTTACAAATAAGCAATATATATCCTATATCTTGGATATTTTGAGCATTTAAATCGAATAAACTGGAAAATCGTGTTCACCACTTTTATTTCTTTCTGATATACTGAGAAAAGGGCAAAAAAAAATCCATCACTTTAATCAGGAAATAATTGCAATTTCGGTTCTTTACGATCCTCTCGGAAACAACAAATCCTAGCGAAATCATTTTCGGCACAATAAAACTAGACGACAAGAAGAGAAAATCGATGTGTATTCACATCGATTTTCTTGATTTCTTGAAATCGATTGCTTGAACCAGGCAACACAGAAGCTTAATTTTTGCTTTCCTATCTTAATTAAACAGTGCTAAAGACGATTAACAACAGTTACACTAAAAAACCTAACCTAACCTAAGTTTTAATCAAATCAGTATTCTGCACTTTACCCAACGTTTTTGGTCTTGAATCCATACCCAATTTCTGCACTAAATTTAAGTATTTTATACGCTTTTTATTTAAAATAATAAAACGCTTTTTAGTTTGGCAAAATACGTGTCAGTATTTACAAATAAATGTTATATAATGAATAGCTGGTTGTTCGCACCACTTTTAATAAATCCATGTTTTCAATCGAAATTTGAATCGATTTCGGCATCTACCAAAAGAAAAAATCCTGGGCCGAAATCTCGCGATTATTTATTAATCACGCCGCGAATTTATGTTTCCGGCAGTAGGATTTGAGCGTTGGTCGAACTCACAACAATTACAGTATGCTTAGAGCACGGAAATCAAAGGGCGAACAACGTCGACCGACATTGTGCACGTATTACAAATTTATAAATGCCAAGTTAAAGCTACAACGGGTGGTGCGATCACAGTCCAAAAAGGCTGCAGCGGCTTTTTCTTTTTAACGACACAATTTAAGGGTATCCTATTGATAGTTATTGTTTTCTCATTTTCCTCCCTTTAAATAGGCGATGGAAGGACGTTCCACCACGGGGCGGAGATGCGACCAACCCCAAGGTAAGTTGAATCAAATCGCGATGGTCCCGTCATCGCGATTTGATTCAACCACCAAATACATTTTTCGTTAAATTCAGTCCAATCACTGGTCTTAAAAGTAACACCTTTGGCCGTTGCGCACGGAGCGAATAACCTCAACGGATCATCTCGTTCACCTTTCCCTTACATATAAATCAACCTAAATACTTATATTATTCAATTGAATTCATTTCGACTGTATGCGTTCATTTATTAACCCCTTGACGTGCGAATAAAATGCGCGTTGACGTGTCCATATACATGTGATCTTATCACATATACATGACGTCTTAGAGACGTCATTGTATGTCAAGGGGTTAATAGTTTAATAACAATAGTTTTAAGATTTTAATAAAATATAAACCTCAAGCCTTACATTACTTACAGCCGGGGAGCAGGGAAGGAGCCTCCCCCACGTGCATTTTCTCCTGTATATGCTGTTCGCGCCAATTTTAATAAATCTGTATTTTAATTCAACATTTGAATCGATTTCGGCACCGATTAACATAAGGGGAAAGGTGTTTCGACCTGGGCCGAAATCGCGCGATTTACTTATCAATTTACTTCGCGAATTTATATTATTCGGAGAGTATGCTTCGAGTGCGTGAAGCGTAGAGACAAGAATCGAAGCGCGAACAAAGCTCGACCGACACGTGTACGCATCTTTAAGTTTATCGTTTTAAGTCAAGTTAACCAGGGGTGTAATCACGAGCCCAAAGGACTGAAGCGGCATCCAACGTCTGGAAGACAACAATTTTAAGGGAATCCTTCCACTTACAATCCCTATTTCCTCCCTTAAAAAAAGGCGCCGGAAGGACGATCTTACGTGGCGGAGACGCGAGCAGCCCTAACAGGTAAGTGATTATACCAGCCCTGTTTTAAAACTGGAAAATTTGATTTTCGTGAGACACGGTCCAAACATTGGTCCTTCGAACCGGATATGCGAACATATGCAGAATATGCCGGCGCCCCCTCGTAACACTGTCCCACCAGACAGTGGCCAATCCTTCCACCAGCGGAAACCACCGGACACGAAAAAGTGAAGAAAGCCTTACAACCTTAATTCCCAAACAATTACAAATTTATATCAGTGCCGACCGAATTTATTGGCAACGCTGAAATTAGCTCCATAAATTCGATCACGCGATTGTTCAAGAAGAAATACCGACCGCAGCTTAACCCTTTAACATACGAATAAAATGACGTTGACATGTCCATATGCATGTGATCTTATCACATATCCATGACGTCTTAGAGACATCGTTGTATGTCAAGGGGTTAACAAGTTTTTTAAATGTGAAATTGATTTTGTTCAAAAATTTGATTTTGTTTCAAATTGATTATTGCTAATTTTTATGAATAATGGATATTAATAATACATATATTAATTTCTTCTGATCCCAACAAATTCTAAAACGTATAGAAAAGAAATATAAAAGGGAAGAATCGGAAAATGTTATTTTCCGATTTTATTTATACATTGAGTGAGTGCCTTGAGTGTCTAGCATTCTCTGCTCAAGTCTTTCTTTTCCTTATATTACGTGTTTTCTTGCAATTTCATAGAATAAATATTCATTTTATAACAGAATATCGTTTCCTCGCAATTTTTCCTATCAAAGAAAAATAATATCTCTGTTTGTTGAATTGACATTCTATATCTGATCGCCTTGCCAACGTTCATTATTGGTATTGCGATATTAATAAAAATATTAAGTTGCATATAAATCGATGCTAACGCAATATACAGCGCCCACGTGAAGTGCAATAATTCATTTTTTAATCTCAATTGCCATACACTACTCATTATTCGAAATAGCACACCGATATCGCCCAAAATAATTCGATTAAACCGGTAAATCGTTTCAAGTAAATCACGAATAGTTTTCCAGGAAATACCATTCGCAATTTTCATGTTACAGCAGCAAAAATCTGACATGTATTTTATTTAAATCATTCTTTCTTTCATTTAGCCTGTCTTAGTCCACTCCCAAACATCGGCCTCTTCCAAGCTTTCCTATTTCTCTCTTTCTTGGGCTACTTACTTCTAGTTTCCTCTCGCGTGGCGTCGGATGTCGTCCCGCTATCTTTCTTGACGCCTGCCAACACTCGTCTTCGATCTTCGCGGCCACCATTTTAGTAGGATTTTAGTTCACTTGATATTGTCTCTCGCTCTGTGATCCGCCCATTGCCACTTAAGACGCACCACTCGCTTCACCAAATCCACGATCCCTGTTTTCCTCCAGATTTCTTATTTTGTCCCTGAGGCCGATTCCCAGCATCGCTCGCTTCGTCGCCCGCTATCAGAGTCGAAGTTGATTTGCGCAGTACATCGTTAGATTTACAGTCTCAAGCCCATACGTTGCGACCGGCAAGATGCATGCGTCATAAACCTTCCTCTTGAGGTTTATAGGGATGCGTGGATCCGGGAAGAATGTAGCTGAGCCTGCCAAACGCCGCCCAGGTCAAGCCTATCTTCTTCTTCTTCTGTTGGCTTTATAACCCGCGGTGGGTTTTTGTCTCTAAAAGTCTTCTTCCATTATTTTTCTTAATTATTTAAGATTAACAATCTTCTTCCATTCTGTCCTTTCACCGGCTTTCTCTCTCCAATCCCTTACTCCCATCTTTCTAAGACTTTCCTACACGTCTTCCATCCATCTTTTCCTTGGCCTGCCTCTTTTCCTTCTTCCTACTGGCCGCCAGTTGTACATTTTCTTGTCTGGTCTGTCGTCATGCCGATAGATCTGGTGATTTCAAGGTCAAGTCGATACGTCTGGTGATTTCGGCTGTCTGATAGCCCTTTCACAACTTGATGTTATGTCCCATGTACATATCATCGGCTTTCTCAAGAGTATGATACCCGACGGCGATCATTATATTGCTCGGACTGATGATTTTAGTTTTCTGAAGAATTCCAGTTTCCACGTAGCATCCCTAGGTAATACGAGTCGCTGCTGGTAGGTACAATAACGTCGGCAAAGCGTAGGTGATTAAGGCAGCTTTCGTCGATGTCGACTCTCTTTCTCTCCAAAAAAAGATTTTTAAATATGTTCTCCAGCGCTAGCGTAAAAAGTTTGGGTGAGATGGTATCGCCTTGTCGGACCGGTATTTCTGCCGTAACCCAATCCTCTTCCAGCTTGAGATACAAGGTAGCATTATAGCGAAGAAGGATCTGCTGGCCTGCAATTCTTCGGACACTGAGATAGTTTTACCAATCTCGGGATCTTGTTGGTAAAAAGTTTGGGTGAGATGGTATCGCCTTGTCGGACCGGTATTTCTGCCGTAACCCAATCCTCTTCCAGCTTGAGATAGAAGGTAGCATTATAGCGAAGAAGGATCTGCTGGCCTGCAATTCTTCGGACACTGAGATAGTTTTACTAATCTCGGGATCTTGTTGCGAAGGGATCTTGTTGGGGATCTTGTTGGAGTCTGTGGTCTGGTATTCGTAAGGCACGAAGTTTATTAAAAGAAAAGTAGTAGAGTGAATAAAGTATATATTACATTACGCCTATAACTAAGACAAGTTACAAGACTTAACAACTAATTTAAACTAGACCGGGTTGAGATATTTATATCATCCCGGTGGTATTCCGTGGGGGTTTGTGCTACCCCTTAATTAAATATGAGGATGCTCTTCCTACTTGACTCCACCCCTATGCGACTTTAGCGTCGTTTGAGCTTAGGATGTAAGTCGTAGCGCAAATATAATATATTTACACAAATAACTAAAAAGGTTCCCAAAGACACTAACAGTCTGGTCTATATGATTATTTTGATGGGGACGTTTTTATGTTTTAAGTGTCTTATCGAGAATTTCATTTCGGATAATAAAATATATCCGTGGGAGATATGCACGTGATTATCATCCAAAAGACTTAAAATCTTTTAAGCGTGGGACCGAGGGTTGGAATGTCCCTAAAATCACGTGTGGCTTGAAGGGGTTATATTACGACGGGTGGATGTAGTAATGGTAATTAACTATAAGAATTATTGGCTATCGTATGATAACCGTGGGACCAAGGGAGCGTAAAGGAATGTTCCTAAACACGTAGGTCGGTATGGTTTTTGTAACAACAGCATATATTGAAGCAAGTTGAGTATTTAAAGTCTATACGAGAACTATCGCCCGAAGCGCTGCTCAGGTTTCAATCGAGTCAAAGTTTTCTAGTAGCCCACAAATGCTATATGGAGAAGAATGTTGTATTCCGTGCATCTCTCGATTAATATGCATACCGTTTGGATATGGTCAATCGTGCTGAATCTCCTCTTGAAGCCACGGTGTTTGATGGGCTGGTAAAATTTGTAGATGGGTCAAATTGCTGGATAAAACCGTTGGTGATGATTTGAATAACAGCTTATCAAGGAAAGATAGCAGACTGATTGGTCTATTATTTTCGATATTCGTACAGCTCCCCTTCTTGAAGAACAAGATAACTTATGTGTTCAGCCAAGTGCCAGGGATTTTGCCATCACCGAGACACCTGTTCAAGTGTATCAAATTTGCGTGTTTTAGTGTTTCTCCTCCAGCCTTCGGCATTTCGGTCATTACTGAATCTTCACTTTTAACTCTTTTAACTGGTGTGACGTGTAAATAGCCATTACCTCATGTACTTGCGTACTATTATGAAAAAAAATATTTGAAAAATCAATACGGAAAATCATACAAATGAAAACACCAGTGTACAAAGGACCCACTCACTACTTCAACGATCCAGTGTATACCTGGACCTGCAGAGTTCGGAGGTTCCTCCACGTGGTTGAGCCAGCTGGATTTCTTAAACAGGATGGTGAATGTTGAATCCAAGGATTTTCCAGAAGAAAATCTGTACTAAGACACCGCGGTGTATGACAGATAGCATTCATGTAGTTCGTGCGGCATCCATATTTCCAAATTGATCCAGATTTGTGTTCAGTAAAGCTTCAAAACATTGAATATCAGCATAAAGTTCTTTTCCTCGCCTCTTGGGGAACACGGAAGGACCTGGGGACCACGGAAGAGGCTCATTCGCGTGCATTTTCTCCTGTATATGCAGAACATGCTGGTGCTCCCTGGTAACACTGTTCAATCAGACAGTGACAACCCTTCCACCACCGGAAACCACCGGACACGAAAAAGTAAAGTAAAGTTTGAGGTCACCTCTTGAGTTGTTTTACTTGCGTCCGCTTTAATAAGGTTTATAAGATAATGTAGTTTATAGCTGAATGGTGTCGACGAGTCCTCTTCCACATTGCTTTCGTTTCCATTTTGATTCAGTGTTGGATTTAAGGACTTTTACAAAATTGAACCACTAGTAGATTATATTCATGATAAACTATTGGATTCATAAATCTTTGAATAACCGACTAGATACAGAAATATTAAGATTATTGTAGATCGACAAAGAACGTAAGAAGAAATTTATAAAACTTCTTAGAGGCCCCGGATGTTTCTATCACATTGATGAGATTTCAACTTTTTGTTGTAATAAAAACCATACCGACCCACGTGTTTAGGAACATTCCTTTACACTCCCTTGCTCCCACGGTTATCATGCGATAGCCAATAATTGTTATAGTTAATGACCATTACGACATCCACCCTTCAAGCCACACGTGATTTTAGGGATATTCCAACCCACGATTAAAAGATTTTAAGTCTTTTAGATGATCACGTGCATGAATTTATATCTCCCACGGATATTTTTTATTATCCGAAATGAAATTCTCGGAGAAACACTTAAAACATAAAAACATCCCCATCAAAATAATCATGTACACCAGATTGTTAGTGTCTTTGGGAACCTTTTTAGTTATTTGTGCAAATATATTATATTTGCGCTACAACTTACATCCTAAGCTCAAACGACGCTAAAGTCGCATAGGGGTGGAGTCAAGTAGGAAGAGCATCCTCATATTTAATTAAGGGGTATGCACAAACCCCCACGGAATACCACCGGGATGATATAAATATCTCAACCCGGTCTAGTTTAAATTAGTTGTTAAGTCTTGTTAACTTGTCTTAGTTATAGGCTTAATGTAATATATACTTTATTCACTTTACTACTTTTCTTTTAATAAACTTCGTGCCTTACGAATACCAGACCACAGAAGCAACAAGATCCCGAGATTGGTAAAACTATCTCAGTGTCCGAAGAATTGCAGGCCAGCAGATCCTTCTTCACAACAATGATACCTTGTATCTCAAGCTGGAAGAGGATTGCGTTACGGCAGAAATACCGGTCAGGAGGGGCGTCCGGCAAGGCGATACCATCTCACCCAAACTTTTTACCCTAGCGCTGAAGAACATATTTAAAAATCTTTTTTTGGAGAGAAAGAGAGATTATATATGCGATACGACTTACGTCCTAAGCTCAAACGACGCTAAAGTCGCATAGGGGAGGAGTCAAGTAGGAGGAGCATCCTCATATTTAAATAAGGGGTATGCACAAACCCCCACGGAACACCACCGGGATGATATAAATATCTCAACCCGGTCTAGTTTAGGTTAGTTGTTAAGTATTGTTAACTTGTCTTAGTTGTAAGCTTAATATAATATAATATTTAGTTATCAATCTATATATATATATATATATATATATATATATATATATATATATATATATATATATATATATATATATACTTTATTCAGTCTACTACTTTTCATTTAATAAACTTCGTGCTTTACGAATACCACAAAAGACCACAAAAGCAACAAGATCCCGAGATTGGTAAAACTATTTCAGTGTCCGAAGAATTGCATGCCAGCAGATCCTTCTTCACAACAATTTGTTTCGATTGAAAATGAACATAAAGATAATATTAACTTAAAAATAATTAGTAATAAAAAGTTATATTGTTAAATGGTATTTCATTTTTCTTCTTAGGACGCCGTCTCCCGTTGATGGTTGACGATCCAACTGGCTACAATGGTGCGTCAAAGCGCACCTCTGAAAATCTCCGTCGTGATAGATGTACGTCCGAGCCATCGACGCAGATCCTTTAGCCATGAGTTCTGCCGTCTGCTCACAGATCGTTTACACCCGATCTTTCCCGTAAGATCTCGTAACGCTCTCCCCTCACAACGCGTCTGTTGTATTGGAGCTTTCGTTCTTTGACGTTTGTCATCAACTCTTTACCATAACATATTCTCCTCAACACTTCCTCATAAGATATGCATGATCCATCCCTTGTACGTCTTTGAGCCCCTACCTTTCCATGTTTTTAGTGTAATCGGTCCAGCGTAGTCTACACCAGTGTGTAGAAACGGGCGTGAGGGTGTAACTCGAGGGAGATGTAGTTGCCCCATCAATTGATGAGCACGGATCCCCCTCTGCCGGGCACACACTACACACCGTAAGATGTGAGATTTAACAGGAGCTCTTCAACGAAACATTGGCGAAGGTAGGCCAGGGTGAGCTGAGTTCCTCCATGAAAGGTACTGCGATGAGCGTGGTCATTGAGTAGTAGCGATAATCTTGCCTGACGGGGAAGGATGGCGGGAGGTTTTTCTTCTTCGTTTTCAAGAGCTGACTGATTGAGACGGCCTCCAACACGAATGATGCCATTCTCGTCAATGAACGCTGTCAGCCGTGTGAAGGGATGACTGCGAGGCAACGTTGAGCCAGAGTTGAGCTGCTTGAACTCCATGGGAAAGTACGCGGCTTGAGTGGCCTTTATCCAGAAGTGTTTTGCCAATAGCATGTCGTCGGATGGTATGACACACACTGGTGAGTTGAGCTTCTTACGCAATTTCTGAGCGAATCTAAAACAAAGTGCGGTTAAGGGAAACAGTTTATGCAGTGAGGATACCTGGTGTATGAGGTTCCAGTGAGAATCAGCGTGTGGTGCAACTACGGTCAGTGAGATGCCTGTTCGAAGGACCAAATGTTTGAGAATTAGCAATTAAAATTGATAGTTTATTCTTAATAGTCTTTTCTTAAGATTTATTATTAATGGTTTTCGTGATTCAGAAGAAAGATGGTATTAATAAAATTAGTCTATAGCGATATTTCATAACAAAACAAAACTAAGCTTTTAATTGAGTATAAAATAAAGATCATGCTAGTATCTCCTCTTTTCCTCACAATACCTCGTTGGTTAACCTGTCTGCCAAGAATATACGCAGTATACGGCGATACAAGCACATCTCAAAGGCGTCAATGAGGCTCTCCATTGATTGACTGACAAGGGGACCGTATGATACGGGAATCACCGATTAGATTCATTTTTAGTACACGCGTAGGTGATGACCAGGAGTATAACAGGTGCAAGTAGTAAAACGCAATACTCATCCGTTTCCGAGAAATTAATTAATTGAGAAATTAATTAATTTTTGTGCGTTCGACTGCTTTGTACGTTAACAAAAATTCAACAAGCGAGTGGCGCAACGCTAACAGTCGCGCTTCGAAAGCGGAAGGTCGGCGGTTCAAACCCGCCAGCATGCTTGCGTTTTTTCTTCAAAAATTTCATATTTTTTACAAATTGATGTGTCTTGAATAATGTTTATTTTGGAATCAATTGTAAATATTTTTTTAACGGGAAGTAGCAAGCACCATTAAGTTAACTTATCAAGTTCCCCCCTGAAAACTACCCGAGCATCTTGGAATCGCTCCACGTATAACCTGATGATGTCGCTATATTATTTGCCCCCTTACATCCCTCTTCCATAATATAGTGAAGATTTATTTTACCCTATTCACTATCGTCCTGTTCGAGCGACGTATTACTGCACGAACTTGGATGATATTCGTCATAGAAGCTGGGAAAACAATAATTATTACGGCATCAAGCGGAATGTTATCCCTTTCGATTTTCGACCTTTTTTTATCTGGATGGTATTCGTCGTCTGATTCCAATGGAGATTCGTCGTCTAATTGTAATGCAGATTCTTCGACTTCTTCAAACAGACCTTCTTCGTCGAGTTCTTCAAACATAATAAAATCGTCTCTTACAACTATTATATGTTCCGCCAGAGTTTTCATTATTGCACTATACAATTTTTTTCCCGATTTCCATATGTTCTTCTTTAATCACCGCAGAGGGTTCCCTCGCGATTTTATTTTTTCGAGAAGGAGCTGTTCACAATATACTAGCGCCGTTTTAGCGCCGAGTATTTTAGCGAACCGGCGACCTCGCGCTTTTGAAGTGCTACTGTTACCGTTGCGCCACTCGCGTGTTGAATTTTTGTTAACGTATAATGCAGACGAACGCAATAAAAATAATTAATTTCTGAATTAATTAATTTCTCGGAAACGGATGAGTATTGCGTCTTACTACTTGCACCTATTATACTCCTGGTCATCACCTACGCGTGCACTAAAAATGAATCGAATCGGTGATTTCCTTATCATACGGTCCCCTTGTGATTGCCAAGCTCTCGGAACCATATAGTAGCACTGGGAAGATATTTACGTTGCTATATATACCTATGCGCAGCTGTAGGTTCAGGTCTCTACTAGGGAAGAGGGTCTTCATGGAGATGAATGTGCTTCTGGCCTGCTCTAACCTTGATTAGATTGCTATTTTAGAATCACTAAATAAAATTAAATAACAACCAGGTCGTGGAACAAGTGTTAACCCTTAACCACCTGCCATACGTCTCAGGTGAGAAAATTACTGCTACTTTGGGTCTGAGAGACGTATGTCAGGTGGTTAGGTGTTAAATATCTTGGAGCTCTCGTCAACGAGAACTTATGAGGGCTCCAAGATATTTTAACTGACGGCACTTGATCCACGACTTGGTTGTTATTTCAATGTTGGTTGCTTAATAATTACTAGTAAAGAATGACTAGACTTCACTATAACCTGACGATTTTTCTTAACTAGTAAAACTAGGCAACTAGTAAAGGTTTTGTAATTTTCATTCTTGTAGTCTTAAACAAAGTAAGTAACTTAATGTTAGAATAACAGGATCCAAAATTGTCTCTGAAATAAATTTAAGTTTTATTATTGTATAGCTGTAAGTTTCTGATATCGTAAATCAATATGCATTTTGATTAAAAACTTGTATTTTACACATTCCGCAGAACTTTTCTTAATTTAAAATACCCTGACGGGAAAAACTTTTCAAATTCTTCTCAGACTCGCGACTTCTAAACTTTTCGTATTCTGATGGGATTATAATTTTTCCCGTCTGGCTTTCACCTTAATAATCTATAAACTTTGCATAAAGCGCAAGCAATTTATATTATCCAATCAATATAATAAAATCGTTATGAACATAAAGCGACTACAGTTATTTACACTGCAGACAGAGCATGCCATTGATGAAATGTTTCTACAGATTAAATGTTCATTTTCAATGTCTCCGGGTAGTCGCTCGCGACAATTCAAACTGTACAGACGTATGGTGAGCGAGTATGAACTATCGCCGATAACGTTATCGGACTTTCTCAATTTATTCTCGTCAATCTTTTTATATACCGTGCGTCCAAAATCTAGTAAAGGGACGCAAGAGCAACAAATGGTGTAAAAGCCATGGAAATTGGCTTGTTAGCTAATAGGCCACTCAATTTATCACCTAATGTAACCCCATCAGTAACAACCATGAGCGATCTACGTGTAACCCTAACAAGAAACCCAACTAAACCCTGCAACGACGATCCACCAACATGGCAAATTGTCCATAACAAAAAAAGACGTAGGTATTCAAACGCATCTGCGACCAGCGTCGAACAAAGTACCCCAACCTCCACTAATAACAGATTTTCTCCTCTCGGAAACAATCATCACGATAATCAAGCTATGGACGTAGCGGCTAGCGTGAGAATCCCAAAACCGCCGCCAATATTTATAACGGATGTGAAATCTATTACTGAGCTGGAGAAATGCTTGGAAAATGTTGTCAACAAAAGCGGCTACACACACAAAACTATCAACACCGACGGACATATCAAAATAATAGCCAGGGACTCTGAAACTTACAAAATAGAAAAATAATACACATATTAGACGATGTAAAGGCATCGTACCATATTTATCAACAGAAACAAAACCGTGCCTACAGAATGGTACTAAGGTCTCTCCATCCGACAACTCCCGTCAAGATGCCAGCGGTAGGGACACACCAGGACTTATTGCCACAGACAATTTAGATGTGTCAAATGCAATGGCGATCACAACTCAACGTCTTGCGTAAAATCCAGAGATATCCCTGCCAAATGTGTCCTCTGCAGGGATAACAACCCATCCAACTACAAGGGTTGTCGCATGTATCAAAACATACTCAATAAAAGAGCTTCCTCCACACAGAATCCCCACTGGCATAGATCAGTACGACAACGCGTAAACAACACCAGCGAGGACGAATCCAACCAAACCCAGCCTAATACTACGCCTGCGAGTGGTGCACGCAATCTGAGCTATGTACAAGCGGCTAGAGCAAACACAAGCTCTCACACGAACAACCCCAACGAAAAGTCAGAAATAATAAACATTCTCGACAAATCATTCAACGAATTTAGGACAGCAATTATGCAGCAAAACGAACTCTTAAAAACTATGTTAAACCTTCTGACAGCAGTATTGACAAAGTTTGTGGACAAATAATTCACGTCCTACTGATTAGCATTATGGAACGCCAACGGCCTAGTCCAACACCGCCAGGAGTTGGCCGTATTATTAAACACAAAGAAAATAGACATCCTCCTGGTGGCGGAAACTCACTTCACTGACAGAAGCCATATAAAAATTCCCGGGTATAAACTTTATAGCAGTGAACACCCGGATGGAACGGCACATGAAGGTACGACGGTTCTCGTAAAAACAACCATCAAACACAACGTGTTACTGCCTTCAGCCAAGGACTACCTACAGGTAGTCGAAATTCTGATCTATTGTAGTAGCTGCAGTCTACTGTCCTCCATGAAATAATATAAAAGACAACAAGTTCACTGAGTTCTTCCACAGCCTGGGTCCTCGCTTTTTAGCTGGAGGAGATTACAACGCCAAAGATCCCCTATGGGGATCTAGGTTGAGTACAACTAGAGGCTGACTACTACTAAAATCATTGACTTCACTAAACTGTAACCAACTTTCAACAGGAAAACCAACCTACTGGACAACCGACAGAAATAAAATTCCGGACGTACTCGACTTCTTCGTAACCAAGGGAATAGCTAAACCCTACCCACACACCGAAACAAGTTTCGATCTCTCATCGGACCACACTCCAGTATTGGTGACACTGAATAATGGAGTTATAAAAATTGATAAGCGACCGACACTTCACAACAAAAACACAAACTGGCTTACGTTCCGTGAGATAATCGATAAACGCATTAAACTAAACGTACCTCTAAAAAGTGAATTCGATATAGATGAGTCAACCGAACACTTCATCCAAATAGTTCAAAAGGCTGCATACCCCCACGACCATAATATATCCTGACAATATAAAACAAAAATTTGCCGAAAAAAGGAGAACAAGGCGACAGTGGCAGATGAGCAGAAGCCCGGCTGATAAACGACGATTAAATAGATTATCCCAACAACTAAAGAAACTAACCATCGATTACAATAACAACAATGTGGAACAATATCTAATAAACCTAACACATACAATTGCTACGGATTACTCACTTTGGAAAGCAACTAAAAGAATTAACCATCCATAACACCATATACCACCTATCAGGAAAGCCGGTGGAGAATGGTCTCAAAGTGACGCCGAAAAAGCTGGAATAATTGCAGAACATCACGCGCAGGTATTTCCTCCATTTCCAGCCCAACAACACGATGGAGATATAGAAGACTTCCTAGATAGTCCCCTCCCTCTGGACCTACCCATCATGCATATTTCTCCTGTGGAGGTAAACAACATGATACACAAAGAGGTCAATGCGAATAAATCTCCTGTATATGACCTGATCACAGGCACCATTCTCAAGAAGCTACCAAGGAAGGGCATAGTATTCCTGACCAATCTATTGAATGCTATAATTCGTACATCACACATACCTAGCCAATGGAAAGTCGCCGAAATCATAATTTCCCGGGAAATGAAATAACGGCGCACATTATTTTAGAGTCTAATAAATATGCAGCACAAAATGGGAAAGATTTAAACCTGACCTTAGCAGAATTTAAAGCTTTTATCGGAATTCTTGTAATTATGGGTTTTCACCAATTACCACGTATAAAACTATATTGGTCATCAAATGAAAATTTCCGGGTTCATCGAATAGCTAACATAATGACTCAAAAGAGATTTCTAAAACTGTTACTTTTTATTCATATAAACAACAATACGAAGGCTCCTGATAGAAACTTAATTCATTTTGATAGACTATATAAAGTAAGACCACTCCTTTCCAATCTACAAAAAATATTTCACGATTCGTTTCTGCCATCAAGAAATTTGACAGTAGATGAAAGTATGGTAGCCTTCAAAGGGAGAAATACCATAATGCAGTACATGACCAATAAAACGGGGCTTCAAAATGTGGGTCCTTGCCTGTTCATCATCTGGATATATGTTGAACTTCAATGTGTATGAAGGGGAATCTAAAGGTGCAGCAGAAGGAACATTGGGGGAAAGAGCAGTACTAGATTTGACGTCAAAATATAGCAATAAGGGATACTGCGTCTATTTTTGAATCTCATTCAACTTTTGCTTCAGAAAAATACGTTTTCTTGTGGAACTCTTCGAGAAAACCGCAAGAATTATCTTAAAGAGATGCAAAGAAAAGATAATAAAATGAGTGTCGGAGATTATGACTATGCAAGTAGCAAAGACATTTATGTTTGTAAATGGAAGGACACAGGAAAAATAGCGTTATAGTCGTAAGTTCTTTCCATAACCCCGAGGATACCGTTATAGTTACGAGAACTAACAAAGAAGTTAGCAAGGATCCAATAAATTGTCCCATACCTATCTATGATTACAATACAAATATGGGTGCTGTCGATACATTCGACCAATATATGTCGTATTATAATATAGCATGGAAGAGTCGTCGCTGGTGGATGAAACTCTTCTATTACTTGCTGGATGCTGCTATAGTAAATAGTTTCATATGTCACAAAACATCGGCAAAAACTGCCAGAAAAAAGCCAATGTCTCAATTACTATTCCGTAGTACGTTGGCAGATGGATTAGTAAAGAATTTCTGCTGCCGTAAGCGGCCTGCACTAACACTAGTTATTGGCAGCAATAAAATAAAGAAACCAACTGGACCATCAGTTGGCGTGGATAGATATACAAGACGGTAGAATTGTGGGGAACACTTGCCAATAAAGGGAACAATTCGACAATTGAATTGGAAAGATTCAATAATTGGACAAGAAATTTCAGCCTGAAATTTTCCCGATTCTCGATTTGACAAGTCGATATCTCAGAAACGGTTGCAAATAATCAAAAACGGATTGCGGCATGGTCTTCAGGTGGTCCTTTGCCTATCAATATACGCAGATAGTTCGCCGGAAATTCATTTTTTTCCAAGATCGCTACTGGAGCGGCGAAATTTCTTCAAAATTTCCTCAATTTGAACAGGCGATAGTGAACGGAAGGAACTAGCGAAATATAATTTGCATATTTATAAACAGCAGCGAAAATGCTTGAAATATTTTTAAATTTTGCTGTAGTTCGAAAAATAACGATTTTTTCAAAATAGATTTTCTCACATTTCGCCGTGTCCGCGGTCTCGACTTCCCGTGTCGATGGTATTTTTCAACCGAAAGCTCCCTAGGAAATGTTATATACGTATGTTATATGAAATGTTATATAAATGTTATTCATTAATTAATTGATAATTATTTTTTGTATTTGATCAGGATATTGTTATTTTTTGGGAAAATCACAGGGTTATGTAGAACCCAAAAAAACTTTCTTAATATAATTCAATGTCAGTCGAGGTGTTTGCCAGTGAAGTAGTTGTTTTTAAGAAAGTTTGTTAAAGAAAGATTATTTATACGTTTTATACGCAATGATGTTAACTTTGTTAACGATATGTATAAAACAAATTTCTTAGAAATTATAATCTGTGAAGTTAAGATTCAAATACTAATGTTTAATATTATTAAAAACTTCCAACTCAACAAAAAATATATATTAATAATTATTCAAGGCTTCTTGGTCTATAAAGTTGAATAAAAATTCTTTAATATATTTACTTCGACCAATGTTATTGGTCAGCTAGTACAACAAGCGCCGCATATGGTTTTTCCCCAAAAAAATCTCAATACCTGGTTCAACTATAAATAGAATAATCTCAAATGCGATAATATCAGTCTGCTGTGAAAACACACTGGGTAAGTCGTATTTCATTTTATTTCTAGTTATAATTTGTTGTTAATGATAAAGCCATACTGATGAAGCCAAAAGGCCGAAACGCGTATATGGATGTTCATTAATTAATTGATAATTATTTTTTGTATTTGATCAGGATATTGTTATTTTTTGGGAAAATCACAGGGTTATGTAGAACCCAAAAAAACTTTCTTAATATAATTCAATGTCAGTCGAGGTGTTTGCCAGTGAAGTAGTTGTTTTTAAGAAAGTTTGTTAAAGAAAGATTATTTATACGTTTTATACGCAATGATGTTAACTTTGTTAACGATATGTATAAAACAAATTTCTTAGAAATTATAATCTGTGAAGTTAAGATTCAAATACTAATGTTTAATATTATTAAAAACTTCCAACTCAACAAAAAATATATATTAATACGCATTCCTACTAATTTTGGGACCCTGAATCGAATAGTGAAAACTAGAAGTCTCTGTGGTAAGCCGTTCAAAAGTTACGAAGTCGTGAAATCGTCGGGAAATATATATATATATATATATATATATATATATATATATATATATATATATAAATATATAAACCAAACGTTTCAAGAAATTTATTAATATGAGATTTTATTATTTAGACAATCCAATTACTTACGAACATTTTATAAGAACAATAATTGATAACAATCTTAATTGATACCAATTTCCGATAAAATTGTGTAGCAATATAAATGAATTTTTCTTATTTACGTTCACTTAAGCTTCGAGTGGTAATTATCGACAAACAGGGGAAGTTCTGAATCAACTACGGAAAGATATTGTTTCGGTGAACGCACAAATGTTATCGCATTATCTAACACGCAAACTTCCCTTGCACAATGCAGAGTATTAATATGACCAATATTTATTAAATTGACACTCGACTATTCTTTTATACTTATATTTTACTGTAGCAACACGTTGATTATACATAGATCCAAAAATACTCTAAAGTACTGGAGGGCAGAAGGAATGCCTTCGGGTCTTCTGTCCGATGAAGGGAAAACCCCTATCTACAACCTCCACGTGGTAGAGTATGGTAACATCATGATGATGGCAAATGCAGAGGGGGACCGAACCGTTGCCGGGATAAGCAGCAAACTTATTCTTAGGAAAAAGCTGGGCTCTCTTTGGTCCAGGGGGTTAGAAATAACCCCCGAAGGCGGATGAACCGAACAATACGGTCAACGGCATAGGATGTAGAAGGCAACGGGAAACCACTACATTAAAGATCGTCACAGATATCCCTAGTACAATCAATGGCCATGTTCAAAACAAAATATTGTACCGGAGCATCAAGTCTCCCAATCGGATCTCCGGGGGGGACTGTTTTGAATATTGCTACAAACAAAAAAACTCTATTGCGAATCCCAAAGACCTCAACCAAAGATAAAAACTATAGAATAGGAACATGGAACCTGCGAAGTATGTTCCAGGCAGGAAAAACGGAAAACGTCATAAAAGAACTAGAACGAATGAAGATCGACATACTCGGATGCAGTGAAACGAGGTGGCCGGGTACTGGAAGATCTGACGTAGATAACTATCACATCTACTCCTCAGGCGACGATAAAACACAGAATAAGAACGGCGTTGCAATTATAGTCACGGAGGAGGTACATAAAGCAGTTCTAGGATTTGTACCAATATCAAACAGAGTGGCAATAATGAAACTAAATTCCAGCCCTTGCATAATTAATATAATACAGGTTTATGCACCCACAAGCGAAGGAAGCGACGAGGACATCGAACAATTCTACGAAGATATAAGAACAGCACGAAAACAGACCAAAAGGACGGAAATCACAATACTAATGGGTGACTTCAATGCGAAAGTGGTTAAAGGAGAACAAGAAGATATAGTAGGAAGATATGGTTTGGGAACTAAAAACGAGAGAGGAGACCTGCTGATCCAGTTTTGCAAAGAAATTGAGCACTCAATAATGAACACCTTCTTTAAGTTACCTCCAAGAAGGTTATATACGTGGAAATCGCCGGCCGACCGCGAACAGTGTGTAATTAGAAACCAAATAGACTTTATTACAATAAATAAAAGGTTTAGAAACTCCATCACATCCACTAAAACTTACCGTGGAGCAGACGTATATACCGACCATAACCTACTGCTGTCAACACTTAAAGTACGCTTTAAGAGATCAGAGAAGATGCCCCAATTGAAGAGACATGACATACAGAGACTGAAAGACCCCAACGTGATGCAACAAGTTAAAGACCAGATTAAAGAAGGTATGAACAAGATCAGAAGCCTTGCCAGCCGCAACATAGAACAACAAGTCGAAGCCATCACCAATGTAATGAAAACTGTTGCAGATAAAAACCTTTACACAAATCATAGAAAAAAGAAAAGCAAGTGGATTACAGATGAGATCTTAGGTTTGATGGAAGAACGAAGAAAAACAAAGAGCAAAGACTTAAAGTCATATAAGCAAATCCACAACAACATTAAAAAAAAGATCAAAGAAGCCAAAGAAAACTGGTGGAAAGAACAATGCTCTGAAATAGAAGAACTACACAGAAAACATGACGTTTTAAATACACATAAAAAAATAAAGGATGCAGCTGGAATAAACAAACCACGACAGAATAACATAATTACCGACAAAAACGGGACTGCACTACTGAACGTGAATGACAAAGTAGCAAGATGGCAACAATACATACAGACTCTTTATGCTGACGATAGCCGAACAGTTTCTAACACAAATAGCCCAGCACAAACAGGACCTTCTTTAACTCATCAAGAAGTTCTTAAGGCAATTGGAAAACTCAAAAACAACAAGTCCCCGGGCCCAGATGAAGTTCTTGGCGATATGTTAAAGCTCATTGAGGAAGAATACCTAGACCTAATCACGGACTTATTTAACAACATATATGAATCGGGAGATATACCCGAGAAATGGCTAGTCTCTACGTTTATACCGATTCCTAAAAAAACCACAGCTAAACAATGCGAAGACTATAGAACTATCTGTCTCACAAGTCACTTCATGAAGGTCTTTCTTAAGATTATTTACGAACGAATATATCAAAAACTAGAAGAAGACATTAGCGAGACGCAATTTGGGTTTAGGAGTGGACTGGGGACTAGAGATGCCCTTTTTGGTCTGAGTGTTCTGATTCAGAGAGCAAGAGACGTGAATTGCGATGTTTTCACGTGTTTTATCGACTTCGAAAAGGCATTCGATAGGGTTAACCATGATGTGCTAACAGAAACCATAAAGCAATCAGGAATAGATGACAGAGATTCACGAATAATCAACAATCTGTACAGACAACATACAGTATGTGTTCGTGTGGAAAATATAATGTCAAAGGAATTTCCAGTAGAACAAGGTGTCAGACAGGGCTGCGTACTATCCACGCTACTGTTTAACCAATACGCAGAAAACCTTTTTAAGAATGCACTCGAAGAAGAACAGATTGGGATAAAGATAAACGGGGAAATAATTAATAACTTAAGGTATGCAGACGACTCTGTACTAATTGCCGACAGTGCCGAAGGACTACAGAGACTGATTGATAAAGTAGTAGAGGCATGCGAACCACTTAATATGCGATTGAATGTGGCAAAGACAAAAATTCTAATCGTCAGCAAAAATGCGTCTAATGCCCAATTCCTGGTAAATGGGGCCCAACTACAGAGAGTACCATCAATATCGTACTTGGGTGTAAACCTCAATGACCAATGGGATCATAGTCGTGAAGTAAAGATCAACATAGAGAAGGCACGTTCTACATTTAACCAAATGAAGAATGTTTTGTGTAACATGCGCTTGAACATCCATCTTCGAACACGCATACTTAGATGCTACGTCTTCTCTAAGCTTTTGTATGGAGTGGAGGCATGGACACTCTCCGAGGCAACTAGTAAGTGACTGGAGGCCTTCGAAGCATGGTGCTATCGTCGAATGCTTCGCGTTTCCTGGACCCACCATGTTAGCAACGAAACCATACTCCTACGCATGCAGAAGGACAGAGAACTGCTCACAACAGTCAAACACAGAAAACTGTCATACTTTGGCCATATCATGAGAAACAGCAACAGATATAGGCTACTTCAACTCATCATGCAGGGAAAAATCGAGGGGAAGAGGTCACAGGGAAGACTACGGATCTCCTGGTTGAAGAATCTGCGACAAAGGACCGGAAGAACATCGGTTGACTTGTTCAGATCGGCTGTGGATCGAATCCGATGGGCCATATTGATCGCCAACGTCCACTGAGGATATGGCATAATAAGAAGAAGAAGAAGAGCCAAAAGAATTAATATAACGCGATAAGCATTGAGACTAAAATTATTAGTAATAGGAATGCAAATAGGAAATAATACCCTATACAGAATGAACCAGGCTAACAACTAGGTTGACTAGGTGTGGAGGCTGCGTACGTAGATAGTATTTTGATGTATGGGGCAGAAATATGAGGTGTGAAAGAGGAAAACGACATAGAAAAAATGCAGCTACAGAGGACCCTTCAGCTAGAAGTCCACCCGCTGGTACATCTTTCAACAAGAAACAAATTGTAATAAGGTCCCAAACAATACTAAAATATGAAAAACTATGTAAATGCTAAACTATGAAAGTGGCTAAATTTGAAAGGAAAGTGAATAGTGCGGGTGATTTATGTTAGGAGAATTATGAAAGAAGTTTTGAAGGAGGTAAGAAAGGAAGGTAATGGAAATAAAATGGGTATGTCTGCGCAAGCGAATGTATGAAAGAGAGGGATGGAACCAAGAAGGGATCGAGAGACTGGTGATTGAGGGAATGTTATTGTAAAGGATTCTGGCAGATAGACTACTGGAGATAGAGCTGCAAGAGAGACAAAGACACATAGATGAGGGTACATAATAGAGACTACAGAAAAATCCGAGTCTTTGGCAGATGTCAAAAGTATCTAGTCAATCCTAAAGCCCAGCAGGTAACGATTCCCCGTTTTAGGTGCGGTAGTAGTAGGAAAGGGGTAGAAGATATTGGATGGATACAATAGATAAGACTTGTCGAGCATGTGCAGAAAGAGCTTGTTTTTATAATATGAATTAATTTTCCACAGCAAAATTGTAAACAGGTCAATATCCAAGTTAACTGCAAAATAACCAACCGCATAATAGCCGGGATCGCAAATGCAGTCGTGTTGAAAAGTTGCTAGTCATAAACATTCCCCGCCCAAGGGGGAATGTTTCGGAACTTAAAAATAAATGAAAATAATGTTTGGGAACTTGAAATAAACACCGGAAAAATAATGAATATAAGTTGGAACGTTTATAAGAGCATTCGATTTATTATTTTTCTACATGAAAATGTGTTAATAATATATTAAGTGCTGTTTCCTTGCATTTCAACTATTTCAATTAACAATAGTTATATTGCTAGAATTATGAAATCTTTAGTATGATGAAAAAAACAGAGAACTTATTGTTAATATTAGCTGAAAATTGTATATAAATTTTTGATGGAAATTTAATTTTTTTAATGGTGAATGGTACAGATAAAAATAAAACAACACATTATGTAATTTCTTTTAAATAATTCATTTTGTTATTAAGCGACATAATTTAATTTTGAATATTTTTGTGTAATATTTTTAGAAAATGCACTTCAATTATATTTATTGCAAGCGAAAACTAAACGGATTAATTCCGAAACGTTAACTCTGCAACGCACAATTCCGTTTCAATGAACAAACAAATCATCTATATTCATTATTAATACGTCAATTTCAAATTCATTAACAATCGCTTATAACGTGACAAATTCACAATATAGGAAAGAAGCCATTACATAATAATTAGTGAGCACTAGGACACGTATTAATATACATTTGTTCTTACTATAAAACGATTTGCGACGGGCTCCTGTACCTGTACGAATTTCATTTGCTTCTTATTGTTAGCCGACAGCTGTGGTATTTTGAAATTGAAAGTTACAACATTAAGTTGCGCAAATCTAAATAGACAATATTAAATGTACAAAATTGTGTTGATCAAACCTTGATAGACAAAACTAAAGGAAATAAATTGAGTACCAGACTCTTAGTTGCCTATTTCCTACTCTGTATACGGTCGAATAAGACAGTATCAAGGTATGCGCATCCTTGATACTGTCTTATTCGACGGTATACAGAGATTACAGAGTAGGAAATCGGCAACTACCAGTGTAGTACACAAGTACTAGATATTTATACTACGATATGGGTGGCGGGAGAAAGGTTCTGGAAAGTGTGAGGCAAACAGTTTAGCACAAATTACTGGGCGGAAGAGATGATATGGAAGACTTGTTGGCGGAGTATATTGATGTGTGGAGCAGAAGTGTGGGAACTAGAGGAAGAAGAAGGCGTGCAAAAAGTGCAACTCTTTAAAAAAGGCCCTGCAATGGGCCAAATCAACTCTTTCTTACATATTATTGCAGGAGCTAAACGATTTAAGCTATGAATTGAAGCAAGCCGACTAATAGCAAACCTAGCAAGCCGACTGAATAGGAAGATATGAATGTAAGGTGAATGACATGACAATGGAAAGAATTGTGAAAGAAGTATTCAGGATAACGAGTTTAAGGAATGAATGGTAGGAGATAGACAAATTGGGGAAAAAATAGAAGGAAAATGTAAGACGGAGGTGGTATGTCAATCATGGAAATGGTGAGACTTTGAGGAAAGGCTTGCGAGTTGGCGAATGGCTAGTAGTAAGGTTGAAAGAAGTTGAACTGCAAGAGCGTCAAAGGAAAATAATGGAGAGTAGATGTAGTAAGAACTATGTGGACATACAAATATTTGAAGAACTTCCTAAATACTTAAAATCAACATTGAGTCTGTATGCCCAGTCAATAATTACCAGGTTTAGATGCAGGCAAATGCCAGGCAAAAGTATTACATGGATTTGATTTATTTATTTATTGTATGGCGTGGCGTACACATGGATTAAAATTAAAATACACATAAATCAATATAAATATAGATCGACAATTTAAGAGATATCACAAAGTCCAAGCCCTCATCAAATTAGAAAATATTTTATTAGGGTCAGTGGTGTAATCCCCGGGGAAATTACGACAAGATGTTTTTCCCGAGAATCAGTATCACCAAAGCGACAAATAGCCGAAAATAGAAAAATAATCACCCCCAGATGAGGTACCAGTATACCTGGAGATAATATAAATACCTGGACCCCCGAATAAGAAGACAGTTCGATCCACAGAGTTCCGTCCAGACAGTCAGGCGCAAACAGCCAGCAAGTCGGGTCCAGTTAAGTTCAACAGTGAGGCGCAACCATCCAACGAGTCCAGTTCAGTCCAGCCAGTGGACCCATTCACACCGGTCCAGCCCGAGGACCCAGTCAACCAAAGTCAGCTAGAAGTTCACTAGCTAGAAGTCAACAGTGAAGTAAGTTCAGTTCAGCACTAGCTCAGTTCAGTCCAGCCAATTCAACCAGACTCAGCCAGCAGCCAGTTCAACCATATACACTAGTCCAGTTAGAGAGTCCAGCTCCACTCATTCCCTCACAACTGTTTGTATCTCTTGTACATTTGTATGTATATATATATATATATATATATATATATATATATATATATATATTTATATATATATATATATAGATATATATATATATATATATATATATATATATATATCGTCCACGTAAATAAATTCTGCAAACCGTGAGTGATACATTATTCTACTACGTGTATCAAACATACAAATTTGTCGGGGTAGGTCAAATTCATTAGGCTCTTTGTTGGCTGGTAGATTCCTATGAATGTCCGGGGATGTTGATTCCATCCATTGCTATTGGATCGATGGCAAGTATAAAAACTGTGAACTATGTGGGGTAGGGAACGACGAAATAAACTTTCCCACTAAAAGAGAAAAACCCAGTTCCAGTTCCTGTGTCTTTGACTCGAACACAGTCATTTTAACTTGAAACTATTTGTGGCCCATCCTTTGTGGTTCGTGTTTAATCAGGTGAAACTTTCCACTCATCTGATTAGCCTTTCACCTTAGCGATTAAGAGGATCAAGCGGATAAATAGAACATAATCTATTACTGACATTTAAACAGTGAAGCGAGCAGTGGCGTCATTAAACTGCGTTTTTAAGGATCTCACAGACCGGCGCGAAAGTTTCGTTGCCGCGACCGCTACAATATCGCGGCGGCCCGATTAATACGGCGGCTTATGTTCATGTTCAGACCAACAAGTCCCGAAAATCACATTTTTTGGTCTGAAGATGTACATAAGCCGCCGTATCAATAGGTCCGCCGCGATATCGCAGCGGTCGCGGCTACGAAACTTTCGCGCCGGTTTGTGAGCACCTTTAAAGTTGTATCCGTTGTATATAGTAACGAACGAACATGACTTGTTCGTCTTGTCGCGTAGCTTCTGTGTGCCGAAAATGATTTCGCTGTCTTTCAACGTTCTCGAGAAAATCGGAAAAAAAAACGAAAAAGCACATATTTTTCGAACGAAATGATTTTTGTTGAAAATTTTTTTGGAAATTTTTTTCATGATTTTTTTTGGTTACCCGAAGGAAATCGATGTGCTGAAAACTGTTTATTTCACTCTAACATTACAAATAAACAAGTTTTATATATTTCTTCGCTGTGCACCATCTCGCATTCTGACTGATTTCTCGATGCCATAACTTTTGAACGGCTTGTCATAGAGACTTTTTGTCTTCACCAATCGATTCAGCGTCTCAAAATTAGTCTGAAAATGTATATAATATTCCCTGGGAAGCTTTCTGTTAAGAAATACCATCGACTCGGGCAGTCTAGACCGCGAAAACGACGAAATGCGAGAAAATCGATTTTTTCAAAATCGTTATTTTTTGAGTCACAGCAAAATTTAAAAACGTTTCTGAAAGAATTTTGCCTGCTGATTACAGATATGTAAATTATATTTCGCTAGCTCTTTCGGTTCACTTTCGCCTGCAAAAATTGAAGAAATTTTTATGAAATTTCGGCGCTATAGTTGAAATCTCTGAAACTCGTCAATATTCCGCGGACAATCTTAGTGTATCCATAGGAAAATGACCTTTTGCAAACGACGCCGTAATCCATTTTTAATTATCTGCAACCGTTTTCGAGATATCTAGTTAGCAAATCGAGAATCGGATAAATTTCAGTTTGAAATTCATCGACGAATTATTGAATATTTCCGGACAATTTACACATCGACTTGTTCGTCTTGTCGGGTAGTTTCTGTGTGCCCAAAATGATTTCGCTGCTCTTTACCGTTTCGGAAAAAATCGAAAAAAATCGAAAAAAGCATGTATTTTTCGAACGAAATGATGGAAATTTTGGTAACAAATTTTTTTGCAATTTTTTTTCGTGATTTTTTTTTTGTTACAGGAAGGAAATCGAAGTGCTGAAAACGGTTTTCCAGTTTATTTCGCTCTAAAGTTACAAATAAACTAATTTTATATTTTTTTTTCGCTGTACACAATCACACATTTCCTACTGATTTGACGCTGTCATAACTTTTGAACCGCTCGCCACAGAGACTTCTAGTCTTCACCAATCGATTAAGCGTCCCAAAATTAGTCGGAGAACGTATATACCATTCCCTGGGAGGCTTTCAGTTAAGAAATACCATCGACTCGGGAAGTCTAGACCGCAGAAACGACGAAATGCGAGAAAATCGTTATTTTTTGAGTCACCGCAAAATTTAAAAACGTTTCTGAAAGCATTTTTGCTGCTGATACATATATGCAAATTATATTACGCTAGCTCTTTCCGTTCACTATCGCCTGCAAGAATTGAATAAATTTTTAAGAAATCTACTTAGCTAATCGAGAATCGGGTAAATAAAATGTTTGAATGGTTTATAAAGAATATTTTATTAGATATGTGGATGTGTATGATAGATGTATGAAAAGTAGAAATACATGGAAAATTTCACAGTAGAGAATATAAATAATGTGAAAACAATTCTAGAATTCAACTTGCCAAATGTTGCCTGGTGTAAAACGAATTTATCCAGGCGCTCTGCCAACAGCGTACTATAAAGAATACATTTGACATAATGGAAAATATATTTTTCCTACAACAGACATTCCACGCAAATATACAGGGTTGTTATACAGGGAGTCCAATTTATTTTATATTAAACTCGATAAATCATAGCAGATTAAACAAAGACTATTCGTTTAAAAAGTATGCCGAGTAAAACGGAACATACGACTGGACAAACAACCCGGAAGTTTAAGGTCTGAGTAGAATTTATCCTCCAACTTCAAGATTCCATCTCGGTTGGAAAAAACTTCGTCACTCTTCGTTTACAAATTTGCAGATATTTAGATATTTTTCTGATGGCTTTATATATGTATTTCTTCCATATTATGTTTTCATACGTCTCTTCGAACAGCTCTAGAAATAGCTCTGTTCACTACATTCAATTCTTAATTCCAAGTGGGGTATTTAATCCTTAACTCTCTTCGTTAATACATAAGTATTAGGAACATCAAAGTGTTTTTGCGCCTGTTACAATTTTATTGATATGTGTGCCTAGTTCTCCAAAGTCCACGTTCTCCACGTCATCTGCTTTGAGATTCTCCACGTCGGTTCTTATTTTTTTCGTCGGTATTATTAGTTTTAGCATGAAATATGCTAGTCTTAGGCCTACATTTTCTATCTGTACAAGGTTCTTGACGTGCTTTTTGTTGAGAATGAACACAACACCACTGTACGTTGAATCATATCCACCTTTTTTCAGTTCGTTTTGGTCTACTAGGGACCTCGTCTTCACTATTAGCAAGGGTCCTCCTGCTTTTTTTGGCCCAGTATGCCTTCATCTACTGGCTGTGATTCTCTCATCCGTCCATTTAGGTGTGGTAGTGCCTGTACATTTCTTGCTTGTGAAGACAGTAGGACGACTCTCTGCAGGTTGGCCTGTCGGTATTGAGTTCGGTTCTCGGTTCTCTATAATGGAATCTGAAGTTCCTGTAAGTCTGATTTAACAGAGGTGAATCACTTGGCATTGCACACCTTTTAGGGGAAAGGTGTCCAAAGGCAAGGGGTTTGATTTTCCACAGGAACCCCTACTTGTCACTGTGAGAATCCGAACCAGCCATCTTCTTGGTGAGCCTGGAGTGATTCAGGCGGGTCATGTGCCCATAGAAGGTCAGTCATCTTTTCCTCATATATTCCTCCATCATTTCCTCATCTTCATACGATATGTGACTATGTCTTTCTGATGTTCGTAGAACTCATTATTGTGCCTGATTCTGTAGGCATCGTCCTCCTCTCTTATGACTTCTAGTATATTCTTCAGGATCTTCTTCTCTTTAAGTTCTAGTTTACTGAGTGGGCCCTTTCGATTCATCAAGAGGCACTCAGAGTACAGAGGGTCTTACTACCGAGTTGTTGTTGGCTTAAGTTTTATGTTCTTGGATAGGAATTTGGAGGTTTAGATGTTCTTACAGGAATGATAGGCTCTTTATAACTTGGTGTACCTGGCGTCTATGGACCAGGTTTCGCTCTCGCTTGCTGAGTTCTTTCTCCCAAATACTTGACTGCAGGAACTTTATAGATATTATTGTGTCCTAGTGGGATTGTAGAAGAAGCCTTGATATTGGTGATGAACTCAATCTTCTGTATGTTGATCCTCATGCCGGTTTTGCTGCAACATTGTAGAGGCTCTGAAGTTAATGGCCCTGAAGCCTCCTCGCTGCTGTTGGGCAATAGGGTGAGATCATCTGCAAAGGCTAGACAGGGTACATTAAGGTTGTCATTTTATACCCAAGCTTTAGTCCTGCTTCTGGTGACAATTTGAAAGTCCATTCTCTAATGATTTTCTGCAGAACACAGTTGAAGAGGATGCACGAGAGGTGATCATATATTAGTTGACATATCCACCTTTATAATGCAGTATTTAATAAAAACCCACCACGTTCCAGTTGATATGACTGAGCTCTTCTTCAAATCCCAACAGTTTTGCGTCTGATGATAAAGTTCTCGTATCCTGTGTGGTAATTAGCAGTTGTCTTTTTCAATAGTCCAATCGATCCCGATTTTTAACACCCTCTGCGGTTCTTTGTCTTTATCGGTCGCTACCTTAACAAATGAGCTCACGGGAACAGAGGGCCTCTGGTTTGTTTTGCACATAATATCAGAAATAATATTTCGTAAAACAATCTATGACTGGATAGTCTTGGAAAACCTTGCAGACAAATCCCAAATCAACCTCTCCACCTACTGGGTGTGCCATTTTAATCGGCCAGTAGCGATAATTCTGAAACATTGCATTGAATCAAAAAGTGTTCCAAATGAAAAGTTAATGGTTCTGAGGGGGACATCTGATGCCGTAGACTTTGCCCCCCCAGCCCCCCAAGGGGGGCGGGAACAGGGGGCAACTTTAAAATCTTAAATGGAAACCCCTATTTTTTATTGCAGATTCTGATAGAGGGTTAAAAAGTATGTAAGTTTTATCCGAAACATTTTTTTTATTGGTCGAGAGATGGCGCTGCAAATGTAAAAGTTAGGTTTTTTGTCAATTAAATTGCGAAAATCGTCACGTAATTAACTGTTATTATTACTTAAGACTTACTCACAACCTTACAAGGTTATTTTTCTCAGCCTGCTCAAATACTACCCCCGCCCCCCCCCTACAAAGACGTAAAGTACTCAAAAATAGCGATTGAGTACTTATTTTTCAAATTAAATAATGGTAAAATAATTCAAAAAAGAATGTCATTTTTGTCCAGTGCATAACCCCCTTTCAAATATTAAGTTTTCATTTGGGAAATTTTTTAGTACAATGTTTATTTTTCGAGATATTTCAATGTCTTCACTTAAATGGACCACCCGGTATATATATATATATATATATATATATATATATATATATATATACAATATATATATATATATACAATATATATATATATATATATATATATATATATATATATATATATATATATGTATATATATATATATATATATATATATATATATATATATATATATATATATATATATTATATAAAACCCATTTAACTATCTCTGTATAACTCCCGGGCGGAAAGACCTAGTGGTTGATAGCTTTTTGTTGACTTTTTGTTTTCAATAAATATTTCTTCTTCTGTAAATTTTGTAAATTCTCAAAATTTCTCTTGACACACGTTTTTGAAAATTATCTTGGGTTTATTGAAATGTTGGGAAATTGAACTGAAATTTACGCTGTAAAAATGTAAACATTTCCCTTTTCTTCCTCATATTTTGTTTCTTTCAAACATCTCATTTAGTTTAAGTGTTCAGTTTAGTGTTCTGCTATGTGCAGGTTCCATTCTGCCTCCTCCACTCAACTGTATCCATACCCCTTCTCTTCATATCCACGTATCCTTTTTCTTCTTTCAGATCGTCTACCATTTTCACTTTTCCTCTATCTCCATTCCCTACACCCTACACAGTTTCCTCAATTACCTCTCTCAATGAACATCGCCCTCAAGACACATGCCCAAACCACAATCTTTCTAATCTATTGACAAGTCAACTTATTTAAACTTATTTAGTTTATTTTCTGAAAATTTTTAAAATTCCAAAAACAGAAAAGTCTAAATATCTCCAAAAAGCTTTCTCCTAAAAACATAGAAAATAAATTTACTTCCTAAAAAACATTAATCCACAACTAACTAGTATCAATCTCTATATCTATGTGTCTCAATGCACACTAACTACTCCATCTTAAGCAGTTTAAACCGATAAGACGGAATTGCGAATAATTGCAAATTGCACTACAAACTTCGCGCATTTGCGCATGCTTGCATTGTAGCGCAATTGCGATTTGCGCAACAAACTTCAAAGTTTCTTGCTCAAAGCAACTTCTTAATCCTAGACAGACTTCAATGAGTTGAAGAGTCTTGTGCGAAAACGCGATTTCAAAATGCGCTTAAAATTGGCAAACTTAATCCGGTCTACTAGACAAGACTAGACAAGATACGAGGCCCCGCCGTTTGAAAGCGAAGCGATTCGATGCGATTCCAGCCGGGTCAGGCAGCTTTGACGAGGTTCCTTGGCAAGCTTCCGCGAGTGGAGTTTCAGAGAACCTATGAACAATGGAATAAACGGTGTGTTGATACCCATGGATCTTATTTCTTGTAGCTTTGTGAATGCGCCCAGTAACAAAAATATCGATAATAAATCGGCGATAAAATCAAATTAGGAAACCCGTAATTATCTCTGCACTAACCCAATTGCTCTAAACGCTTATTTACATAAACTATAATCAGCGGCTTGAAAACGTGGCGTTATTTTCTAATGGTGTTTACCAAAGGTTTTGAGATTTATTACAAATTAATCAAATATATTGTATAACCTATCATTTAGTAAATCGTAAATGTGTTTGCACATTAAGAAGTTTACATGAAAATTACCCCAACCCCGAATCGGTACGGGGTATATAAATCCCAAGCATTTTCATTTATTCTTAATTCTTGAGACGTACTTCTTAAGACATACCAGTCAAGCGTTCCTTTAAAATTTGTTAAATCACCAGTGGTTAATATACAGTAGATCCTTCAGTACCAGTAACAATGTTTGTGTTATTGTATATTATTTTATTGGTCAGTGTTCAAAATGCATCAGCGGTAATTGAAATTGGAGATAATAACGAACTGGAAAATCTCCTTTTAAAAATCGTTGATAAAAATTTTATCAATAACGAGGTAATAGAATTGTATTCGTCGAAAAATTCCGAGCGATTCAGTCGATTTATCCAAGAAATCTACGAAGAATCTAAACATTCAGTAGTCATAAGTGGCAGAAATGTACGTGATAATAGCAACGCTACCTTCACAAGTGAAGTTTTCATCATAGAATTTTGTGAATTACACGAGTTATCCGAAATTTTAACGAACAACAATTTGCAACAGCGCATTAAATTTGTAATCATTCCCGCTTGCTACACCGAAGACTTCTCAGGAATAATTCAGACACTTTGGAACTTTTACATATCCAAGTTTGTTATAATCACGCCCGAATTGGAAATGTTCGTGTGGTTTCCGTTTATTAATAACTGCGGACAGAATTTCAAAAACTTGACGAGGATCCACGGTTTCAACAATTTGTTTCCGAATAAAATTCAAAATCTAAATCTTTGTCCGATTCATGTCAAACTGCAATATTTGCCGCCGTTAACGATCGACGAGAATCTGGGATCTCAAACCGAACTTATCCACCTTTTAGGAAAAAAATTTAATTTCACACCAGTTATAAGGATTTATAACGAACAAACCCAGGATTTTCTTATAGATTATTTATTGGTGGGTTTGAATAATAAATCGGATGATTTAGTTTTACCTTTAGATGGACTAACAATAGCCAAACACAGGAAATACGATTATACTACATGGTATTTCCATAATAAAAATGTATTCTGCGTGACTGTAGACAGAGAAATTTCGAGGTGGTATGCATTAGCTATAATTTTAGGCACGCACATTTACAACTGTTTGTTGCCATTCTTGTCGCTTGTTATTATTACATTTATCTTCGCCAAACTGATCGATACCAATGAACCATTCCACTCCATCTTCTTCAATTTTAGTTACTATGCAAAAGCTTTATTCAGCATAGCTAATACAGTTCTTCCAATAAATGGAATCCTTCGAATACTTTACGGAACATGGTTGTTGTGCAGCATAGTATTCTCAGTCCATTACACCAGCATTTTATTCAAAAGGATCCAAATACCTGAAGCTGAACAAGAATTAATGTTTCACAATAAATTAAATGATTTGATTTTACTCTTACCAAACTATGCCTATTCACAAAAATTTTTAAAAGGGAAACAGCGCATTATGATGTGTAACGATCCATTAGAATGTATGAAACTTGCGCGCTATGATGGAAGTTATGCAATAGCATTGAAGCTGATTGCTTTAGAATACCACAAATTCAATTTATTATTGGCAGGTGGAAGTTCGACTGGTATCTTGGGGAAAATGAATTATATGAATATCTATATGAACAAGAATTTCTTTCTGAAGGATGTGCTAAACGATGCTCTGGAACATATAACTGCTGGCCATCTTTTTAAGAAAATTACGAATGATCTAATGTTAAAAAATCAGTTTAGGGATATTGCGAATTGGTTGAAGACAAATAATGTTCTTCAAACTGAAAAATCGGGAATGGTGGAATTTGAAGACTTTGCTGTTATAGTTGTGTATATAATGATCGGTTTATTAATTTCCTTTGTTGTATTCCTGCTGGAGCATTTTTATTTCAGGTTTGGTGAGGTGATTAAACAAAAAATAATGTTTCTCTTGAACGAGCTGAAGGACAAATTTAGAAATTTTGGGCGCTGAACTCTTTCTAAAAAATGCACTTCTGCTGTGGCATAGAATTAATTATTTAAGGTATTGTAAATTATAATGTCACAAATAGCAATTTAATGATATAACAATAAAAACAACGTTTTATTCAATGTTTTATTTATATTTCATGTATTTTCTTCCAGTTTCAAAATTTTCACTCAGTGTCTAAAATCCGACCGACAATGAGTACCGAACGACAATTGTTGTGATTGATTCCAGTGCATTTTATTCACACCACTTGATACATTCGAGTGGAATGAATCATTGTACATTTTCTACTTTAGTTATCTTGTAAATGTAAAACCACTTCAGAAATAAATGACAAAACTTACTCTCTAACTTACCTGTCTAATATTGTCTATCTGTCTAGTCTTGACTGTCTGGATGTATCTGTTTAGTCTAGTCTGTATGGTCTGTTTAATCTTGTCTTTCTAAGCTTGTTTATCTAGTCTTGTTTGTGTAGTCTTGTCTATAAAACGCGTACTCGACATGTTGAACTTTTTGCATTCTCATATGAGGACAGTAGGTTATAGTGGATTAATGATGCTAGTTAATTTCTTAAAGAACCTTAAAATTTAAAACTAAATCAATGCCTAGATTACATATTGGACTCAATTACATTGAACTACCTATAATAAAGGCATTTACATTTTATAGTCACAAGTATTAATAAACTTTGTATTGTCTTGCAAGATCATAAAATAGAAAAAAAAAATACATTTAACAACTAATGTTTACAGCATATATCATATTTTTATTGGCGCTGTATTCGGTTCTAGCAAATAATTTATTAACCATTTCATGTCAAAAGCAAAAATTGGCACGATTTTCCTAGATAATTCACTTCGTATTATTTTTTAATTTTTTTATAAACGGAAGCAGAAATTGAGCTCGTTGTTGGCCGGATTCGAAAGCGCCGTGCGTGGTTGAAAAGTGCGACACATGGGTCGCTTCTCCGGCAAATAGTACCCTAGGGACTCCGTCCATGTAGACAGGCTCTGAAAGGATTGACGCTCCGACACCCGAACGATCACACGCCGGAGTGCTGTGACTGTAACCGCCTCGGATCCAACGACATGACGACCAGCCACTTCTTAAATTAAAATTAAAACACAATTTATCAATATCTAGATTAAAAAGTCAAAGTATTTACAGTAGCATTGTAATATTCAACTTATCACATATACGTATGTATGCCTTTACTCTATCTAGGCAGAGATCCGATGCTACTAGAGAAAAGAAAATACGCTTACAAAGTGATTGATCGCTTACAAAGTGATAAGTGAAATGTACCCAAAATATTAGCAAACAAATACTACTCTCTCTAGTAATATTGTAAAATATGTCAGACAAATTTGATATTTAATGTTATCTTGCGTTCTCATTTTCGTTTCATCTAGTCTTATAAACCCACCCTATTTTATAAACTATAATATAGCGTCATTTATTTAGTATTGATTGTTTCGTTTAATTATCTGTAGCGGCGCTGTTCAAGGTTTTTGTATTTACCCAGAACGGGTAGCTGTCCACCGCCGGGGGCATGGAATGTTTCCCCGGTTGAGTGGCTCTACTACGGTTTTTTATATATTTTATTTTTATATATCATCGATCTTTGTTACAGAAAATTTAGGAAAAATATATTATAACTTGGCGACAGTAACGTGAGCGATTGCGCCGGCGCACACTGGGACGGATTACGAAATTACCGCGACAAAAATAGAATTTTACAATGTCTCACAATTATGCAAAACCACTTAAAATGTATTGTTAGATAACCCATCCATAATACTTTAAACAAATAAATGCGAAAAACCAATTCATTGGTTTTGGGAACGTGCTAAACATCGCTCTTGTCCCTTAGGTACCAAAAAAGAATAAGTTGCGCTGGATTTTTAACAAAGTAAATACGTCTGTTTTGTGTTTGTGTTAAAAAATTGTGAACTTATTAAATATGTAGAATATAGCTTCAAGTATGTATTTACATGTAATAATATCAAATTTGTAGAAAAGTTTAATCAATACGGTTAAAAAAAAAGTTTTGTAAACGACTATCGTGAATTCAAAATTTTTTGTAATAAACTGCAATAAATTGATTTTTAAAAAAGTTCCGCATAATTCCGTTAAATTAATAATTTTGTAATACAAAGCAAACATTGGCAATTATAGAAAAGCAAAAATCCCGTCCACATCGTTCCACCTTACTGAGAATTACACCTTTTTTCCAGGTAGTCGTGATGATAATAATATCAAATTTGTAGAAAGTTTTAATGAATACGATTAAAAAAAAGTTTTGTTAATGACTATCGTAAATTCAAAATTTTTTGTAATAAACTGCAATAAATTGATTTTTAAAAAAGTTCCGCATAATTCCGTTAAATTAAATATTTTGTAATACAAAACAAACATTGACAATTCTAGAAAAGCAAAAATCCCGTTCACATCGTTCCACCGTACTGAGAATTACACCTGTTTTTCAGGTAGTCGTGATGATAATAATATCAAATTTGTAGAAAGTTTTAATGAATACGATTAAAAAAAAAGTTTTGTGAATGACTATCGTAAATTCAAAATTTTTTGTAATAAACTGCAATAAATTGATTTTTAAAAAAGTTCCGCATAATTTCGTTAAATTAAATATTTTGTAATACAAAACAAACATTGACAATTCTAGAAAAGCAAAAATCCCGTCCACATCGTTCCACCTTACGGAGAATTACACCTTTTTTCCAGGTAGTCGTGATGATAATAATATCAAATTTGAAGAAAGTTTTAATGAATACGATTAAAAACCTTACTGAGAATTACACCTGTTTTTCAGGTAGTCGTGATGATAATAATATCAAATTTGTAGAAAGTTTTAATGAATACGATTAAAAAAAAGTTTTGTTAATGACTATCGTAAATTCAAAATTTTTTGTAATAAACTGCAATAAATTGATTTTTAAAAAAGTTCCGCATAATTCCGTTAAATTAAATATTTTGTAATACCAAACAAACATTGACGATTCTAGAAGAGCAAAAATCCCGTTCACATCGTTCCACCGTACTGAGAATTACACCTGTTTTTCAGGTAGTCGTGATGATAATAATATCAAATTTGTAGAAAGTTTTAATGAATACGAATAAAATAAAAGTTTTGTTAACGACTATCATAAATTCAAAATTTTTTGTAATAAACTGCAATAAATTGATTTTTAAAAAAGTTCCGCATAATTCCGTTAAATTAAATATTTTGTAATACAAAACAAACATTGACGATTCTAGAAAAGCAAAAATCCCGTCCACATCGTTCCACCTTACTGAGAATTACACCTTTTTTCCAGGTAGTCGTGATGATAATAATATCAAATTTGTAGAAAGTTTTAATGAACACGATTAAAAAAAAGTTTTGTTAATGACTATCGTAAATTCAAAATTTTTTGTAATAAACTGCAATAAATTGATTTTTAAAAAAGTTCCGCATACTTCCGTTAAATTAAATATTTTGTAATACAAAACAAACATTGACATTTCTAGAAAAGCAAAAATCCCGTTCACATCGTTCCACCTTACTGAGAATTACACCTTTTTTTCAGGTAGTCGTGATGATAATAATATCAAATTAGTAGAAAGTTTTAATGAATACGATGAAAAAAAAGTTTTGTTAATGACTATCGTACATTCAAAATTTTTTGTAATAAACTGCAATAAATTGATTTTTAAAAAAGTTCCGCATAATTCCGTTAAATTAAATATTTTGTAATACAAAACAAACTGACAATTCTAGAAAAGCAAAAATCCCGTTCACATCGTTCCACCTTATTGAGAATTACACCTTTTTTTCAGGTAGTCGTGATGATAATAATATCAAATTTGTAGAAAGTTTTAATGAATACGATTAAAAAAAAAGTTTTGTTAATGACTATCGTAAATTCAAAATTTGTTGTAATAAACTGCAATAAATTGATTTTTAAAAAAGTTCCGCATACTTCCGTTAAATTAAATATTTTGTAATACAAAACAAACATTGACATTTCTAGAAAAGCAAAAATCCCGTTCACATCGTTCCACCTTACTGAGAATTACACCTTTTTTTCAGGTAGTCGTGATGACCGCCATTTGCAAGAGAGATCGTTGAATAGAAATGAACTATTTTTTTGTATTAAGAGATGAAAGTTTTTATAAGATTTCTTCGTTAAAGTGTAATGAACGATTAGTACAATACGTGTTGGATAAGTTTTGTGTCAACGACAGTTGTGAATTTGTAAAAAAATGTAGCACTTTTGTCATATAAAAAAAACCACTTATTTAAGCACTTATTCGCTTGAAATAACCACTTATTACAGGGCTGTCCAAACAGTACATCGCGATCTACCCGTCGATCGCGGCGTGATTTTGAGTCGCTCTTCAGTTTTCTCACGCTTCTATGTACTTACTTAAAATACATCTCGATAAATATAAAGTAAAAATTAAAATACGCTTCTCGCTAGCCTACGTTCAAATGTTGCTTCATGGATCTCAAGTCGGCCGCATCCCCACCAGTACAACAGCTTTCGTTGATTGCCGATGCGCAAGAAAGACGAAAATTCACAACTATTATGAGCTTGCATATAATATGTTCGCTGGCTTCCACGATAGCAGGTTTAGATTACTGGTGTTTAGAAGCATTGCAACTGTTCTATCCTGTGTGTCTGGGCCGGTGTATAGCATCGTGTTTTTTAACCTTACAAAAAAATGTATTTCCCCAAATAGTTTCTTGCACCCAGCCCCCCCTTATAGAAAAAGCCGCCAAGTATCGTACATAATTTATCATATTTTGGTATAATTACAGTTTTATTTCGAATGTCACTTTTATTAATCAAATGTTACAAACGATCATAGTTTAGGTTCTCGTCATCCCATTGGCTAGTCAAAATCTACTAGGTTGCTCTTCATCGCCGTTGCATTTTCATGATTTCGCTTTCGATTCTGTTCTGTTCATGTTTTGTTGGTGTCAGAGCCGTCCTTAGACCGGGGCGAGCGGGCACCGCGCTTTGAGGGGCCCCGCAGGCTTATGCGAACCGACAGGTTTAGATTTTACATTGTTTTCATTATTTTTTGCTTTACTACTAAGTACTACCCCAAAACTATTTTTTGCCCTGGGTCCCGCACTTGCTAGGGACGGACCTGGTTGTTGTCGTTACAATTTTTATTATTCGTATTTTGTCGCTGTCGCCGTACGAGAGGTAAATAATTGCTGATATGGACGATCAACATGCTTCTGACGATGAACCTAGAGCAAAAACACCTAAAAAAAAGTCAAATTGCACCAGAAGCATCGTCCTCAAAAATTCGTGGCTTTGTAAGTTTTCTAATAATAAATTGAAAGCAAAGTGTAAATTATGCAATAACTTAAATCAGAGTTGACTGATTAAAAACCACATGAAATCCTAAGGACATGAACATAGGAGACCTTTTTAGGTACAGCCTACAATTAACCTGTACTTACAGAAAACTGATAAAGAAAGTCTATTAACAAGGACTCTCGAAAAAATGGAGATAAAATGATGTGTTGTTTTGCATTCCATGGCCCCAGATCCCCCGGTGGCCCGCTACGCATTTTGGTCGATCTTGGCAACAATATGTACAAAAAAGTAGATCGCCACTACAAAAAGGTTGGACAGCCCAGTTCTATTATAATATATCCTTCCATAAAAAGTTTTGCTTGTATCGAAACCGCTTATATTCAAATAAAAATCCAGTAATCATTTAAGATAAGATCGAAAAATCAAACACAGTGTGATCTAAAATATCCTGTAACAGCTCGTTTTCAGATACACTAATATATATTGGATAACATTTTTTTCTTGTTTCCGACCGACGCCAGTGGGATAAAATCCCAAAAAACTGGCCATAAATTGAAGGTTTCATTCTATCCACACCAAATTTGGCTTCCATACCAAATTTGGTGTGGATAGAATGAAACCTTCAATTTATTTTTTGGTCTTTAATTAATTACCTAACTTAACTCTTGGTTTTTTTTGGTCCGTGAGTACGAATTTGGGTTCCATTTTTCCAAAAACAAAATGGCGGATGCAATATGGCGAACATTTTCCTTAGAAAATGTTTCCATATTGCAAAAATTTGACAGGAACGAAATTTTTGAGGCACTGATTACGAAGTTTTAATTTTCAAAAACAAAATGGCGGATCCAATATGGCAAACATTTTCCTTAGAAAATGTTTACATATCTTGAAAATTTGATAGGTCACATCTAATAATTAGTGATAATGCCTCGTCATCAGAAAGTTGTTGTTCTGGGACAAATTTTAGAGATTTTCTATATTTGGAAGGTTTTTATGGACTTCCATACGTGATGTCATGTAAAACCTGTGCCACAGCCGATTTTTCCTCCGCTCTCAAACTAATTCACGTTGCATATGCCACTTTTGCGCTGCTCCTATCTTTTCGAATGTCCTCTGTCCTTCTTCGTTTTGTTCTCTCACTTGCTTCGGAGAAGGCTATGGAAGACCGACTCCGGCTAGCCGTAGAGGTCGATTGTTGAGAAGGTTCCGATAGCGATTCGTCAGTGAAGATGATAAACTTGTCCAGCCAGTCCTTAAATTTATTTAGGAATTTGTCTTCTATGCGAGAAACTTTCTGCCACTTCACGTGCATTTCTCTCACAGTTATGCGTCAAATAGTTTTGTCAACTCAACTCAAAATTGTATTTCAATTTATTACTCAATTCTCTTTCCACGGTAATAAATATTTCACTTATTTTGTCAACAAAACGACCTTTCAATAAATAAAAAAGGTCCCTCCTCGAGATAAAAACATTACCTTAAGTCACTTGAATCTGAAATAAAAAAAGTTAATATATTAAAACTGACTTGTTTCAAATTGTTTCAAAAACAAAAATTGCACTAAAAAAAAATTCGTGCCCAAAAAAATTTCATCCCCTATTTTCACCCTTAGGGGTGGTACTTTTTTCTTCAAATTTAAATGGGACCAATCATGAAGTATACCCTAAACGTATACCCTAGAAGTAAATAAAATGTATCGGTTATTTGGTCGATGCATTATAAAATATAAATGAGAGAATTTCTCAATTTCATAAATGATTTGATAAAAAATTATACTGAAGACAAAGTAGCAGCTAGTAGCAGCCAATTCTTGATTTTCTCAAACAATAAATGTCTTATAAACCAAACTTGAGCAAATTTAGAGCACTCATTTGCCCTCATATTTCCATAAACTTGAATCTTCGTGTTCAAAACGTTGTAGTTCTTGCTATGAATTATTCTTAAATACTTGCTACACAATAACAATCTATTTACCGCCAATGATGTATTTAAATTCTACATACCTTTCTGTGCCTCAGCCATTTCGTAAAATTAAATTCGAAAATATTTTCACCATTTAAGGCACAATCAAAGTTTCACGTATTTTCACTAACTGTCGCGCGCACGATTCTACACACTCAACTGCTTCGTTTGGTATGAAAATTTGGGTTGGTTTTCAATACCTGGTTCTTCTACTTTCCGGTATCCGATGGTCCCAAGGGTTCTCTAATGAGATGTATTCTTGGAATCGGATTAAAAAATAATTATTTTTCGGGATTTTGGAAAGTTTTTTTGGGATTTTATCCCACTGTGCGACTGTGTGATATATATATATATATATATATATATATATATATATATATATATATATATATATATATGCCTCTCTAGTTTTAGCTCCGAGCCGCATCGTCAAATAATCATCTTTTGTCAGATGAAGGACAATTATGAGACCTAAAACTTCATCAGCACTGTATGTCCTTACTTTCTTAGAAGGTCAACAGAAAGTAGATGCCATAGTAAAAGTGATTAAAATTGCCAGAGAAGGTGGTGCCTACACTCAGCTCGACACCCGAGACAATGCGGTAATAACACTCGATGTGAGGAATGCTTTCAATAGTGCCTCGTGACAGCAAATATTAAATGAATTAAGAAAGAGGAAGATAGAAGATAGCCTTATTAATATTTTAGTGGCATATCTATTGAAAAAGAGCTCATCCTAGAGACAGAAGGAGAAATTAAAAAAAAAAGGATAAACCAGGGTGTCCCCCAGGGATCACTCTTGGCCCCCTCCCTGTGGAACATACTCTATGACGATCTGCTGAAACTCGAAATGCCGAAGGGAATAATCTTAACTAGATTCGCTGACGACGTGGCGATGGTGGTAACCGCAAAAAAATAATCCATCCTAATGGATACTGCTAATACGGGGCTACAAAGAGTAACTGGCTTGAGCAGCGGCAACTTCAACTGGCCCAGAGAAGACGAAAAAGCCCAGAGAAGACGAAAGCACTTTTAACATCTAAACTAACGACATCCCCGATCACTTTTAATGCAAAAGGTTTTACGGTAACCCCCACTGCAGTAGTAAAATATCAGGAAATATGGCTGGATAACAAGTTAACCTTTGTGCATCACGTCAACAAAATTACCCAGAAGGCGGACAAAACGGCAAATGCTCTCGATAGCCTTCTGCCAAATATTGACGGACCAAAAGGATCCAAACGAAAACTAATTCTTAGCGTGGTCCAATCCCAACTATTGAATTGAGCACCAGCCTGGCATATTGTTACAGAAACTAAAACAAGAATTATGAGCCTTACTAGAATCGTACGTTTGCTGTGTATTAAAGCATGCTGCGCAAACAGGACAATATCAGCAGAAGGGGTGGGAGAAAGGGAGAAGGAATTTCTCCGGTAGAGCTCCAAATCAAAGAAAGACAGGAAACATATAACGGGATCAAAAAGGTAAAAGCCGGAGAAAATTTTATGAGAGGACGGCAAGCAAAATGGAATAACGCAACATATGGACACTGGTTCTTAATTCCAAATATAGAAAAATGAACAAGGAGGAACTATCGCGAAACAGACTATTATTTTACTCACACTTTGTCAGGCCATGGGTGTTTCAGGAAATACCTGTATGGCCTCAGGAGAGCGGATACGGACGACTGTAATTACTGTGGAGAGATAGACGATGTAAATCATACGCTTTTTGATTGCCCGAGCTGGACAGAGGATAGAACGAACTTCGTGCATACTACTGAAAGGACGTTTCATGCGTACAACATGATGGAGGGTCTAACAGCTGATTTTAGCAATAACAATTTTAACAATAAAGCACATATTATGAATAAAATCAAAAGCTTACCATTGTCTAAGAAAACTGTAACAGACAGGACAAAAAAATGTCATTATATGTATGCTAACAACAAGTTGTGGACGTTAAATTAGCATCTGCTATATCAATAGCTGTAGATTAATTACATAAGTAATACTGCAGTTATCTTTTCAAGCTATATTTCATCAATGATCCCAAAAAAGAACTCCTAGGATTATTGACACTCAAGGGTCAAACACGAGGAGAAGATGTTGCAAATGCAGTGACCGAATATGTGATGAAAAATCACATCCCACTTACTAAAATAGTGTCAGATGGAGCTAAAAGAATGGTGGGTAAAAAAATGGAGTTATCATTATCATGATTTGTTAGCGTTCCATTGCATAATTCAAGAGGAAGCACTTCGCGCACAAACATTTCCAGAAAATATTACTAAAGATATAGATTTTGTAGTCATGGCCACCAATAATATTATTGCAATGGGGCTTAATCATCGCCAATTTAAATAGTTTTTGGGTGAAATGGAGAGTGAATATTCAGACCTTATCCTGTTCAACAGAGTCCAGTAGCTTTGAAGAGGTAATATGTTATCACGTTTTGCATCTTGCTTTAACGAAATTAAAGAATTATTTGATTGAACGGGGGAATTAATTATCCAGAATTAAAAGAGGATCAATGGTTGCAAAAATCAAAATCTAATCAAATTTCAAAAATGCTAATGAAAATATAAAAATATGACATATAAAAAAAATATGAAAAAAAAAGATCTAGTTTCAAATCATTTTAAATAAGAATTTGGCTTTTAATTCGTACAGATTAGTTACATAGACCCAGGGGTCTAGCCGACCCCTGGGCTAGAAAAACAGAAGCAGTGAGACATATTATTGAATTGAAGAAATAGTTTACAGAAAAAAACTAGATACAAATCTAGAAAAAATTTAATTTTTTTTTCCAACAGGACTTCCAAAGATATATTGTAAGCACAGAAAAAAGCACCCAAGAAAGAAAGTATTATTATTCATTGACGTACCTTTTGCAAATGAACAATAAATTCTCGATTTAAATTGGCCCCTTTGATGAACATCTAGAACATTATTCACGTCGCGGCGTGTGATTCACGGCATTGTAAATTGAAACGCACGCCCTCGAATATGTCAATTGCATCGATTAACCGCTAATAAAAATGTAAATATTAGTCTATAAATTAACTCACTTGAATACTTGAATCGGCATGGGAATATCGTCCCTTCGCAAAAACTGGCGAAGCAATCCAACACAGTGCTCGCCGACGGTTTCCTCCGATAATCGTTCCATTTCATCCACACCCAAACCGCTGAGCCAACCGACTAGCATATTGCGCTGATCCAAGACGTTTTCAAATCCCGAAAAATGTCTCACCCACTTTCCAACATTTTTCAAAGTTTCGAAATTGTTTCGCCATAACAATTGAAATCCTTCCGTTTTCCACCATTTCCATTCAAATAATAAAAATACTTTTCCCATTCCTCCAAAACCCATAGCATTTATACAATTAGTTACAGATCTAGGTAATTCAAAATTCAATAAATTCGTTTGCTGTAAGACTCCAATGGAAGACGTAATAATAACAAAATCTGCCTTAATATTTAAACCAGTGGAAGATAAACTAATCCCATTATCGTTATACGTAATTTCTTCTACGCATGTGTTAAGTAAAAATATTTCCCTTGGCAATTTCTTAACCAAAATATCGACTAAAGCCTGATATCCGCCCTTAAGATTAATATGAGCTTGTCCATCTTTCCCTAGGCAAGAATATCTGCCCCATTCTTTCGCAGACAAATTTTTTAAATCTGTACAGGAATTATCAATCAATTGAAATCTTACTTGCCAATCGAATAATTCCCATAACAAATCTTTATCGTAGTCTGATTCTTCTACAAACTTGATAAATTTTTGCTCCAAAAATTCCCCAATGGAATTGGGATATACCTCAGCGTCCACAAAACTTTCACATTCCGTTAAAATTTTCCCCACTTCTAAATCCACTTTATTTACCAAAAAGTTATCAAAGATATATCCATCGTCCCTTACATACAAACCCAAACCCTCATTGGAAGTTTCTTCGTGTATCAGGTCGTTTTCTACAGCTGTCTTGTAAAGTTCTGTATCAATTCCATGGACCCATTGAGCTCCTAAATCTATAATACCTCCATCGACTCGAATGGTTTTTATTCGCCCCCCGGGTTTTTCCCCGGCGTCGATAACCAAAACATCGGTGATTCCGTTGTTTATTAAAACCTGAGCGGCTCCTAACCCCGCCATTCCTGCTCCTACTATTGCGACCTTGCAATCCATTATCTATAAATAAATCAAAATATTTATAGATTTTATGCTGGTAAAAACACACGATAAAAGAGCGCTATAGATTCGTTACAATACTTCGCTTGTGTTGCATTTTCAGAGAATGGCAATATCGTTGTTAAAATTGAGTTTCTTGCAAATAAAGAGTAAGTAAATTGAATATATAAACAATAACTTTTTCACTTTTATCACTAGTGTCTAGTCTTGTATATCTAGCCATATTTCTGTTGTATTGACTGTCTCGTATTGCCTGTCTGGTCTTGTCTGTCTAGTCTTGTCTGTCTAGTCTTGTCTGTCTAGTCTTGTCTGTCTAGTCTTGTCTGTCTAGTCTTGTCTGTCTAGTCTTGTCTGTCTAGTCTTGTCTGTCTAGTCTTGTCTGTCTAGTCTTGTCTGTCTAGTCTTGTCTGTCTAGTCTTGTCTGTCTAGTCTTGTCTGTCTAGTCTTGTCTGTCTAGTCTTGTCTGTCTAGTCTTGTCTGTCTAGTCTTGTCTGTCTAGTCTTGTCTGTCTAGTCTTGTCTGTCTAGTCTTGTCTGTCTAGTCTTGTCTGTCTAGTCTTGTCTGTCTAGTCTTGTCTGTCTAGTCTTGTCTGTCTAGTCTTGTCTGTCTAGTCTTGTCTGTCTAGTCTTGTCTGTCTAGTCTTGTCTGTCTAGTCTTGTCTGTCTAGTCTTGTCTGTCTAGTCTTGTCTGTCTAGTCTTGTCTGTCTAGTCTTGTCTGTCTAGTCTTGTCTGTCTAGTCTTGTCTGTCTAGTCTTGTCTGTCTAGTCTTGTCTGTCTAGTCTTGTCTGTCTAGTCTTGTCTGTCTAGTCTTGTCTGTCTAGTCTTGTCTGTCTAGTCTTGTCTGTCTAGTCTTGTCTGTCTAGTCTTGTCTGTCTAGTCTTGTCTGTCTAGTCTTGTCTGTCTAGTCTTGTCTGTCTAGTCTTGTCTGTCTAGTCTTGTCTGTCTAGTCTTGTCTGTCTAGTCTTGTCTGTCTAGTCTTGTCTGTCTAGTCTTGTCTGTCTAGTCTTGTCTGTCTAGTCTTGTCTGTCTAGTCTTGTCTGTCTAGTCTTGTCTGTCTAGTCTTGTCTGTCTAGTCTTGTCTGTCTAGTCTTGTCTGTCTAGTCTTGTCTGTCTAGTCTTGTCTGTCTAGTCTTGTCTGTCTAGTCTTGTCTGTCTCTGGCTGGAACCCGTGGGATGGAGATCGGCGCCCCTTTTCACTCCAGCCGAGCTGCAGAGTGCAGTAGGCCGGATGAAGGAGGGAAAAGCGCCGGGTCCTGATGGTGTTCCACCGGAAGCGTGCAAGGTGTTTGGGCATGTGTGTGAGGACATGTGCTTGAGCATGATGAATGAATTGCTGATGAATGGCAGTTTCCCCAAAGAGTGGAAGAGAGCGAGACTGGTGATGATTGAAAAAGAGCGAAAGGAAGGAGAGGAAGCCAATTACAGGCCAATCTGCCTACTGAATGGGATAGCGAAGATGTTTGAGAGTATGATCGGAGCTAGGATAAATGAGGATCTCAAGAGGGTAGGGGGTCTTTCAGAGGAACAGTATGGGTTCAGAGGCGGCCGCACTACGGTGAACGCAATGATGCGTGTGATAGAGAGAGCAAGGTTAGCAAATACGGGTCCATGGCGTACCCGTAGCTACTGCGTGCTTGTAACCCTGGACGTGAAAAATGCCTTCAACTCGGTCCCATGGGGCGGAATCATGGAGGCTTTGGAACTAAAGGGGGTAGCTCCCTACCTTCGAAAGATGGTGGGGAGCTACTTGAATGATAGGGAGATAGTGACTGTGGAAGGTAAAATCTTCAAAATGAGTGCGGGTGTTCCACAGGGTTCGGTTCTTGGGCCGATACTGTGGAACATATTTTATGATGAGGTTTTGAGATTGAGGCTGCCAGACGGGGTTACACTCGTAGGGTACGCTGATGACTTAGCGGTGGTCGCTGTCGCAAGAACGGAAGAAAGTCTGAAAGCGATAATGAATGAGGCAATTGGTAGGATTGATCGGTGGATGGGGGAAAAAGGGCTTGCTCTGGCTCCCCACAAAACCGAGGCGGTCCTGCTAATTGGGAGAAGAAAGCTGCGTGAATTGACCGTGCGAATGGGGACAGTTGACGTACCGACTCGGGAATCTGTAAGATACCTTGGGGTAGAGCTCCAGCGAAATCTCAGGGTGTCCGATCAGGTCACCCGGGTGGTGAGCAAGGCTACAGCATGTGTGAGAGCCCTTGGACGGCTGATGCCCAACATAGGTGGGCCGTTGGCCTCCAAGAGGAGGGTTATGAATGCGGTCGTGCACTCCATTCTCCTGTATGGGGTGCCGGCATGGATAAATGCGTTCAGGATTGAATGTTATAGAGCGAGACTGATGAGAGTGCAAAGGTGTATGCTGCTGCGTGTGTGCAGCGCATACAGGACTGTTTCTGGCGACGCCGTGGCGGTCGTTGCTGGAGTTATCCCGTTAGACCTTCTAGCGCATGAAAGGGTGAGAGTTTGGGGAGGTAATGACCCTAGAAATGAAAGGGAAAAAACAATGCGTGTATGGCAAGAGCTATGGCAGGGGTCGGAAAAGGGAGCCTGGACCAGGCAACTGATTCCGACTTTCGATGAATGGGTCAACCGTGGGCACGGGGAGGTGAATTATCACCTCACCCAGGCGCTTACGGGGCATGGATGCTTTGGGTCTTACCTGGTGCGCATCGGGAAACTGGTTGAGGCGCACTGTAGGTACTGTGGAGCGACTGAGGACACTGCGGAGCATACCATCTTCGAGTGTACGAGATGGGAGAGAATGAGGAGTGCCGCAGAATGCAAGGTGGGAGAGAATGTGAACAAGGAGAGTATGGTGAGAATCATGCTCCGCAGTGAGTATGAATGGGGCGTGCTGACTGGAATGATAGGTTATATAATGAGGAGAAAGGAGAAGGATGAAAGGGACGAGCGTAAGGCGGGTCGAGGGGTTGCTACGCGCGAGCCGAGCGTGCCATCGCCGGGCCCCCCTTAGTGCGAAGGGGGCGCACAAATTTATTGTAAACTCTGAAGTGAGGGGGGGCACGGCGATAAACGACGCGCCCGGCACAACGAGAGAATGGATGAATGCTTTGGATATGAAAGGGGGAGGAACGTGGTGAAGTTATGCCAAATTTTGGATTCCATCACGTTCTCTCTGGTTTTGACTGGGGGGTCTGAATGGTGGGGGTTTTTTAGTGGGTCGCCCCTTTTGGGGGGCAGCCCCACACTACCACTCGACACGGGTCGGGTGGTGTCTGTTTGCAGATTTTCACCTCCAGCACGTGCAAAAAAAAAAAAAAAAAAGTCTTGTCTGTCTAGTCTTGTCTGTCTAGTCTTGTCTGTCTAGTCTTGTCTGTCTAGTCTTGTCTGTCTAGTCTTGTCTGCCTAGTCTTGTCTGTCAAGTCTTGTCTGTCTAGTCTTGTCTGTCTAGTCTTGTCTGTCTAGTCTTGTCTGTCTAGTCTTGTCTGTCTAGTCTTGTCTGTCTAGTCTTGTCTGTCTAGTCTTGTCTGTCTAGTCTTGTCTGTCTAGTCTTGTCTGTCTAGTCTTGTCTGTCTAGTCTTGTCTGTCTAGTCTTGTCTGTCTAGTCTTGTCTGTCTAGTCTTGTCTGTCTAGTCTTGTCTGTCTAGTCTTGTCTGTCTAGTCTTGTCTGTCTAGTCTTGTCTGTCTAGTCTTGTCTGTCTAGTCTTGTCTGTCTAGTCTTGTCTGTCTAGTCTTGTCTGTCTAGTCTTGTCTGTCTAGTCTTGTCTGTCTAGTCTTGTCTGTCTAGTCTTGTCTGTCTAGTCTTGTCTGTCTAGTCTTGTCTGTCTAGTCTTGTCTGTCTAGTCTTGTCTGTCTAGTCTTGTCTGTCTAGTCTTGTCTGTCTAGTCTTGTCTGTCTAGTCTTGTCTGTCTAGTCTTGTCTGTCTAGTCTTGTCTGTCTAGTCTTGTCTGTCTAGTCTTGTCTGTCTAGTCTTGTCTGTCTAGTCTTGTCTGTCTAGTCTTGTCTGTCTAGTCTTGTCTGTCTAGTCTTGTCTGTCTAGTCTTGTCTGTCTAGTCTTGTCTGTCTAGTCTTGTCTGTCTAGTCTTGTCTGTCTAGTCTTGTCTGTCTAGTCTTGTCTGTCTAGTCTTGTCTATCTAGTCTTGTCTGTCTAGTAAATAACATAAATGTCTGTCTAGTAAATAACATAAGTAATAAATGACATAAAGTCATGTTTAATTCCTTGCAAACGGATGAATAAAACAGTGATTGATTCCGTAGTGCAATAAAAGTCTCCATGGCAACGCATCAAAATAACTGACTTACGTGCTCCGTAAACATAATCCTAAATGTTCGCTGATGTTCTTTTTTAATCGCCATTCACACAACTTATTATACCTACATTTGTTTTTGTACAAATCTCATGATTCTTACTAGAGTAATCTATCCGCGTCACCATCTAACAATAATTCTTCGGATGAATCCAGTTACGATTGATAAAACACAAATTAATTAAACACAATAAATACACTAAGAAAAATTTTGACGCACAAATCAACAATTTTATCGTTGCTATGAGAACACTACAATCATGACCAACTTTTCTTTGAATTGTTTCTTGTTTAAACAAAAGCAAAATTGAATAAAAGTTTGTATTTCACCCCCGGATAAAGTTAAGGTTTAACTCGCGAATTTAAATTGAATTTATCAATCCGCTCGGTAAACCTTAATTTTATACCTTTTCATAATAAATGACTATTTTATTGTCAGTGTGCCGCCAAATTTGGATGTTGTTGAAAGTGAACCGCAAGAGAAGAAAAGGTTTAGAATCACTGGCCTAGTGTTTTCTGTCTCTATATGCTACCCCTGTAGATGATTATAGGCAACTGAACAAGCACAATAATGCACCCTAATTAATGTATGGCATTAGAGTCATTTTAATTGTTATCAACCGTAATAGAAATAATCTCTTGGATGCAAACTACACTCGCAAAATAAATTGGCAATAATAAAATTGTTTCGTTGTTTGACCTACCCAAATATAAACAGAAAGAGAATTATTATGTGAACACTATCTTAATTGCAACGTTGCCGCGAATGGACCAATTTATCAAATCATAAACAAGGTTTTAAAAATAGACGGAACCAATTATTTTTTCCAGAATTAATTGCAAGAGATTATTTCGGAGATTTGCGAGATTTGAGATAGTTACCCAAATTAACTTAATTTATTGAAACTAACACGTATTATTAAGAATCGTCCTAATAAACGATATTAATTTATATTTATTCATTAATTATATGCACTTACTTAAAGTTTTTAGTGTTGTTTGTTTGCTGGATTAACGAGTTTGAATGTTATTTGAAGAAAGTTTACATTTTCTAGTTTGATTGGTTTTTTTTAATATTTGTCGTTTCCTTATATTTTTTATGCGAAAATTCCTATAATTATTTTTCAATATTTATTTTCTGTTGGAAATTTTGTTGGTATTTTTAAATATAATCATATTTTTCGTTATTCCTTATATTTTCGTTAGGAAAATTCCTATAATTATTTTTCTAAATTTATTATTTGTTGGAAATAGGGCAACGCTGTTGGCAGTTTAAAAACCTTGGCATTAGAAGTGTACCCAACTTATAAAAAATATTCCAGCGAGTGAACACTCGAAACGAAAATGTCAAAATTTTAGTAACCTCTCATCATCATCAACCACATTCATTTACAGAAACATATTAAAACAGTGAAGCAACAGCACAAGCCTCCAAGGAACCCCTTCATCAAAAAATGTATTCCAGAAAACTCCAAGAATCGATCCTCAACTCAAAATATAACCTCAAAAACTTCATCCACAATTTCAAACAAACTGAAAGTAAAAATCCCAGTGTGAAACACTCCCAGCTCTTACGGCTTATAAAGCTGTCGGAATTTAAAAACATTCTTGAAATAAAAGAGATTGCCATCAACAAATTACAAAATTATATCTTAGAAATACCCCGAAATTTAAAACAAGAATCCTCCAACTTGCTAAGAGTTTGGACCAGACAATGTGAATGCGTCATAGCCCAAAGAGTAAGAAGAAGCCAACAGATGTTCTCGTTATATACAAAGCTTTGGGAAGAACATGCCTTGCGAGAATTTCTAAAAAATATGCAAACACAAATTTCGAAACACGGAAAACAGTGTGTTTTTAGTGCAGTCGGCATTACTGCATTTAACTGGGACAGAAATCGGATATCTGATGAAGAATTAAGAAGTCATATGGATGAGATAGAATATATTCAAATATTGAAAGACATCACAATGAAGTGCCAAGTTTGTAAAAAGAAGCCGGAAAGTGTTGACAAAAGTATAATAGCTTTTTGCGATTGTGATGGCAAGAAATCGTTAAAAACATACGATGATTGGAGTTTGTTTATTGAACAGAATGACTTGATAGTTTGGAGGAGATTACATAAAAGTGGCTGTTACGAATATAAGGTTTATGGATCGTATAACGATGTCACTGCGGAAGATTTCTTAAGTGTACAAATCGATACGAATTATAGGAAGATATGGGATACAACTGCCGTAAGTCTTGACGTTATCGATCGAGATACGAAACCAAATTCTAACAGTGATTTGATCTACTGGGAGATGTTATGGCCTGTAAGTATAAAAATTTCTTCAAGTAGTAAACTAAAATATGTAAATACACAGTTTTTGTACTCCAAATTCTACTCTGCCAATTGAAGTTGCCCATTTACCATTCAGGTTGGTAAATGGGTTAATCCATTGTTAATCCAACTCTACCCTTTTATATCCAATTCCATATCACATTATTCTACAAAATCCGTTTCTTACACTTGTAAAAAAATCTAATTTGAATTTAATAGGTTAATATGCGTTAAGAGGCATGAGATGTATAGGCAACCCATTATAGACAACCATACTGTACGCATTATGCGCATGCGCAGTGGGGAAAACAAAGGCGTAGGGAAAATAAATTTGAAGGGGGAATATAAAAATTGTTTATATTATTGAAATATCTCTCTTATTTAGGATCGAGAAGTCGCGCTGCCGCGCAATATATGGTCTTGATGGATCTGCTCCTAATATAACCAAATGTAACCATCCATTTTGTTCAAATCTGTAGCTACGGTGGCGTTTTGCACACGCCACTGGAGGTTTTATGTCAATTTCCGTTAGTTTCAATTGTGGCACCAAGGGCGCTGAATGGCTCATGCCTTTTAATGCATATTAACCTAAATTTATTTTTATGAATTCAAAATTGTACTTCAAATATTTATCATCTACTAGAACTTAGAGAAGAAGCAGTACTTCTCCTTTATGTTTCCTTTATTTGAAATATGGTAACTGACTATGTAGAAGTATGTCAAGTAACCAAGGTATAGGAGCCATCGACGTAAATGTGCGTTATTTTATATTTTATACCTTTCCCCGAAGAAAGCCCGCTGAAGAACTTTTGGCAGCTTTCTATATTCTCGACGAATGTTTTGATGGAACGTAATTGGAAAATCGGTATAATTTCCTGGGGTTTTGAGTATTTTTTGTTTTGAAAATTTTAGAAAATCTATGTTTGGTTTTTTTTAAATATTGATAAAGACGGAACAAAGCTTGAATATATAAATATACTCAACCTTTCCGGAACTCTATAATACTAATGAGTCTTTTTAGGACTACCAAAAACAAATCTCTTATGAAATTTGTCAGTTATTCTATAGCTTTCAGTCCACCTTCGTGGCACTCAACAAAAACCATAAAAATAACATTGATTTTTAAGATCATGTCTTTCCGATACCTTGAGTGGATAGCCATCTGTGGACGCGTTTCGAGATTTATCTCTCATCAGCACAGCTTTGCTTCCATGAACAATATTTTGTAAATCACTCACTTGAAAACCCATGTGTTGATTAGGGTTAGATGTTTTTAATTTTGACATTTTGTGAGAGAGACATGAACTTAGTAGGTTATTGATATAAATGATAAATTTTGAATTGGTAAAACCAAACAACATTATAGATAATCAGATAAACTTAATAAAGACGGAACAAAGCTTGAATATATAGGCTGTGCTGATGAGAGATAGATCTCGAAACGCGTCCACAGATGGCTATCCACTCAAGGTATCGGAAAGACATGATCTTAAAAATCAATGTTATTTTTATGGTTTTTGTTGAGTGCCACGAAGGTGGACTGAAAGCTATAGAATAACTGACAAATTTCATAAGAGATTTGTTTTAGTATTATAGAGTTCCGGAAAGGTTGAGTATATTTATATATTCAAGCTTTGTTCCGTCTTTATTAAGTTTATCTGATTATCTATAATGTTGTATGGTTTTACCAATTCAAAATTTATCATTTATATCAATAACCTGCTAAGTTCATGTCTCTCTCTCACAAATTGTCAAAATTAAAAACATCTAACCCTAATCAACACATGGGTTTTCAAGTGAGTGATTTACAAAATATTGTTTATGGAAGCAAAGCTGTGCTGATGAGAGATAAATCTCGAAACGCGTCCACAGATGGCTATCCACTCAAGGTATCGGAAAGACATGATCTTAAAAATCAATGTTATTTTTATGGTTTTTGTTGAGTGCCACGAAGGTGGACTGAAAGCTATAGAATAACTGACAAATTTCATAAGAGATTTGTTTTTGGTAGTCCTAAAAAGACTCATTAGTATTATAGAGTTCCGGAAAGGTTGAGTATATTTATATATTCAAGCTTTGTTCCGTCTTTATTAAGTTTATCTGATTATCTATAATGTTGTATGGTTTTACCAATTTAAAATATTGAGTTTTTCCTTGAATTTTCGGGAAACTGTTATTAGGGTTTTGGACTAGACCAGGGATGTTTTATGAGTTTGACCTCTATGCTCATAAAATCTAAACGAATGCAAATTTCAATTTGAAATTTTGACAGCGTATTCTTGGATAGTTAAGTTAAAGATTTATGCAATAAAAAAAATCGGATTTTTTTAACTTCCCAATGTAGTTTCCCCCCTAAGCTGTTTTTTTATTGCTTAAGTTGTTTTAACATTGCTAATACTTTTTTTATTTCTAGAGACTATTTTCGAATCGAGATTATGTCTTCAATCGTCGCTTTTTGATAGACAATTCCAAGAACACAGTTATGCTATTAAGTAAAGGCATCAACCACCCGAGTTATCCGGCGAAACCAAACAAATTCCGAGTAGCCGACTACTGGTCGTCAATGGTTATAAGACCCTACACGGAGATCAACAAACCAGGACTCGAATTCAGTTTAACATATTTCGATAATCCAGGGGTGAATATCCCAGCTTCAGTAACAGCGTGGGTGGCTTACAGGGCAATGCCTGATTTCCTCACGAAACTCCGAGAAGCAACAAGGGAATATAAGAAGTATTGCAGAGATCATAATTGTAATAGTATATACAATTATCAAGCATCACCATCAAATGTTAATTTAGATGTGAATGATGAACATATTTCGTCAGAAGTTATAAACTTTGATGAGAACATATTTGATATATTGATGAGTAATGACAGGAAAGAAGAGCATGTTGCTAGTAAAGTTGAGATTGAGAATAAAATGGCTAATAAAGTTGAGATTGCGAATAAAATGGCTAATAAAGTTGAGATTGTGAATAAAATAGCAAATAAAGTTGAGATTGAGAGGGTTTTGCCAGCAAGTTCAGCTCCAGGTGCAGATGTAATTTTATCTCCATCTCCAATTGTTCAAGATCAAACTTACTGGAAGTACTTACACCCTACTTATTACCTAAGTTGATTAAAATTGTATATTTTTTAAAACTGTAAAGTATATTTCAGTTATTTTTTTATTTAGTTATATATACAGAGCGAAAACACGTATAATAAAGACTGTACATATTATTTTCATTTTTGGGACAGTTTTAATGCCAAAGTTGTTTATTATATTTATTTTATTTTTTGGCTAATATATAAACATGTACAAGATAAGGAAAACTTGCAGTTACAAATTGATTAAAAGCGATCAGATTATTAAAAGGATTTGTATCTTGTATCAAGATTTCAATTTTATTATAATTTGTTGTGGAGAGATTTCTTGCTGAATAGGCCCTATGGATTTACTTGGTCTCTGAGTCAATTAGTGTAGTCATTTATTTTTGACTAGTCAGTGTTATTTTTAGAATTGTTATGTTTTAAATGCATGTTATTTATAAAGGAGAATTAGCGTGCAGCTTTAGGGTGCAATATAGAAGTCGCAGAATAATTGGGACTGGTGTTTATACAATTGTGATTATGTAATGATAAACAAAAGTTTCCAAGCTAGACAACTTGAATATAAATATATATTGCCACTTTTTATATGATTGGTATATAATAAAAATATTTGTCGACATATTATTGCATATGTGTGATGTAATTCCTTCGTATGTCCGTGATTTGCAGAAAATAAATGTTGTCCCCCTTCACATATGATCAAATTAAACATTTAATATTGAATTTGTTATTAAAATACAGGTTTAGATGGATGAATATGAGATTCCGTCAAGAATTTGCTCAAATTTCTTCAAATTTTCTTTTGTTTTTGAGGTAAAATTTGAATTAAATTTATCGAAATTTCAAGTTTATTAAACCTTGTTTTAAAAGAAAATATCACCAGGTTGAAAATGATCAATATTTAAGAAACCGGAAGTCGCAAAAAAGTTTGAATCGTAGTTTTGAATTCGCAATGAAATTTTCTTTGGGATTTGTCTGGAAAATTTCCTCAAATTTTGTTTTGTTTTCGAGAAAATTTGAGTTAAATTTGTCGAAATTTCAAGATTATTAAACCTTGTTTTTAAAGGAAATATCACCAGGTTGAAAATGATCAATATTTAAGAAACCGGAAGTCGCAAAAAAGTTTGAATCGCAGTTTTGGATTCGCAATGAAATTTCCTTCGGGATTTGTCTGGAAAATTTCCTCAAATTTTCTTTTGTTTTCGAGAAAATTTGAGTTAAATTTGTGGAAATTTCAAGATTATTAAACCTTGTTTTTAAAGAAAATATCTCCAGGTTGAAAATGATCAATATTTAAGAAACCGGAAGTCGTAAAAAAGTTTGAATAGCAGTTTTGGATTCGCAATGAAATTTTCTTTGGGATTTGATTTGTGTTTGTTTTCGAGAAAATTTAAGTTAAATTTATCGAAATTTCTAGATTATAAAACCTTGTTTTTAAAGAAAATATCACCAGATTGAAAAAGATCAATATTTAAGAAACCGGAAGTTGCAAAAAAGTTTGAATAGCAGTTTTGAATTCGCAATGAAATTTCCTTTGGGGTATGTCAGGAAAATTTCCTCAATTTTTTTTTTGTTTTCGAGAAAATTTATGTTAAATTTGTGGAAATTTCTAGATTATAAAACCTTGTTTTTAAAGAAAATATCACCAGATTGAAAAAGATCAATATTTAAGAAACCGGAAGTTGCAAAAAAGTTTGAATAGCAGTTTTGAATTCGCAATGAAATTTCCTTTGGGGTATGTCAGGAAAATTTCCTCAATTTTTTTTTTGTTTTCGAGAAAATTTATGTTAAATTTGTCGAAATTTCAAGATTATAAAACCTTGTTTTTAAAGAAAACATCACCAGGTTGAAAATGATCAATATTTAAGAAACCGGAAGTTGCAAAAAAGTTTGAATAGCAGTTTTGAATTCGCAATGAAATTTCCTTTGGGGTATGTCAGGAAAATTTCCTCAATTTTTTTTTTGTTTTCGAGAAAATTTAAGTTAAATTTGTGGAAATTTCTAGATTATAAAACCTTGTTTTTAAAGAAAATATCACCAGATTGAAAAAGATCAATATTTAAGAAACCGGAAGTTGCAAAAAAGTTTGAATAGCAGTTTTGAATTCGCAATGAAATTTCCTTTGGGGTTTGTCCGGAAAATTTCCTCAAATTTACTTTTGTTTTCGAGAAAATTTAAGTTAAATTTATCGAAATTTCAAGATTATAAAAACTTGTTTTTAAAGAAAATATCACCAGGTTGAAAATGATCAATATTTAAGAAACAGGAAGTCGCAAAAAAGTATGAATCGCAGTTTTGGACTCGCAATGAAATTTGCTTTGGGATTTGTCAGGAAAATTTCATCAAATTTTCTTTTGTTTTCAAGAAAATTTCAGTTCAATTTATCGAAATTTCAAGATTATAAAACCTTGTTTTTAAAGAAAATATCACCAGGTTGAAAATGATCAATATTTAAGAAACCGGAAGTCGCAAAAAAGTTTGAATAGCAGTTTTGGATTCGCAATGAAATTTCCTTTGGGATTTGTCTGGAAAATTTCCTCAAATTTTCTTTTGTTTTCGAGAAAATTTGAGTTAAATTTGTGGAAATTTAAGATTATAAAACCTTGTTTTTAAAGAAAATATCACCAGGTTGAAAATGATCAATATTTAAGAAACCGGAAGTTGCAAAAAAGTTTGAACCGCAGTTTTGGATTCGCAATGAAATTTCCTTTGGGGTATGCCAGGAAAATTTCCTCAAATTTTCTTTTGCTTTCGAGAAAATTTAAGTTAAATTTTTGTCGAAATTTCAAGATTATAATACCTTGTTTTTAAAGAAAATATCACCAGGTTGAAAATGATCAATATTTAAGAAACCGGAAGTCGCAAAAAAGTTTGAATTTCAGTTTTGGATTCGCAATGAAATTTCCTTTGGGGTTTGTCAGCAAAATTTCCTCAAATTTTCTTTTGTTTTCGAGAAAATTTCAGTTAAATTTATCGAAATTTCAAGATTATAAAACCTTGTTTTTAAAGAAAATATCACCAGGTTGAAAATAATCAATATTTAAGAAACTGGAAGTCGCAAAAAAGTTTGAATCGTAGTTTTGGATTCGCAACGAAATTTCCTTTGGGGTTCGTCTGGAAAATTTCCTCAAATTTTCTTTTGTTTTCGAGAAAATTTCAGTTAAATTTATCGAAATTTCAAGATTATTAAACCTTGTTTTTAAAGAAAATATCACCAGGTTGAAAATAATCAATATTTAAGAAACTGGAAGTCGCAAAAAAGTTTGAATCGTAGTTTTGGATTCGCAACGAAATTTCCTTTGGGGTTCGTCTGGAAAATTTCCTCAAATTTTCTTTTGTTTTCGAGAAAATTTGAGTTAAATTTGTCGAAATTTCAAGATTATTAAACCTTGTTTTTAAAGAAAATATCACCAGGTTGAAAATGATCAATATTTAAGAAACCGGAAGTCGCAAAAAAGTTTGAATCGTAGTTTTGGATTCGCAATAAAATTTCATTTAGGATTTGTCACGAAAATTTCCTCAAATTTTCTTTTGTTTTCGAGAAAATTTGAGTTAAATTTGTCGAAATTTCAAGATTATTAAACCTTGTTTTTAAAGAAAATATCACCAGGTTGAAAATGATCAATGTTTAAGAAACCGGAAGTAAAAAAGTTTGAATTTCAGTTTTGGATTCGAAACGAAATTTCCTTTAGGGTTCGTCTGGAAAATTTCCTCAAATTTTGTTTTGTTTTCGAGAAAATTTGAGTTAAATTTGTCGAAATTTCAAGATTATTAAACCTTGTTTTTAAAGAAAATATCACCAGGTTGAAAATGATCAATATTTAAGAAACCGGAAGTCGTAAAAAAGTTTGAATCGCAGTTTTGGATTCGCAATGAAATTTCCTTCGGGATTTGTCTGGAAAAATTTCCTCAAATTTTCTTTTGTTTTCGAGAAAATTTGAGTTAAATTTGTCGAAATTTCAAGATTATTAAACCTTGTTTTTAAAGAAAATATCACCAGGTTGAAAATGATCAATGTTTAAGAAACCGGAAGTAAAAAAGTTTGAATTTCAGTTTTGGATTCGAAACGAAATTTCCTTTAGGGTTCGTCTGGAAAATTTCCTCAAATTTTGTTTTGTTTTCGAGAAAATTTGAGTTAAATTTGTCGAAATTTCAAGATTATTAAACCTTGTTTTTAAAGAAAATATCACCAGGTTGAAAATGATCAATATTTAAGAAAGCGGAAGTCGTAAAAAAGTTTGAATTGCAGTTTTGGATTCGAAACGAAATTTCCTTTAGGGTTCGTCTGGAAAATTTCCTCAAATTCTCTTTTGTTTTCGAGAAAATTTGAGTTAAATTTGTTCAAATTTCAAGATTATTAAACCTTGTTTTTAAAGAAAATATCACCAGGTTGAAAATGATCAATATTTAAGAAACCGGAAGTCGTAAAAAGTTTGAATTTCAGTTTTGGATTCGCAATGAAATTTCTTTTGGGGTTTGTCAGCAAAATTTCCTGAAATTTTCTTTTGTTTTCGAGAAAATGTCAGTTAAATTTATCGAAATTTCAAGATTATAAAACCTTGTTTTTAAAGAAAATATCGCCAGATTGAAAATGATCAATATTTAAGAAACCGAAAGTCGTAAAAAAGTTTGAATAGCAGTTTTGGATTCGCAACGAAATTTCTTTTGGGGTTTGTCTGGAAAATTTCCTCAAATTTACTTTTGTTTTCGAGAAAATTTCAGTTAAATTTGTGGAAATTTCAAGATTATAAAACCTTATTTTAAAGAAAACATCACCAGGTTGAAAATGATCAATATTTAAGAAACCGGAAGTCGCAAAAAAGTATGAATCGCAGTTTTGGACTCGCAATGAAATTTCCTTTGGGATTTGTCAGGAAAATTTCCTCAAATTTTCTTTTGTTTTCGAGAAAATTTCAGTTAAATTTATCGAAATTTCAAGATTATAAAACCTTGTTTTTAAAGAAAATATCGCCAGGTTGAAAATAATCAATATTTAAGAAACCGGAAGTCGCAAAAAAGTTTGGATCGCAGTTTTGGATTCGCAATGAAATTTCCTTTGGGGTATGTCAGGAAAATCAATTTTTTTTTTGTTTTCGAGAAAATTTAAGTTAAATTTGTCGAAATTTCAAGATTATAAAACCTTGTTTTTAAAGAAAATATCACCAGGTTGAAAAAGATCAATATTTAAGAAACCGGAAGTCGCAAAAAAGTTTGAATAGCAGTTTTGGATTCGCAACAAAATTTCCTTTGGGATTTGTTTGGAAAATTTCCTCAAATTTTCTTTTGTTTTCGAGAAAATTTGAGTTAAATTTGTCGAAATTTCAAGATTATTAAACCTTGTTTTTAAAGAAAATATCACCAGGTTGAAAATGATCAATATTTAAGAAACCGGAAGTCGCAAAAAAGTTTGATTTTCAGTTTTGGATTCGCAATGAAATTTCCTTTGGGATTTGTCTGGAAAATTTCTTCAAATTTTCTTTTCTTTTTGAGAAAATTTGAGTTAAATTTCTCGAAATTTCAAGATAATAAAACCTTGTTTTTAAAGAAAATATCAGGTGGAAAATGATCAATATTTAAAAAACCGGAAGTCGTAAAAAAGTTTGAATGCCAGTTTTGGATTCGCAACAAAATTTCCTTTGTGGTTTGTCAGCAAAATTTCCTCAAATTTTCTTTTGCTTTCTAGAAAATTTAAGTTAAATTTTTGTCGAAATTTCAAGATTATAAAACCTTGTTTTTAAAGAAAATATCACCAGGTTGAAAATGATCAATATTTAAGAAACCGGAAGTCGCAAAAAAGTTTGATTTTCAGTTTTGGATTCGCAATGAAATTTCCTTTGGGATTTGTCTGGAAAATTTCTTCAAATTTTCTTTTCTTTTTGAGAAAATTTGAGTTAAATTTCTCGAAATTTCAAGATAATAAAACCTTGTTTTTAAAGAAAATATCAGGTGGAAAATGATCAATATTTAAAAAACCGGAAGTCGCAAAAAAGTTTGAATGGCAGTTTTGGATTCGCAACGTAATTTCCTTTGGGTTTCGTCTGGAAAATTTCCTCAAATTTTCTTTTGTTTTCGAGAAAATTTGAGTTAAATCTCTGGTTATTACCCTAAGATCCTAAGAGATATTTCATTAATCATGTAAGGCTCAACATGGGGGCGAGAGGGTTTGTGAAGAATCACGAAATATCACATGGGGAGAGGAGCGGTGTAATGAGATATCACACGATCAAATACACGATATAATATTTTGTACCAAAATTGTACTTGACATAGTTGGTACTTGATTGTACTTGATTTAATTACTTAATTGTCCTTGATTGTACCAAAAAAATACACGTGATTTTGGGTTAGGGGGGACTTAATCTAAAACCACACCACGTATCACCATGGATGAATCATTATCATTACATTTCATGGCTTAAAAAGTTGTTAAAAAACATCACGTGATTAATAACTTTTGAACGTCGCACTTCGGCGAGACTTCTAGTCTTCACCAATCGATTCAGCGTCCCAAAATTAGTCGGAGAACGTATATAATGTTCCCTGGGAAGCTTTCAGTTAAGAAATACCATCGGCTCGGGAAGTCTAGATCGCAGAAACGACGAAATGCGAGAAAATCGATTTTGTCAAAATCGTTATTTTTTGAGTTACAGCAAAATTTTAAAACGTTTCTGAAAGCATTTTTGCTGCTGATTACAGATATGCCAATTATATTTCGCTAGCTCTTTCGGTTCACTTTCGCCTGCAAAAATTGAAGAGATTTTTAAGAAATTTCGGCGCCCGAGTTGAGATCTCGGAAACTCGTGAATTACTCGCGGACAATCTTAGTGTATCAACAGGAAAATGACCTTCTGAAAACGATGCCGCAATCTGTTTTTGATTATCTGCAACTGTTTCTGAGATATCTACTTAGCAAATCGAGAATCGGGTAAATTTCAGTTTGAAATTTCACGACGAATTATTGAATCTTTCCGGACAATTTGTACATCGACTTGTTCGTCTTGTCGTGTAGTTTCAGTGTGCCAAAAATTATTTCGCTGCTTTTTACCGTTTTCGAAAAAATCGAAAAAAACCGAAAAAGCATATATTTCTCGAACGAATTGATGGAAATTTTTTGTTGAAAATTTTGTTGTAAATTTTTTTCGTGTTTTTTTTTTGGTTACACGAAGGAAATCGAAGTGCTGAAAACGGTTTTCCAGTTTATTTCGCTCTAAAGTTACAAATAAACAAATTTTATATTTTTTTTCGCTGTACATAATCACGCATTATAACCTCTACCATTGACAAGGAAACAATGAAATATCTTATACCAAGGAAGAAATCATTAAGGTGTCCGAAGCTATATGTTTAACCGGAAATCCACAAAGATGGAACTCCCCTCTGATCAATAGTAAGCTCCTGGTTCAAGAGTCCAACTTCTTGCGAAACATTTAGCAAAGTGTTTACGAAACTAAAACGAAAAATTAAAAAAAACTAAAAAAATTCAAAACGTGTAACGTTTGAATAGAATAATCACTAAAAAAATATGTATAACAAATATTTATTAATGGATAATAAATACCTAAAAAGAAAGTAAAAAGCATAATATGTAGGACATACATCATTTCCATGTACAATGGGATTACAGAGCAGTCTATAAACATATTTAAGGCAAAATTTGGATCCAATAAGTACATTCTTGGACGAGGATATAAAAAATAAATATGTTTATAAAAATTAATAAAGACATCGACCTCTGTTCTCGCCAAACAGACAAAAAAGAATTGCTATACCAAAATATATTTCTTTACAATAAATTAAATTATTAAGTAACTTTTTGAACTTTTCAAAGTTTTAATATATATTTTTAATGTAATTTATTATATTGCAATTTATATATATATATATATATATATATATATATATATATATATATATATATGTATATGTTAATGTAAATTCGGATGGATTCCAATTACATATAATATATAAGTTAATAATAATAATATTTTTAAGCGCTCAAGTCAAATTAAGTTTACATTTGTTTAATTGTCCAGTTAATTTGTTATGGCACATATTATTGCAAGGATTACTTCTCAATCTCGAAATGCATGCACAGATATAATCTATATACTAATTTATGTATAAATATGTTCAACCTACGACTCACTGCATAAACTGTTCTCTGTATATAAACTTCATCTAATTGACATGCAAACATTTAAACCAATAAAAATGTACACTGCAATAAAAAAAATATTATTCATAAAAACTCTTCAACTATTTATCCCTAAACTAAGATAAAATTTTTAAATGCTCAAAATGTATATGAACCAGTATATAATATAATATATATCTAAGTGCACATTATTTCAAGTGACTATAAACAAAAAATATATAAAACAAAACTACTCTCTCTCGTTTTCGTTTAAGTACATAAATCAAAAGTTGGCCCCAATCTATGGAACCAATTACTTTTTGTTATGACTTCTTCGGCAAAAGTGAATGTTTTTCCTCTTCGTCCATAGTTTTCACAGATCCATTCAATTCCCGAGATCCCAGAGATCTCAAGCCTGTTGTTGGACTTATGTGAGATTTTATCGAAGGAGTTCTTGGGCTTGCATTTTGCGACACTATGCTATTCGTTACTTGCGCCGAAGGCCGAGGTTCCGGGGAGTTGCGACCTATGCTACCTTCTTCCTCCAAAGAATGTAATAACTGCAAATCATTGAAACAATTAAACATTATCAAAACACTTTTTGAAAAGTGCGTGTACATATAAATTCAGGTGTAAAAGATGAGACATTGTGTTAGGAATACCAAAATACCATGACAATAACATATTTCACATATAACATTTCAGGTGCGAAATAAACGTGCCACAATTGTTATATTTTCAATAATTGATACAATAATTTGAATAAAATATTTTTACGATAAAAGAAAATATAGCTTTTCATTTAGATACTTCTTGTTAATTAGAAACCAGAAATTGGTGCAAAAATAATAACTGTATGACTGGATCAGGTTCTACAAGCGGTTTCACAATTTATTTGATATGAAAACTAATATTGAAAATCCCGTTTCATACTTTCACGTCATAACAAAAGTTTAATTACTTTTTATGCTAAAACTTCGGTAAGTAAACCGAAAATCAGTATTTTGTCAAGTCAAGTTGCATTTGAGTGTCGTACCATACGGTAATTCTACTATTATGGTATATTGTGTAACTAGGGCGGTAAGTTGTCAATTGGTCTCGAGAGCGAAAATGGGCCCACACACGAAGTGAGTGCGCTCATTCGCTCGAGAAAGCAATTGACAATACTGCCCGTGTTGCAGATAGTATTTTTTATTACTTATGCGAGAGGACTTATCTTACTTGGGGTCCAGGGGCCATAAAAAAAATAGAATCAAAAATGAAGAATTTGCTTTTTCAATTGTCTCCGATGGTGTGGATTCGCCATAAGAACTCTCCTCAGTCTTCGGTATCACCATTAACACTCATTTTAAAACGTTTAATTTATATTTTGTAATGAAAAACAAAAATTCTGTCACTTTTTCAATATTTAAAGGTTCTGATTGTGTTTATTTTATTTATTCAATCGGTTTTTTAATGCAACTTAGTGATTTTTATCGAATATCTTCGTGCGTTACCCCCAAGTTATGTGGTAATAATTGAATTGACTAAAACAGCCATTTTTCGCATTAAAAAACGTGCGCCAAGACAGCACTTTTAACGCATGAGTGATATAAAATAAATATCTTAACTATGCCCCGGCTTCTACGTTCATAGTAAGTCTTATACAGTTGCCGCTATACTTATACTTGCCGCAGCGACCCAGTGGAGTCATTACGCGGCGTTCATGTGATAGTTCGCAGTAACGTTGTAAAAAGCCTGATTTACACTGCTTTGCCAAATTTTACTTAGCCAAATTACCAAATTAATTTAGAAAAACAAATTCAAGAAAAAGATTGATTTAAGGATAAAATGTAATCACTAATTATAATATACTAATCGAGTAAAGTGCCTTCCCTGAACTCAAGAGTTCAAAAAATTACATTTCTTTGAAAATTAAGAAAAAATGTGTAAAAATGCGGTTTACGTCTTGATTTTTTTCCGGTGAATAGAACAAAAAATTAGATTTTTTTTAGACGAGCTTTACAAAGTTCCGCCCCCGCAAGGGGCGACTATAGGTGCGTTTTAAATTTTTCACTTTTTCTTCAAAAAATCCGTTCCTCTTTCTCGTCGAAACGGGAAATTGTCATTTTCTGTTGTAAAACTGAACGGGCCTTCGACCCGTGTTTCTCTGCCGCTCGCAAGTCCCACACGTCCTCCAGGTGCCAAAAAACAGGAGATCGTTTCTAGCACCTTTGAGGAACAATTTTGGTCAGCGACTCGATTTTTTTACTGCGTCTCCTTGCCGCGTCGATTTCAAGTTTTTTGACGTGATGCGGAAAAGTACGCGACCGTCGGTTCACCCGGTGCGGCGGAAAATGTAAGCGAAAAAAAAACGTTTTTTTTTCATCACATCTGTGGACGCCGTTCTCTTGATTGAAGAGTGCCGTGTCTTCAAACCGGTTCGTTCGATGCGAGATGTTCATCCGCAACCGGCGGTGGAAGAATCTGCGACCTGCGGCATCCTGTTCCCGCTCTGGGTCAATTTTAACACAAAAATCGAAAAAACGCGGTGTTTTTTTCACCTAATTTGCGGGGATCCCTCTCCTGGGATACCCAACAGTCGGATCGGGACCGCACCAGCACCAATCGATTCGGCATAGTGCCTTTTAGTTTGTTTTGGAGTTTAATTGCGATTGCGCGCCGGATGGCGCCGGGACGCCCGAAAAACCAGGTTTTGCAGACGTACGCGAGAATCCTCCGAGATTCGCTAAATTAAATAGCAGGGCGTCGCGGTGGCGGTTTCTAAATAGAGAACGAAAGGGTCTATAAGGCGATAGGAACGACGCACCGCTCGAGCGCATTTGGGGGTTTCGACGCCCGTCCAAACTCGAAACGAGTTTTTCAAAATTGAGCAAATTCAAACCATCAATATTCGGTGAACTATTTTAGAATTGAATTAGAATTGTAATTTAGAATTGTAAAACGTCCATATTTTTGCAGCCCCCCGGTAAATATTCTGGATTTTTCAGTGGATTGTAGAACGGTGTTTTGGCTTTCCGTACCCATAATTGGACGTCGCGGAATCGCGTCGCGACGCCCACTCATAACTATTAATCACACCAGGCACCAGGATATCGCGTTATTGAAATTCCAAGTTGACCGGCACGTGAGCCCCGCCGAGCCGCGCATTTTGGTACCGGCGCAAAGTCGCTGCGACCACGGAGCGGCCGCCACAGTTCGAAACGTATCGGCTCTCTTTCGCCTTAAGGAGAAGTCAGTTTGAACGTGGCAGTTTCGTCGTTTCTGGGCGCAGCAACTCGAAACTGCACGCGTTCGTTTCGGAACGGACGCCCGCGCCTATGGTTTCGGGATCCGAGCCGACCCCGTCGAGCTGCCGACGTTGGAAAATATCATTCTTTTTTTGCACGATTTTTTTACATTTACTCCCTCACTGCGCGGCCGAATCCGACTGGACGGGGCGATGCCGCCTGCCGATACGCGTATTTCGGTACCACTCGCGGCTTCCTGCGTCGCTCCCTTCGCACGGTGCGTTCAAAATGCCGAAAAAAAAAACGAGTTCGACGGTCATTGGCGAAAATTTGGGTTCGTATCGCGCAGGACAGATGCGAGAATCTAAAAACCCGATTGGCACTTCCGTCGAGCCCCCCGATCCGGAAATATCTCCATAAATGTGCAGGGTGCACTGTAAAAGTGCACCTTCAAGTTTGCCGCAGTCTGTGTTCAACGTGCCGCGGCGGTCTCGCGATTTTTCGACGCTGTTCTTTAGATTAAGCGGCAGAGTTATAGAGGAGCAAAGGATTATAGAAGAGCGCTTTTTTTCTTTATTGATCAATAGGTGATCAATGTGAAAGGGGTTGCATAACTATCGTCATTTTTATAAATACTGGCGCTGTGTGTTATTCCTTAAAATTGGCATGGCAGTGAAAGGGTTAAGGGAGGAAATGGGGATAATAAATGGAGGGATTCCCTTAAAATTGTTGTCTTCCAGACGTTGGATGCCGCTTCAGCTCTTTGGGCTCGTGAGTACACCCCTGGTTAACTTGACTTAAAACGATAAACTTAAAGAGTGCACGTGTCGGTCGAGCTTCGTTCTCTCGGAATAATATAAATTCGCGAAGTAAATTGATAAGTAAATCGCGCGATTTCGGTCCAGGTTGATACACCTTTCCCCTTCTGTTAATCGGTGCCGAAATCGATTCAAATGTTGAATTAAAAATACAGATTTATTAAAATTGGCGTGAATACGTACTTAACCGTAATTTTCTCATTTTCTAATATTTTTGTGGATTTCCTTCCCTAAGCACCTATATTTTACTTAGTATCAAATTTATAACCCGTATTTTCCACATTTCATGTCCTGCAGAATGACTTTTCAATCATTTCTCATTTCTTCTCTCAGTGGTGAGTTTACATATTTTTAGTTGATTAGAAACACACCTTTCAAAAGGATCTCTGCTTTCACAGCATTTCCTACATCCTCCTTGTGCCATTGCATGTTTTATTTTTTTATTTCAGACAGTATCGCAGTTCTTTCATCAATACACGAAAAAGTAAGCAACTGCTTACTCAATTATCTCAAGTGGCTGATCTATTTTTATAATGTTTACAACTTGGTTAATAGTTTTTTAAACGCTACATGGCTGCACTAAATCACTTAATTATAAGTAATTGACTCATTATTTCTCGTTTAGTTACCAATTGTTAAAAACAGTTTTATTAATTCAATGACCATACAACTTTGCAATAATGCAATTTTGACGTTTGTTTTTATTTTCAAATTGGTCTAACTAGTAATAGAAAAAAAAATAGTTATTACTATCATTAAAAAATAACGTAACAAATAATTGGTGACTCGTTTATTCTACACCTGAGCGTACGTTTTGAATGTATTTGCATAAAAATAATTAGCTTCCCTAGTCTAATTTAAAGTCACGATCAGGTTTCCCTGATCACAGTATAAAAACTGAAAAACTTGACATCGCCCCATAAATCTGCTTACGCAATACTTGAACGCCTGTGTCTTTACAATTTTGTTTTTATTTTAATTTTGTTGAATAAAAAAGTTATATGACAACAGTTATTTATTAAACAAGCGGATAAAATTAACCTTAATTTTGTTCGCGAGTAAAATAAAAACTTTTATTTAATTTTGCTTAAGATCTATCAAGTTAAATTGCAATATTCCATGATTTTTTTAAGGGAAGCATGTGTTGTCTTGACCACGATAAAATTATTTATTCGATTTGCCTTATAAAGTCCTGTTTAATTCCTTGGATTCCTTGTATCAATAATTATCTATATAAATAATCAATAATATAAATAATCAGTGGTTTATTCAATTGTAAAATAAAAACTTTATTTCACTAGTAAAATAAAAGTATCCATGGCAACGCATCAAAATAACTCACTTACGGGCTTCGTAAACACAACCCTAAATGGTTGACTTTGCTAGTATTCTTTTTGATCACAACACATATAGTAGTACATTTTTTCTATATATCTTCTGCGGGTTTAATCTTTTCGCAATTCCGTCTAGCAATAATTCTTCGGATGAATGTGTACATCATATTATTAATAAAACACAATACACTAAACAAAATTTTGATGTGCCACTCAACAATTGTATCGTTGTCATAACACAATCATGAACGGAAGTTACGGAAAGGAGGATACGGAAGTTGCATCTCGTAAAAAAAAACACGGAAATTGGAACTTTTCTTTGAATTTAACTTCTTAAATTGAAAAAACTTTGTATTACACTCGCGGATGAGTTTAATGCTTAACTCGCGAATTTAAATCGATGCGAATTAAATCGATTTAATTTTTATAATCATAGATAAATATATAATTGTAATTATAGATAAATATTATTCATAAAAATTGTTTATGACTCCAAATTTTGTTTAGGGTATTGTTTGAACTAGTTATTTTGATGCTTTGCCATGCAGTGTTGCAAGGAGACGCACTCGGCCCTATTCTGTAAGAGAAAGTTAAAAGTTCCGTAAATGTTTTTCAATTTTCGCTAATTTAATAAAAATTATCAAAATAAATAAATAAAATAATAATACTAATCTTCACTAGTATCTATCTTCTTCTCGCGGATGGGACACTTAGGACCACGCGGAATCAACGTATGCTGAGCCTTCCTCCTTGCCCAATAGCTTTTCATCTTCATGAATTGTTGTACTTTCTGTTCCTCCGACCATGCACGTCGTGTTGGTTTCTTCAGATCTTCCTCAAATCCCCTTGTATGAACAATATTCCTGATCACATTTCTATTCATGAGATCTGGCGATCCCATCTCCACTAGGTTCCACTTGTTTGTACCACTTTGGTCTTGTACGTTTGTTCTGTAGAAATTTGTGGATTCGGTAAGTAAGCCTCATATGATTCATTCTTTCCAAATGACCCAAAAATTGAATTCGTCTCATTCTCATGTTATCGGTAATTTTTTAATTTTTTCTATATATTTCAGAATTGGGTTTGGGATAGTGTATGCCATTCTTAATTCTGGGCCCTAAGATCTTTCTCTAATTTTCCTTTCCTTAATATTTAATTTATCCTTTAATGTTTTAATTTGTAAATTTTTCTGAAGCATAAAGAGCTTCCGGTTTAATCACTGTTAAATAATGACGAATTTTACTATTCCATGGCAGGCATTGCTTGTTATAAACATTTTTTGTGTATTGAAAAGCAACCTCCATTTTCTGGATTCTTGATGTTACAGATTTATTTTCATTGCCATTTTCTGTAACCCATTCGCCTAAGTATTTATATTCCTTTACTCTAGCAATTTTGTTAACGTTAATATAAATTTCATGTGGCGCATTTTTTATGTTAGTCATAAATTTAGTTTTTTCATAAGAGATATGAAGCCCTATTTTTGCTGCTTGTTCTTCCAAGATAGTAATCTGCTTCTGTGCATCAGAGATGTCTTCAGCAATTAGTGCCATATCATCAGCAAATGCTAGGCAGTCTATTTGAATACCCTTAATCTTTGGCCCTAGTTGGTGAGATGGTGCCCCTGCTTTTCTCCATTCCCTAACAACTTTTTCCAGGGCACAATTGAAAAGTAATGGAGAAATTCCATCACCTTGACGGACGCCTGTATTTATTTAAAACTCTTCACTTAATCCACCCATAAATTTTACTTTAGCCTTTGTCTCCGTAAGTGTGTCTTTGATAATATTATTGTTTTTTGGTCAAGTCCAAATTCTGTTAAAACACTAAAGAGTGATAAGCGATCTATACTGTCGTATGCTTTCCGGAAATCCACAAACGTTATGACATATTTTTTGTTAGTTGTGTTGCGAAAATATTGTATGACGTTTTTCAAATTCAAAATTTGCTCTGCACAGGACCACCGTCCTTTCCTGAATCCACCTTGATATTCACCGATTTGATTATCTACTTGCAGCTCTGCACGGTTTAGTAACACTTTTGAAAGAATTTTGTATGTGACCTGAAGAAGGGATATACCTCGATAATTGTTTGGGTCAGTTTTATTTCCTTTTTTGTGTATAGGATGGATTATCGCCAACTTCCAATCCGAGGGGATTTTTTCCGTTTCCCAAATGTCCAACATAATTTCGTGCAATTTTGTGATACAATTTTCTCCTGCATTTTTCCACAATTCTGCAGTTATTTGATCCTCCCCTGAAGCTTTGTTATTTTTTTGGTGATTGAATAATTTCTTTAATCTCTTGTACAGTCGGTGGGGTTGAACCTTGATTAATTTTATAAGAATTAATGAACTTAAATTTTTCTTGTGGTAAATCACTGTTAAGTAATTTAGAAAAGTATACTGCAAGGATTGTACAGTTTGCATCTATAGTATAAGCCAATTCTCCATTTTCATTAACAAAATGAAGCGATGGCGAAGAATACTTTGTCGACTTTTGCTTGAACGTTCTATAATAGTTTCGTGATTTATGTTGCTTAAAGTCCTCTTCTATTGATTGTAATTTAAAATTTTCACTTTGTTTACGAATCCTCCTAATTGATTTTGTAACTATCTTCCTAACGTTTTTAAGTTCTTGCAATGTGGTCGGAGTTTTATTGCACGACCAATTATGCCAGGTTTGCTGCCTATGTTGTATTAACTGGTCACATTCATCTGTCCACCACGGGTGTTTTCTTGCTCTTTTTAACGGGGCTATATTTACAGCTGTTTGTAAGAGTCCTGCTTGAAGTTGCGGCCAATTTTGTGGTTGTATTTCTTCAGTTCCTTTCATGAAGTTTTCATTACCTTTAATATTCTCTATATCATATTTACATTGAGGAACTCGTTTTGTAAGATTTCGTTTCTCAGGGATCACATCAAGGGAAAATTTTGTTGGATAATGATCAGAGTCTAAGTCCAGGCGTTTCAATATTTTTAGTTTCATGATTTCTGCAGTATACAAACGGGAAATTAGTACATGATCCAGTTGATACTCACCCAATAAGGAATTAGGTGAGACCCAAGTCCTTGTTTTAGGGAGTTTCTTAAAGAAGGTTGATTTGAAAAATAAATCATGACTTCTGCATAAGTCGATGAGTCTCATGCCGTTCTTATTAGTATTTTTATGACCAGACCATTTCCGAACCCAATATCGATATATCCTCTCTTTGCCAATTTGTGCATTAAAGTCACCCATAAGAATTTTAACATGATGTTGTGGAATTCTTTGTAAAATATTATCTAATTGATTCCAAAATTGCTCAGCTTTCTCTGGTGCTTCCTTGTTAGTTGGTGCATGACCATTAATTAGAGTATAGATTTTGTTCCCTGATTTTATTGTTATGGTGGAAAGGCGTCCTGAGTACGACTTGAATGTCACAACTGATTCAAGTATTGATTTATCCACTATAAATCCGGTCCCAAATTGTGGACAGTGGGCCATGACTCGTTCTCCTGGCTTTCCTTTAAATATCCTAAAGTTTTCAGAATCAAAAGGACATTCATCTGTGTACCGTGATTCCTGGTATGCAATAATTTTTATATTACGTTCTCTAGCTTAATTTAAGATATTTTTTAATTTCCTAGCTTTCAAAAGGGAATTGACATTAAATGTCATTATCCAAATCCGAGATTTTGCTTTAAAAATGTTCCTACCGGGATTTGAGGTACTCCGACTTACCTCCTTGCACACATCTGTGGTCTCCCCAGAATCCGAATAGACCACTCGGGGACTGAAACCCCTGGGGTAATTTATTGCTCTAGAAGGTGCACTATTCATGTTGATTTAATTGAAGTTATGACTGACATGTCAGTCGGTTAAAATCAAGAGTTCCACTTCTGAGTATTATAGTATCAGCCGCCACTAACATGTGAAACAGACGCTGTCGGGGTACCGCCACTAACATGTGAAACCGTCGTCCCCTTAACATGATATTTGGTACCATGTACCAAATACCTTTTACTCATTATCCCGAGTACGGGGCTGCCTCTTCTGCCATATACACTGTTCTGTAGTCCATCTACTCCACTATCTGTGCAGTTGAGGGCTTCTAGTATCTATATTATTTTATTCATATTTTTTTATTATTAACGGAAATAAAAACAATGTTAACGGCGTGTTTTCAATTAACTTTAAACGTTAACGTTAAATGCGTATCTAAAGAATAAAAAATTACTATAAGGCAAAATTGAATAAAATAGAAATGTATTTTGCATATTCATGTTTGGTACGAGCAATGTTAAACGAACAGTAAAACAAATATTTATTTTAGAATGAAAGCATGTGTATAATAAAATTAACTCGCCGTTTTCTTTATAAACTTATTGAGAAATACGTAATTAAACACGACCATTTTATATTGAATACCTAGTTGAGTATCCCATCTAATTACATGAAAATAAAAAGACTATAGCTTGGGTCATGTATAATCAATCACCCTGTATGTGTAATTTATCTTGAATTTTTAATTGTATAAATTACTTTCCTCTTCTTTTCTCACAATAATACGATTTATAAGTCAAGTATTTTTTACGTTAATACCATTGTCAAATGCAATTTAATTTATTTCTATTTTTATGAAATATTTTTAATTATAAAATTCCCACCATTTAATACACCTAATTAAAATAAATTCTTTCATAGAAAGCTTTGTTCGTTTGTATGGAGGCCAATTAAGAGTTAATGAGTTCATTACTACATTCTAGTTTGGCTGGTGATTGTCTCTATTGTGTGGTGTACATGGTACAAAAAAAAGATTTGTTTGTTAATTAAAATATAAAAGCGAATATTAGAACATATATAAAATTCTGTGGACAAAATACGCAAAGACATAAAAATACGATATACCTGCTCCATTGTGTCCTCCACAACAGAAGACTTTTCAAAACGCAACGCAATATCGTCTGTATCATCAAACAACTAAAAAAATGGGAAAATGGGATTAGGGATTTAAAGGACAAATAAATTTAAAACCTATGTAAATAAAATGTGTTGTATAAATAAAATATATCTTAACGCATCGAGAAATAGGATAAAAAGACTTACCTTTTCTAAAATAAATTAACCTAATGGAAGTACAGTGCAATCTTGATAATCCGGCGGTTGGTTAATCGCGGACGTTCAGTAATCCGGCGCTCTGGGGAAACACGTGTCTTTTCTTTACGCTGGATATAAACCTCGCGCGCAGAAAAAATTAAAGTTAAAAAAAAGGTCTGGCCAACACACCCTGCTTTTAACTCTGAAAACTTGATTGACGATTCTGACCAAGCAAACTCCAACAATCTGTTCTAAGTTTGTACATATTTTTTGTATGTACACGTTTACCTATATAGGTATATATATATTTTTTTCTCTCTGAAATACAATTGTACATAAAATATGTAAAATTATTTTCTTTTAATCCCGATAATTCGCATGTTTTCGATAATCCGGCGGCTGTCAGGTCCCATATGTGTCGGATTATCAAGATTATACTGTAATTGATACTCAAAATAATTTAAAAAATAAATTTCAATTAAAATTGCACGATCTTAATTCTTAAAATAGTGGTTATTGATATCTCTTTGGAAAAATATATTAATATGATATTCATTAATAATTTCCTTATTGTCTTACACCTGATCTGAAAACTTTCTATTCGTCAAGTTGTCCTATTTATTTGGAAAACATTCATATTGCAATATTTATACAGTGTGGAAACTTTAACCGGAATAAAACTCATAACTTAATTCATAACATAACGTTATAGGCGATTTTTGCAAAAAATCTCGAAACACGTCACTTATTTTTTTTTCTTGCCCTCATTTCTATGTATATGCCTTTAGTTTATCTGTTCCCGGAAGTGCCCTGCCACCTCCGAACCTCCTGCCACCTTGTATATAAACACAAGGAATACAACACTATTTATTTCTTGAATATTTTCAAAGCCCACGTGATGAAAAAAAATAAAACCGATTTTATAGCTTGCATACTATTTAAAGAAAACCACTTTTACGTTGAACACGTTTCAGCATAAATTTTTGACATGTGTTTTGATGGTTTGAAACCACGTGGCTTAGTTACTAGTAATAATAATAGTTACCAAAGCAGTCGCATACACTCGTCAAGTTGTTAAAGTAGTTTCTAAAATGCTGTATTTAACCGAAAATCTCCGTATCGAGATTCTGATGATGATCGGATATGGTAACAGAAGACGAAGTCAGCTTGAGATTGCTCAGTTAAACAGCATCCGGATATACCACCCATTAGCCAATGTACCATAAGCAAAATTTGGGCACAATACAACAATTTAGGTCATGTCAGGGCTGTGCCTAGTCAGCGAAACCCCACAGTTAATGCAGATACCACGCTAAACGTATTATTAACTCTTCAAGAAAATCCGGTGCCTCCAGCCAGACAACCCGTGACAACTAGATTAGTCATACTCTCCTCAAAATTCTTAGATCAGCCAAGCTGCATCCTTAGAAGATGCAGGCACTCCAAGAATTAACGGAGGATGAACCGGACCGCCGCACAGTGGGACGAAATCCCAAAAACCTGTCCAAAAGTCGTACAAAAGTTCCGGTAATCTCTAGTAGTGGGTTACGTTGGATAAGGGTCCGAATGTCGAATTCTATACTTAAACGTCTCCTATCCCTTATACCTGCTACAGTATAACAGTTGAAAGTGAACGCTGAATCGAAGTGTTCTGCGACTTGACCGATCGCATGTTGTAGATGCAACTATTATTTAATGAAAAAATTAAAACTTGCTGCATCTAGCTGCAACTGTGGTGCGAGTTCTTACAATGTAAAACATAGTTTTCTGAATTTCGTACATAAAGTACTTCATTATATAGTGTTCTTCTTCTTCTTCTTTCGAATAGGATTACTTTGGACCACGCTTGTTCAACTGTTGGGCTTTGACCTTTGCCCAGTATTGTCGCATCTTCTGCCAGTATAACTTCTCTCTTCTGTCCACGGGGTACCTTTCCTTCGAGGTTTTTCCTGAAATCCACGGACTTCCTTGCGTCTCACAGACTGTCTGTTCTGTTCTTCTCGGTCTCTGTCAGCCAAGTGGTACGAAGCTTCTTGTTTTGCCAGAAGGTGAACAGACGGTTGGTCAGTCGGTTTGGAGGCAATCTTGCAACGTGGCCATAGAAAGCTACCCTTCTTTTCCTTGCACAGTCAGAAAGCATCTCAATATGCTTGTAGAGCTCAGAGTTATGCCGCCTTCGAAATTCCCCATCTTCCTTTACCGGGCCTAGGATCTTCCTGAGAATTCTCCTCTCTCTGATTTCCAATTTCTCTACTAGACCCCTTCGGTTCAAGGAAAGACACTCCATGGCATACAGGGCTTCTGGTCGTAAGACTCATATGTAGTGCTTAAGTTTCAGGTTGCGTGACAGTCATTTCTTATTGTAAGTGTTCATAGTCAGCCGATAGGCTAGTCCTAACTTGCTGACTCTCTTGGATAATGATGCTCTTTCTGATAAATTGGGTTCAATCCATTCGCTGAGATACTTAAATTTCTCAGTCCTCTTGGTGTTCCCTGTTCTAGTAACATCTCTCTGTTTGCTTCTCTGATGTTGGTGAAGAATTCTGTTTTCTCCAGCAACACTTGAAGACCCACTTTGGCAGCCTGTTTTCTGAGGCAGTTTACCTGCATTGTTGCCATCTCAAGAGAATCAGCAAACAGTGCCATGTCATCTGCAAAGGCCAGGCAATCTACAACCAGTCCAACGTCCCAGGTAGATACCACTCTGAGCACCCAAATTGTTCAGTTCCTTGCGCCATACTCTCATAACCTTTTCAAGGACATAGTTAAAGAGAATTGGGGAAAGTCCATCTCCTTGTCTCACTCCAGTTTTTATTTCGAAGCTTTCTGAAATCTTGCCTCTAAATTTAACCTTGGAATGGGTGTTGGTCAAAGTTTCTAGGATTAGTCTGCGGGTTTTGTTGTCTAGTGCTAGTTCCTGGAGTACTTTGTTAAGCGTTTCTATATCAATGGAATCGTAGGCCTTTCTAAAATCAACAAAGATGGTCGTCACCTTACGGTTTCTCATCTTGGAGTATGTAAGTACAGTTTTAAGATTGAGGATCTGTTCAACACAGGATCGGGTCTTCCTGAAGCCCCAATGGTATTCTCCCAGTTGACTATCCAACTGATTTTCTGCCCTTGTTTGTAACGCCTTCGAGAGAATCTTATATGTTACCGGGACGAGAGAAATTCCACGGTAGTTGTTTAGATCAGTAAAATCTCCCTTTTTGTGAAGCGGATGGATCAGAGCAGATTTCCAATCGGGTGGTAATTTCTCTGTTTCCCAGATGTCCTGGATGATCTCGGTTGCGCACGGCATTGTTTCCAGCACCTTTCCACAGTTCAGCAACGATAGAGTCCTCTCCAGCTGCCTTATTATTCTGAAGAAGTTGAATGATCTGGCCAACTTCTTCCAATGAAGGGGGAATCGGGTTGGGTGTGGTTTGTTTATAGTTGAAGTTTTCGCTGGATGGGTCACAGTTGAGTAGATTTACTAGTAGATTTTAGTTTAAGTACTAAGCCAAAAGGTGGCAGTTGTCCTTGTCGTTATAAGCCAGTTTGCCTTGTGAGTCTCTGAAGTGGAGGCTTGGCGGAGTGTATTTTCTGAGTGCCTGCTTAAAGGTTCCAAAGAAATCTCTGGAATTCTTAGCAAAGCTCTCTTCGATTTGGGTTAGTTGGTTTTGTGTGAAGGTTCGTTTGGTTCCTCGAATCATCTTGGCTGTAACCTTTCTTTGTTCCAAAAATTTACGCCAATTTTCCTTTGTCTTTTTAGAATTCCACTTCACCCAGGCTATCTGTCTTTGGGCTATTGATATATTGGATATATCAATGGGCTATTGGATATATTCTATTGTGTTCTATGATACGTAATTCACTTTTATCTATATTTTCTTTTCAAAAAATACTTTGGAATAAATAGTTAACGAAGTTGAATATGAAATTATCCACCTATATAGATATTATATTTTTCAATTTTAGAATCTGTCGTTGATGAACGTGAAGCATGTGGCCTGACAAGAAGTGATGTTTTCGATATTGAAAGGTCATTTGAATGGCAAAGCGACTGAAACATATGCAGTGATCTAAAATTTCATGTCTGGTAAATTGCAACGCCCCTTTGCTCCACCAGACAATGTAAAACCTGTCCTCCGCAAGTGTTGCATGATCTGCAAAAAAAGTTGGTTGGTTGCAGTATCAAAAAATGAAGGCAAATTTCAGCAAAAATATCCTGAATGGTTGAGCGTGTTTGTGTCTTTCAAAAAAACTAAAGAATCTTCAGAAAAATTCCATAATGTGTGTCGTCGGTATTTGCAGAATGTAGTGATCGAACAAAATGAAGGAGGACTGAAGAATTACGCGCAAGCAATAGTGTGGAAGAATTGAAGTATGCGACTCAAATGAGCCTTCGATCATCTGGGAAATCAGATGCTGCGAAAATTGTTCGTAATGTTTGCGTCATATCGGGGCTCTTGCCGGCAGACTTGCGAGCGGCAGATCTAACAAAGAAACATCTGCTAGAGGGGCCACGGGCCTCACAATCTCTCCGGACGAAATCGAATCTAGAGTCTGCATTCAAGGGGTGGTGCACCCCGCGGAGATCGGGTTGATAAAATATACACAGGGTGAGGAAAATGCACAAGCTATCACGTTATTAACAGACAGCTCAAAGTGGGAGCAGGGAGTCGGTGCGGCTTTCGCGGTGTACTCAGACGAACGCAGACCACTGCTCTATATTTCAGGCCGAATTAATCGCGGTAAACCGAGCGCTTGTGTATATTAGAACCAACATTAACAACTTCGTCGGATGCTCCATCCTGTCCGACAGCAGATCCGTTCTAAAAGCTCTACAACACCTGTCAGCTCCCACGGAGCTGCTTTTAGAAACATGGGAGATCGCGCGCGAGATAACGCAGCAAATAGAACTGCGCTGGCACTGGGTGCGAGCTCATAAAGGCTCAATCGGCAACGAGAGAGCAGATGCGTTGGCTAGACTGGCCTCGGGTATAGATCCTCCTCAGGAGCCAGGAACTCAGCTTCCTGTTATGTTTAATAAAATATCCCAGAGCAGAATGTCTCTCTTCTTTTTCAGGAAATGGCAGATACACTGGGAGAACACCCAAAACGGAAGCTGGACCAGGAATTTCATCCAATCGATCAAAGAGTGGATGGAATTGAACCTGGCCCTTTCACACCAAGCGGTCCAACTCATCACGGGACACGGGAACTTCAACTCTTACCTCCATCGCATTGGAAGGAGAGAGTCGCCGGCCTGCGGCTGTGGTGAGGTGGACTCCGTATTGGACTTCGCCCATGTATTATTCAGCTGCCCGATGACCAGAGAATGGAGAGACCAGACAGAGATCGCCATGTTCAACGCCGGATGCACTTGGCCCAGAAGCGAAGAAGAAATCAAGGACACAGAGCTACACAAGACCTGGTGGAAGACGTTCGTCAACTGCGCCCGACGCCTCGCACGACTGGACCACGACCTGTCCTGATACCCCAAGCAAACCATCACGGACCCCACCAGAACCCCCCCCCCAGATTGTATATTAAACAAAAATACTGGCGTCAATTTATTTTACCTACCCGATTTCTTTTAGGTTTCTTTCTAGGTCACACCAAACGTGCGATATAAACGTGTATAATCTGTCACCATTCTGCACACTTTCCCCACCTACCTCCCTATCATACCCATCCTACCCTATCCCATCCTCCCACTTCACCATTCCCCGTAGCATAGCTTAGGTTCGTTTTAGGCTTAATTTAGTTTAGGCACCTTAGGTTAGTTACAGATAAACTTATGTAAGCTGTTAGCCATTAGTCAAATTGGATTAAGATAACCGGCTCAGTGCGAAAGCGGAGAGCCGGCATTGTACTCTACATAATAAATAAATAAGATGTGATCATTCGTGGATATTTAGGCAAAGCTTTTTCCAATAGATGGATTGGAACAAGAGGTCAATTGAATGGCCGGCGAGATCTCCGGATCTTAGTCCCCTTTACCTTTTTTCTGTGGGGTTCTATGTAACAAAATTTATTTCTATGTAACAAAACCGAACGACATTGAGGACCTTAAGCAACGTATTAGGCATAAAATACGCCAAGTCGCACCAGAAATGTTATAAAACATTAGAACATGTTATCTTCGATTTGCTCTTTGCCAAGAAAGAGACAGTGAACTTTTTTAATATTTGTTGCATTAAATAGTATTCGTTATAAAATAGGTTTCCTTTTTTTATCACGTGGGCTTTGAATATTCATGAAATAAATAGTCTGTTGTATTCCCTTCGAAAAGACCTTTCAAACGAGGTGTGTCACTAAGAGGGTTCTCGCTCAATTTTTTTTTTGATTTTTTTTTATATTTGGGATCTTTCATGTATTGAGAATGCCCCTGTAAAATATTTTCTTGAAAATGCCGATATAACGCTGGGTACAAAGCTATCAAGAGCGCGCCGCCAGCTGCATCGAAGAAGAGAAATGCCGGCCGCTCCAAATTTGGAGTGGCTATTTTCACAAGATCTCAACGGATTCGATTCCTCAACATCATCTGTATAATGAGACCTGGTGTAAATATTTACAGGCCCAGCAAAACGGGACTACTCATATTCACAAACCTGCGCTCGATACAATTGTTCAAAAGTACGTGAAGAAAATTTATGAGGATTTAACAGAAGAACAGCTCTTCAAAAGATGTCTTTGAGTGTTCTTGCCACTCTGATGAGTGGCAAGAACACTCAAAACAACACTGAGAGATTCTATGCCACCATTTGGCAGTTTGTCCCGAAACATCTGTTCAACGGGAAACAAATCCCAGTTTCAACGAGGGATTCACGACAATGCTACCAGTCATGAATTGACGGCGATCAACATGCCGTGGATTATGCAATGAGGCGAGATGCGGAGCGCAGATCAAATGCTGATCGCCGCGCTACGGACGATGCGAAAAGCCGTCGATTAACCCAGATAGAAGAGCAATCTGAGCTCGAGAAGAGCTACAAAGTCGTGGAAGGATTGTTATATGGTCCAGGAATCGGTTCATAGAGGTAAGCGAGAAAGAATCATAATAATGTTTAATTTTCCGTCGAAATTCCGTCTTGTGACCGATTTTCACCGATTCCCGTTCTCCGTTGCTCGACCGTGTATAATTTCAGAAGTATTCAATATATTTGCAAAATTATGTTTTCCTCTTATTCCCAATACCTCAAAGTACGACTTCCCCCACACTTTTGAAATTGATTCGATTTCACTATGAGAGAGCTACAAGTGAACTTTCAATCGCGTTTTTCTCGGAATCGTTTTTCTTTCAATGTGGTGCGCATGATTACGGATAGAGTTCTTGACCAATTTGAAAAAACCTTGGCGAGTTTTGTTCACAGTATGAACAGTTTCCCATTGACGGATGGAAATTTTCGCGATTCTGTGACTGTTTTTCTCTCGAAATTTTCGAGAGTTTTCGAGGCTTTTTTCGTAGATGCGCCATTTCTCTAAAATCGATTTGTTTTAATTTCCATGCGTCAATGGAGAATTTGACTCTTCTACTTTAATAATAAGTTTGATTTTTTGTTCTATGAGGTTCCGTAAACCGCTGATCGTGCGCACCATATAGAGACTTTTTTTAATTATCTCCTGAGATGCAGCCAGCTGTGCGCATGAGCGAGGAGCGCGCGCGTCGGAAAAAATGGACATATGGTCGAAGGATATGTAAATAAAATCAAATACAATTCAATTCTCTATCTGCCTTCCTCTTCTTTTGGCACCCGTTCAAAAATGTATCATTTTTTCGGGGAATTTGAGCGAGTACCCCCTAACCTTTCCATTTGAAAGAAAAAGGTCGGAGGTGACTGGGCACTTCTGGGAACAGATAAACAAACAGCATATACATAGAAATGAGGGCAAGAAAAAACATTACGTAACGTGTTTCTTGATTTTCTTGCAAGTTATGAGTTTTATTCCAGTTAAACTGTCCACACTGTATAGAGATTAAATATTATTAAAATTCTAAAAACCTTAGCAGGAACAACAATTCAATACAAATTAAAATTAAAACATCCTTATCTAGGTTCAAATCAAAAGACTTAATAAGACCAAGAAAAATACCTTTTCAACTTCGTCGTCAAACTGGTCTCCAGTATTCGTGGTGTCCTTCTGGGATTTCTCCATCAATGAAGCGCGTTTCGCGGCCATGTACAAATTCCTCTTCACCTTCATATACAAAACCTCCGTAGAAGCTCTAACTGTATAATCCGGTTGAAACGTGTATCGCAATAAACTATCCATATTCAACGACTGCAGACTACCCAAAGCAGACGGAGACTCCACTACTTAAACAAAAATACATAAATGAAATTAACATTTCATTACTTTTCGTGTTTAATTATTACCGACGCCTATGTTTTGCATGAGGGCTTGTGTGCCAAAGTACGTGAAAGGGCCGCTTTCAAACATTAGATTCTCGTTCCCGACGGTCACTTCGACTCGACCTTCCAGTATAAGCACGAAGTAGTCGGCGGGCTTTCCCTGCTGGTAAATTATCGTGCTCACGTCGTTCCTCCAATCTTTGTTCTTCTTTATGTGGCATATTATGTCTTGTTTTAACAATCTACGAAGTATCGTTTCCGATATCACTTCGGTCTTAAATAATTCTATACCTGCAACAACAAATTTCTTATTAAAAATTAAACTTGTGAGATAAATGAAAGTGAAATGCCGTCATATTAGCAGAAACTAAACGTAATATTCGATTACAGTAAGATCCCCTATTACGTTCTGCAGAAATGCACAAAATTACTTTCTAAAACTGACACACAAGGGTTCCTAAACTCCACATCTACCATGCCCTCTTGAAGATAATCGTCTCTACTCGTCCCTCCTGACTTCAATGTAATATTTATGTTATATTTTGCATGTTTCTGGGGGCAGGGGGGGAGTTTGAACCCCCCCTTGGCTAGGCCTATGTACCCCTATAATACGGAAGATACGTTCCACATTTCGACAAATTTCGGGTACTTACGTATTAACGTCACCGCAGCGATATACAACGAAATGATTTTTCAAAAACCCAATCTTTCTTTTCGGTTTGGCAATAAATGAAATATTGTTTTATAAATATGTTTAGGCTTTGACAGCTGTCAATTTGATCAAATCGATGTTCCTTCCAGTTTGACACTATTGTATGACATTACATGCATATATGTAATTGAGAAAATTTATTTAAAATTTTATTAACCCTTTCGCTACCAACAGGACACATATGTCCCAAGCACCAAATAATATATTTCGTAGTCGTAGTCTGTCAATTTAACCTAATCTTTCTTTTATGTTAGGCAATAATTGAAACATTGTTTTATAAATATGTTTAAGCTTTGACAGCTGTCAATTTGATCAAATCGATGTTCCTTCCAGTTTGACACTATTGTATGACATTACATGCATATATGTAATTGAGAAAATTTATTTAAAATTTTGTTAATCCTTTCGCTTCCAACAGGACACATATGTCCCAAGCACCAAATAATATATTTCGTAGTCGTAGTCTGTCAATTTAACCTAATCTTTCTTTTATGTTAGGCAATAATTGACACATTGTTTTATAAATATGTTTAAGCTTTGACAGCTGTCAATTTGATCAAATCGATGTTCCTTCCAGTTTGACACTATTGTATGACATTACATGCATATATGTAATTGAGAAAATTTATTTAAAATTTTATTACCCTTTCGCTACCAACAGGACACATATGTCCCAAGCACCAAATAATATATTTCGTAGTCGTAGTCTGTCAATTTAACCTAATCTTTCTTTTATGTTAGGCAATAATTAAAACATTGTTTTATAAATATGTTTAGGCTTTGACAGCTGTCAATTTGATCAAATCGTTGTTCCTTCCAGTTTGACACTATTGTATGACATTGTATGCATATATGTAATTGAGAAAATTTATTTAAAATTGTATTAACCCTTTCGCTACCAACGGGACACATATGTCCCAAGCACCAAATAATATATTTCGTAGTCGTAGTCTGTCAATTTAACCTAATCTTTCTTTTATGTTAGGCAATAATTAAAACATTGTTTTATAAATATGTTTAGGCTTTGACAGCTGTCAATTTGATCAAATCGTTGTTCCTTCCAGTTTGACATTATTATATGACATTGCATGCATATATGTAATTGAGAAAATTTATTTAAAATTTTATTAACACTTTCGCTACCAACAGGACACATATGTCCCAAGCACCAAATAATATATTTCGTAGTCGTAGTCTGTCAATTTAACTTAATCTTTCTTTTATGTTAGGCAATAGTTAAAACATTGTTTTATAAATATGTTTAGGCTTTGACAGCTGTCAATTTGATCAAATCGTTGTACCTTCAAGTTTGACACTATTGTATGACATTGCATGCATATATGTAATTGAGAAAATTTATTTAAAATTTTATTAACACTTTCGCTACCAACAGGACACATATGTCCGAAGCACCAAATAATATATTTCGTAGTCGTAGTCTGTCAATTTAACTTAATCTTTCTTTTATGTTAGGCAATAATTGAAACATTGTTTTATAAATATGTTTAGGCTTTGACAGCTGTCAATTTGAACAAATCGATGTTCCTTCCAGTTTGACACTATTGTATGACATTACATGCATATATGTAATTGAGAAAATTTATTTAAAATTTTATTAACCCTTTCGCTACCAACAGGACACATATGTCCCAAGCACCAAATAATATATTTCGTAGTCGTAGTCTGTCAATTTAACCTAATCTTTCTTTTATGTTAGGCAATAATTGAAACATTGTTTTATAAATATGTTTAGGCTTTGACAGCTGTGAATTTGATCAAATCGATGTTCCTTCCAGTTTGACACTATTGTATGACATTGCATGCATATATGTAATTGAGAAAATTTATTTAAAATTTTATTAATCCTTTCGCCACCAACGGGACACATATGTCCCAAGCACCAAATAATATATTTCGTAGTCGTAGTCTGTCAATTTAACCTAATCTTTCTTTTATGTTAGGCAATAATTGAAACATTGTTTTATAAATATGTTTAGGCTTTGACAGCTGTCAATTTGATCAAATCGTTGTTCCTTCCAGTTTAACACTATTGTATGACATTGCATGCATATATGTAATTGAGAAAATTTATTTAAAATTTTATTAATCCTTTCGCCACCAACGGGACACATATGTCCCAAGCACCAAATAATATATTTCGTAGTCGTAGTCTGTCAATTTAACCTAATCTTTCTTTTATGTTAGGCAATAATTGAAACATTGTTTTATAAATATGTTTAGGCTTTGACAGCTGTCAATTTGATCAAATCGATGTTCCTTCCAGTTTGACACTATTGTATGACATTGCATGCATATATGTAATTGAGAAAATTTATTTAAAATTTTATTAACCCTTTCGCTACCAACAGGACACATATGTCCCAAGCACCAAATAATATATTTCGTAGTCGTAGTCTGTCAATTTAACCTAATCTTTCTTTTATGTTAGGCAATAATTGAAACATTGTTTTATAAATATGTTTAAGCTTTGACAGCTGTCAATTTGATCAAATCGATGTTCCTTCCAGTTTGATACTATTGTATGACGTTACATGCATATATGTAATTGAGAAAATTTATTTAAAATTTTATTAACCCTTTCGCTACCAACAGGACACATATGTCCCAAGCACCAAATAATATATTTCGTAGTCGTAGTCTGTCAATTTAACCTAATCTTTCTTTTATGTTAGGCAATAATTGAAACATTGTTTTATAAATATGTTTAAGCTTTGACAGCTGTCAATTTGATCAAATCGATGTTCCTTCCAGTTTGATACTATTGTATGACATTACATGCATATATGTAATTGAGAAAATTTATTTAAAATTTTATTAACCCTTTCGCTACCAACAGGACACATATGTCCCAAGCACCAAATAATATATTTCGTAGTCGTAGTCTGTCAATTTAACCTAATCTTTCTTTTATGTTAGGCAATAATTGAAACATTGTTTTATAAATATGTTTAGGCTTTGACAGCTGTCAATTTGATCAAATCGATGTTCCTTCCAGTTTGTCACTATTGTATGACATTGCATGCATATATGTAATTGAGAAAATTTATTTAAAATTTTATTAACCCTTTCGCTACCAACAGGACACATATGTCCCAAGCACCAAATAATATATTTCGTAGTCGTAGTCTGTCAATTTAACCTAATCTTTCTTTTATGTTAGGCAATAATTGACACATTGTTTTATAAATATGTTTAGGCTTTGACAGCTGTCAATTTGATCAAATCGATGTTCCTTCCAGTTGGATACTATTATATAACATTGTATGCATATATGTAATTGAGAAAATTTATTTAAAATTTTATCAATCCTTTCGCCACCAACGGGACACATATGTCCCAAGCACCAAATAATATATTTCGGTGGGATTTAATTCACTGCAAATGTTCATAAAGCATTGTTCCATTGGTATTTTAATAAAATAGGCAAAACCATGTGCTGACACCCCTCCTATTTTCTTTTCCTTGCAATTATGTTTAGTCATTCCGCAACTTTTCATCTTGATTATTTAGATAAAATAGATTACTGGGCTTTCTCAATAAGCAAAAAGGTAAGAAAATTCGTAACATTTACAGAAAAATCATCTTGAAATTTTATAATGGGACACATTTGTCCCATTGGTATTTTATAGCTATATATTTGTTATAGAATGGACGGAAGAGGACGAAGACGAACTAAAAAATATTGCGAAAACTTTTGTGACGAAGACTCACTTGCATCATCTGATAACTCTTTGGAAGATAAAAACTTCGAACCAGACAGCGATAGCTCTTAAAGTTCCTCAAGATGCTCAAAGTTTTAAAGATTCATCCGACGACTCGTAACGAGGTATCAATAGATCCTGAACCCATTCCCACAGCTGAAGTGACTTCCTAGAATGCGGTTCCAAATTCATTTAGACCTCGATTAAAAATTACAATACTCAATGGAAAAAAAATATGACCTTGAAGTGTTTTTGTTTTTCAAGTTTTTCCACCAGGCGTTTTTATTGCTGAATGTACCAATTCCGGAAATGAAGAGGATATACTGAGGAAAGCCAACAAAAAGAAAATTGATGTCCGTCCCTACAGATAAGGTCCCGAATAGAGATGGCGAGAACAGTGTTCACGAAAATGAAAAATCTTGTAACCAACAGAGACCTAAACATGGAAATCAGAATTCGACTAGCAAGATATTACGTCTTTACAATCCTTCTATACGGAATGGAGGCATGGAGACTCAAAAAACAAGATACGGATAAAATCCAAGCGTTCGAACTATGGGTGTACCGTCGTATGTTAAGAATAGTATGGACCGATAGGAAAACAAATGAAGCTGTAGAATAAAGAACGAGAACTCATTAAAACAATAAAAAACCAGAAAACTTCAATATCTGCGCCAAGTCATGCGAAGAGATCCTTATGAATTACAACAACTCATTATGCAGGGAAAAATATCAGGAAAGAGGGGGTCCGATGTTACTGGAGTAATATACTTTAATTTGAAGTGATTTGAAACGGCATTGTTATAATTGCCGAAAGCACCTTATTAATGAAAGAAGCACCGCTGCGATCAAAGTCGATAAACATCTATCCCCGAATAAGAAAAGGAGTAAGGCAAAGCTGCATACTCTCATCACTATTATTTAACATATACAGCGAAAGTATCATGCGCTACGTATTAGATGACTGGGACGGAGGGGTCACAATAGGCGGGAGGAAAATCTCCAATCTCCGATTCGCGGATGACACACTGCTACTGGCCTGCGCAGATGAACTCATAGCCCTATCCGAAAGGTTAGAATGCGTCTTCAAATAAACATCCAGAAGACGAAAGCGATGATTGTTGACCGCGCAAATAATAACTGGCCAAATTTCCTTAAGGTCGGAAAATATGATGTCGTCGAGCAGTTTATATACCTGGGTGCCATTATTAATATCAAGAGATGCTGTGAACCCGAAATACGCCGGCGAATACAACTGGGAAGAACCGCCATGTTCCAGCTTTCTCCAGTATGGAGGGATAGCAGCATAACACGTAACACGAAGATCAACCTGGTCCATGCGCTGGTCTTTTCTGTATTTGGCTATCCGGCAGAGACAAGGACACTACGCGCGGATGACCGTCGTCGAGTGGATGCGTTCGAAATGTGGTGTTGGAGGAGAATGCTTAGAATACCCTGGACTGCACGACGTACCAATAACTCTATTCTTAACAAGATCAGATCCAAACAACGACTCTGAAGTCTGGTTTACTCCCGCATATTGAAGTAACGAGAAGTGACAACATGTAAAAATTGATCGTGCAGGGTTAGCCAAACGACGGACGAAGAAGAATGAGGTCTCCCTGCCGCTGGATAAATACCATCAGGCAGCTTCTCCACACTGACGTTGACACCGCTGTACGTTGAACAACTGACCGATCGCGATGACGATATACCATCAAGCAGGAGATTAACACACCTGATGGAGGCCGACATTCATGACCTGTCACTACACGTCTGCTAAGAACTAAAAAGCTTCTTCTTAATCTAACTGTATATGAGTTAGATTAAGAAGAAAGAGTTATAATTGATGATTTCGCATACTGGAATATCAACAAAGAGGAGCCCGTGAAGATGACAGACCTCCTGGCTGAAGAATTTGAGGGAGTGGTTTGGTTACTCCTCTATAGACCTGTTTAGAGCAGCAGTGTCATCAATGAGAAATGCCATTATGATAACCAACCTCCGTTATGAGAAGGCACCCTTAGGCGAAGAAGATGTCCCTACAGGCATCGTCCCTACAGAATAAAGATGCCGATGAAATTATGCTTTTATTAGGAATTATTCTTGTTATGACTTACAATAGAGTTCCTAACTTCACCGACTACTGATCAAAGAATGCATCCTTAGAAAATGAGGCTATAAAAACTGCAATTGCTCGGAATCGCGCTCAACTTTTCTCTCTAAGATGTATTTCAATTATCCAGAAAAAAGGACTGATGCTCTTAAAATATCTTATAAATCATTTCAGAGCATTGACGAGAGACGAGACGAGCGGCCAAATTTACAGGCCGCTCAAATCCGAAGCAATGTATCCCTTTAAAACCCATCAAGCGTGGAACCAAAATATGGGAACGATGCGATGCCGAAACGGGATATGTATATGATAACAATATTTATTCTGGAAAGGACGATACTGAGGAAAAGTCACTACTAACTTAGGAAAAAAGGTTGTATCATCAATTATCTCTACAATATTCTGGATTCACGAGACTATTCTGGATTCACGAGTCACTTTAACATCTGATCGCTTCTTTACAAGTGCTAGACTGATGGACAACATTCCCTTTCCTGCTGTAGGAACTTGTATTCTATCGCGAAAATTTATGCCAAAGTTTGATGGGAATTGAAGAAAACTGAGTCTCAATTCTTGGGTAATAATGTGGGCACATTAGCCGTAAGATGGCAAGATAGGAAGAAGGAAGTAAAAGGATGGTGAGGAAAAGGAGGTACCATGCCCAAAAGCAATTGTGCTCTATAATAAAACAGTGGGTGGAAGTAGGAAAAGGTGATGGAAGAACACATCATCTTTCCCTACGCACTCCTCGGCCCCCCACCACCATTGCGCATGCGTGAGATTTGAATACGTGCAAGATCACTGAACTGCTAACGGATTTTTGTGAAGTCCCACGGGTCAGCATATTTCCTGTTAGGTTGCCTAATCTAATATGAAGGGGTAACAGGTAGGGGTAGTCGGTGGTGGGTGAAATTGGGAGGTTGGTGAGAAAAATCAAATCTGGTGTCAGAACGGCTCTAGCATGCACCCTATGAGAGATACCGTCTGGCCGCCACCCTTTCAGTAGATGATGTCCTCCGCCGTGGCGGATATTGCTAAACTAATGTTGATTCCTTTATTAACGAATAAATAATTACAGTTAACCTTGTGTCTCAATTTATATGTAATCTTATGGAAAAGTGTGACTTTAACAGTGATTTATGAAAATTAACATTAGTTCTTATGTAAAACACGCACAAACTTACTCATTTTAAAGGTCCTCAAGCTTCAAACCAATTTTGTGTTTGAACTTGTAACTTGTAAACGCGCGCGAGAATGGAATGTATGAATTGTGAAATAGTTGATAAGAACCACCGAGTCAGCATCATCTATCCCTGCTGGTGAAGTAAACTTATCGGACTAAAAAGTTGTTATGATTTTGATAGTAAATCGGAAAAACCACTTTTCACTTTTTGGTGGAAAAAGTTTTTCTATAAATTATTTATGACATCTGTTGTCAATGCGTCAATTCCAATCATCGAACAACGAAGAACAAAAAATCCACTGTTACAATTTGTTATCCCTCTAGCACTGTGGTTCTCAAACTTTTTTTTGCCGCGGCACCCTTATCGAGCTAAACAATCACGCGGCATCCTTGTCGGACTACATTTCTTCACTAATTGCATTCCAAATGTCTTTTTAATTTGTATGGAACCAAGCCACTGTTAGCAATAATTTTATGACATTGCTTTTCCGGTGCTTGTTCGTTCCCAACAGAAACAAAGCCAAACGATATAAGGTAGCTAGGATCATATTTCCTTATTTTTCCTCGGATTAACTTTTGGTCGTGAGTTGCGCTTTCGCGAACTGAGGCAGACGAACTTGATTGATTTAGACCAGCGATTCTCAAAGTGGGCGTTATCCCCCCAGCGGGCGATGACATATAGGGCGATAGGACGATATCGGAAGCGATATAGGGGCCGGTAGGAAAAATTGTTACTTTTTAAAAACATTCTGGCTCGTCAATTTGATCAATTCCCAAATCTGAAGGAAATTCAGGAAACTCAAGAAATATCTGATGAACATATTCTATATTCCCAAATCATTTGGACTTGTTACATAATGACATGAAAAAGAGATTCAAAGATTTGTTTGATTTGGAAGTTCCTGATTAGATAATAACACCATTTTCATGTTTTCAAACCGCAGGCCCGGTTTTGGAAAAAAGTTAGTCAGGTTGCAGAATGATATCAACTTGATATGAAGAATTTTGGTTTCATTGACCACTACCCATCTTTGTGGAAATTGGCGAAGATAACTTAAAAAAATTGTTTAAAACTCATGAACTTGTAGTTCAATTAGGTAAATCGATATCAATCTCATCCTTCAGATTTGGGGGGTGTCATTGACTTTGGACTGTCACAGGTGGGCAGTAGACTATATAAGTTTGAGAAACACTGATTTAGACCAATGCAGATTTTAGCGAATTGTCTACAATTTTGCATTAAAAGTAGAAACTCAAATTCGTTTAACTCCTCATGTAAGTTTTTTTTTTCATTTCTTGGTTATTGCTGCGGCACCCCAGGCATACTCTCGCGACACCCCGGGGTGCCGCGGCACCCAATTTAAGAACCACTGCTCTAGCAGAAGAGTTGATGGCTGTGGGCAAACAAGCAAGTGCAATCAAACGAGAAAAATAAGAAATCGGCTGTACGTCCATCCAAAACAACGAAAACTTATGATCAATGTTGGAGATAAAGATGATGGAACAAAGACGGACACTGTGCAGTGAGGCAAAAGTGGGTAGTCAAGAATACAGAGACCTGCAAAAGCAAATCCGCAGGAAGACCCGAAGCGATCTGTTGGACCATAACAACCGCCTCATACAAGAGGCTTTAGAAAAGAACAGCAGACGAAGAGTTCTAAGCCTGAAGCTGAGTAGTGAGGGCAAGAAGCACATCTTCAAGCTTCTTGAATGGAATGGAAAAGTAGTTTCAAACAAGGAGCAGTTGCTTGCAATAGTACATGACTTCTAGGAAATGCTCTACGAAAGCAAAGTATCACTCAGTCAGCCAATGACAGCTCGAGGGCAAATACGACCACCTGTCGAAAACGTAGGATCCGAAGATGTCATTCCAGAGGAAATATTGCTAGCTATACAACAACTTAAGAATAGAAGAGCCCCTGGGGAAGATGACTATTACCAGATATCCTCGAAAGCAACGACAAGGTACTTAGTGAAGTGCTGGAAATCCTATTCGCAAAGTGCATCTTGGAAGGTAAAGTACCTGCATCTTGGCATAACGCAGTAATCACCCTAATCCACAAAAAAGGGGACATCAATAAGCTGGAAAACTATCTTGCCTATCAAGCTCTTCTCTTGGGTTCTAGTTAACAGACTTGACAAGAAGCTAGAATTCTTTCAACGCAGAGAACAGGCAGCCTGTCGCTCAGGCTTCAGCACCAATGACCACCTTCAACCTCTCAAAACAGTCGTGGAGAAATGCAATGAGTACAGGAAACCACTTATCCTAGCCTTCATCGACTACGAGACAGCGTTCGACTCCATAGAGTGGTGGGCCATAGAGCAAGCTCTAGTTAAATGCCGTATCGATGAAAGGTACCTACAGATCCTCAACCACCTGCATCAGAACGCAACTGCCTGTGTCTCCCTGCACAAGAAAACCAACAAATTTCATCTAGAGAGAGGTGTCAGCCAAGGGGACACAATATCACCAAAGCTGTTTACCCTAGCACTTACTTACTTACGTCTGGCTCTTACGACATCTTTCCAAAACATAGTGCCTGCAATAGCCTTGTCGTTACATAAAATTAAATATTCGTGCGTGCATCCTTCTTCAGGTTGTGGGCAGACCAGTATGTGGCTCATATCCTGGGGCTGACCACACGCACACAGCACATCGTCGTTCTCAGACATTCCCCACCTCAACAGATTTGTCTTGCACCTTGCCACTCCTATCCTGAGCCGATTTAGGGATTTCAATACAGAAAGGGAGGTGTTTGTTGCCTGGGCCATTTCTTCTCTTGGGGGTTCCCGAGTAGTTAGCTGTTGGGTCCACCTAGTGATACTGTTATTTTCTATGGACCCCTCGAGCGTGTGTGATCTTGCCATGAAGCTCTTCCTTGATCTTAGGAGTCGACCGGCTGGCTCGTTTTGGTGCAGGGCATGGCGAGCATCGGTTTCCTGTTTCGTCCTTTCATCATCTGTGGCGACGGCTCTTCGCACAGATGGGGGTGCCACGCCAAATAGTGGGTACAAACTATTAACTGGAGTTGGCTTTAGGCAGCCTGTCTCGTTGAGAGCGACGTCCTCATGTTTCGCGTGAGCTGAAGCTGCCCAAACCGGTGCGGCGTATTCCGCAGTGGACACACAGAGCGCCAAAGCCGAGTTGCTGAGCGTTTCTGGTTGAGCTCCCCATGCTGTGCCTGTGAGTTTTCGCAATATATTATTACGCGCACTAACTTTGCCTTTAGTATTGATGCAGTGTTTGAAGGAGTACGGTCCAGAGTCACGCCCAGGTCACACCCTAGCACTAGAATGTATATTCCAACAGATGCAATGGGCAGGGAAAAGACTGATGATTGATGGAGAGAGAATGACCAATCTGAGGTTTTCTGATGACCTGGTTCTGGTCTGAAAGAGCATTGATGACGATACTGGAGGATTTGAAAGTGGAATCCGAGAAGACGGGTCTTAAAATGAACATGGGAAAAACCAAGATTATGACCAACTTCCCCGAAATCACAGACTACCAGCTTCCAGTGGAGAAAGTATCCGAGTACATATATTTGGGCCATAAGTTTACACTGGGTTTTAAGAACCATGTAGCGGAAGTGGAAAGGCGCGGATTGTTCGCGCCAATTTTAATAAATCTGTATTTTTAATTCAACATTTGAATCGATTTCGGCACCGATTAACAGAAGGGGAAAGGTGTATCGACCTGGGCCGAAATCTCGCGATTTACTTATCAATTTACTTCGCGAATTTATATATTTGCGGGAGTATGCTTCTAGCGTGAGAAGCGTAAACACAAGAATCGAAGCGCGAATCAAGCTCGACCGACACGTGCACGCACATCTTTAAGTTTATCGTTTTAAGTAAAGTTAACCAGGGGTGTAATCACGAGCCCAAAGGACTGAAGCGGCATCCAACGTATGGAAGACAACAATTTTAAGGGAATCCCTCCACTTATTATCCCCATTTTCTCCCTTAAAAAAGGCGCCGAAAGGACGATCACACGTGGCGGAGACGCGAGCAACCCTAACAGGTAAGTGAATAGACCAGCCCTGTTTTAAAACTGGAAGATTTGATTTTCGTGAGACACGGTCCAAACACGGATCGTGCAGGCTTTATGCAGTTTCTACGTGGCAAAATATCCCTGGATCTCAAAGTGAAAGTCTTCGAGCAGTGTGTCATGCCCGTGCTTACCTACGGTACAGAGACCATGACCCTTACGCAGAAGACCGCCGAGAAGTTCCGAGTCGCACAGAGCGCATGGAGAGAGAGAGGCTCGGGGCCATCCTTCGTGGCCGGAAACGTAACGAATGCATCCGAAATAAGACCAATGTGAAAGACGTCATGGCTGTTATAGCAAGGAAAAAGTGGACTTGGGCGGGACACATTGCGAGAATGAACGAGAGTCGCCGGACGAGATGAGTCCTTGAATCGACTCTAAGGCGCGGCAGACCACCGCAGCGCTGGATGGACGACATTCGACGGCACGGAGGTCGAGACTGGATGAGACGGGCACAAGATCGCCAAGAGTGGAAGAAGAGGGAAGAGGCCTACATCCAAAAATGGATCACCAAAAGGCCATGATGATGATGAACTTAAGTGCATTGGAAATATTCATTTGCATAATTTTCATAATTGCACAAAATTAATAATATTATTAATAATATTTCAAATAATTTGCGTGCGACAAGAATACTTGTCGCACGAAAATTATACTTGGCGCACGCAAATATTCAATAAAAACTGCTAAGTTACATTAAAAAAAACAATTGAATAAATAAAATAAACAATCAAAACCTTAATATTAACCCCTTGACATACGAATAAAATTCACATTGACGTGTCCATATACATGTGATCTTATCAGATATACATGACGTCTTATAGACGTCATTGTATGTCAAGGGGTTAAAAAGTGACGTGACAGTGACAGAAATTAAAAAAAATTTGTAGTAATGAAATTAATTTCTTACTAGTACTAAGATACTGGAACGTAGCTAAAGTCAGTTGCGGGCTAATTCTAATCCTATTGTTCTCTCCTCTGCGTTCAGCAAAAACAGTAAAATCTTGTTTCGTTCTATCCGCAATCCTCCTCCTTTTAGTCCTATTATCAGCTAAAACAAACGAAACCCATTAAAATCACAGCCCAAAAAAAACCCAACAAAAACTTACTGAAAACATCAGTTTCGTCCATAATCTCCGCCTGTATCAACTCCTCGATCACGTCCTCGAGGGTAATTAATCCAATAGTTTCATAGAACGGATCACCTTCACCCTCGTTATTCACCCTGTTCACAAAGGCCATGTGACCCTTATTACCTAAATAATTAATAATAGTTAGTTAATAATGGCGAAGAGCGACTCGTGTGCCGAGTATGTTTTAAACCTTCTTTGAAATCTTTAAACATCACGTCAAGGGTGACATCCTCGAATACAAAATTGCAAGGATTCTGGTAAAATTGCGACAGAGTTTTCAACGGGGTGTTGTCGTCGGGGTCGACAAAGGCGAGATCTTTGATATACAGGGTCGTTACAATATTCTTCCGGTCGTGTTCAAACACTGGAATACGCGAATAACCTGCAAGGAAAATACGGCGAGACGCGGATTAGCGGTCGTAAAAATAGATCGTCGTTCGGGTTTACCTGATTTCATGATTTCCGAAACGGTCTCGAAGTCAAGGATCGCTTCATAGTCCAACATAAAAACATCTTCGATTTTCGTCATCACGTCTGCGACCGTTTTCCTTCTCAATTCCAGTGCGCCGCTAATGATGTTTACCTCGTCCCTATCGAGATCGTTTTCTCCTGTGGTTACCTATGCAAAAGAAAGAAATTTAAAAATTTAGTTTTTATAGAAATAGAAACTCGATATTATTTAAGACATTTTGTATGCTATAAAATCATCTGATATATGCATTTGATATCTCAATAATAATATTACAAACAAGTGTAATAGCCTAAATTATTTATATAACTTTTAGTCGAATATACATTGATATGAAATTAAAGATACATTTGTTGTTCTTCTTGTTCATTTGTTATATTTATAGATTTATTTATTTATTTATATATATTTATTTATAGATAGCAGATTTACAGATTGTGCAATAATATTGAGAAGCAATTGGTAAAGTCTATAACTTTTTTATTAACGAATTATTAACGTATGGAATTAGTTTTATTATTGGAGAATTATCAGTGCATCTTTGCTTTTAATAATAACAATTTGTAAGTGAGTGTTATACAATTTTTTATTAATAGAAGCAAAGCTGCACTGATGAGAGATAAATCTCGAAACGCGTCTGCTTACTTAAGTTATCGGAAACATATGTTATATCTTAAAAACAATGTTATTTTTATGGTTATTGTTGAGTGCCACGAAAGTGGACTGAAAGCTATTAAACAATTGACAAATTTCAAATGAGATTTGTTTTGATAGACGTAAAAAGACTCATTAAATGTTATAGAGCTTCGGAAAGGTTGAATATATTTATATATTCAGGCTGTTTTCCGTATTAAGTTTGTATGGAGATTTGTTTGAGGAGGTGCGGAATCTTTTAAATGTACCGTCACGTCATGGCCGCACGCACATGCAATTGCATTGTCCAGCAAATTCGTTAATGTTTACCTCACGAATTTCTACATGGAGTTTCAGAATTAGACGCGGTTTGTTTTCATACATTCAGGGCTCTCTCTCTATACAGGAAACTCGCGAATCTGAAGCAACGCCAGTAGGGAAAGTTCTGGTGCCGCCTCTGACCTTGACCTCGACCACCCTTAGACCCCGCCCCCAGATCAAACTCCATCCCCAACCCCCAGACGCCGCCCCCAACCCCCACTTCCAACCCCCAGACCCAGCCCAGCCCCCAGACCACAACCCAAACTCCACCTCCAATCCCTAGACCCCACCCCCAGACCACACCCCAAACTCCACCCCCAATCCCTAGACCCCACCCCAGCCCCCACTTACCCTTAGACCACCCTTACCACCTTTAGACCACCCTTAGACCCCGCCCCTAGACCAAACTCCATCCCCCAACCCCCAGACGCCGCCCCCAGCCCCCACTTCCAACCCCCAGACCAAACTCCACCCCCAATCCCTAGACCGCACCCCCAGCCCCCACTTACAACTCCCAGATCGCACCCCCAGCCCCCACTTCCAACCCCCAGACTCCGCCCCCAGACTCCAGACCCCGCCCTTAACCCCAATTCCACCCCCCAACCCCCAGATCCCGTCCCAGAGAGGTTATTTATTAATTAATTAACTATTCGGAACGCGATTGATATTTAAACCTAAGCTCTAAATTCATAGTCATATCAACAATTAAAACTGTATCCCTGCGATCAATCTGTAAAGGTTTTCGCAGCAAGGATAATCTTGGAAGCCATAAGGAAGTATGTGATGACAATAAAAAAATGTACTACAAATACACCGTTTGTTTTTTCAACTTTCACAAGAGAAGATAACGACATATGAGAAAATATAATATAAAATCTTAAAATAAAAATAATATCTTAAAATCTATATAAAATATATTTATAATAATCTATATAAATGTAAACAAACAAATACCCCAGGCGGATAGGAGAATATCTCCACAGTTCCGCAATGATAACCAATCATTCTGTCCCACGGATTCTGGGGGGGACAAACATCTAATGAAGCAGAAAACCTACTCAACAAAGAAGCAGAATATACACATGTATATCGCAACCTACAACACAAGATCGCTACAATCAGAGGAAAGACTCACCGAACTCGAGCGAGAATTAGATCATATAAAATGGGATGTTGTTGGTCTCAGCGAGATTAGAAGACGGGGAGAGCAACTAATAAAACTAAAATCTGAGCATAGCCTATATTATGCGGGAAACGACGAAAATTCCAATGGTGGAACCGGTTTTATAATACATAAACGTCACAGCAAGAATATAATTTCCATAAAGAAAATCTCCCCTAGAGTGACTAGCCTGGTCCTGAAACTAAATACAAGATACCACATAAAAATCGTACAAATCTATGCACCGACGACCAACTACAGTGATGAGGAAGTAGACATCTTCTACGACGATATATCTACGGCCCTAAGAGAGCAACCAGTCCAATTCACCATTGTATGCGGAGACTTCAACGCCAAAATCGGAATGAAAAGCGACGATACGGAAATTTCTTTAGGAAACTTTGGACTGAAAGGCAGGAATAACCGAGGTGAGACGTTGTTGGGCTTCCTACTACAAAACAACCTATTTCAAATGAACAGCTTCTTCTATAAAAAACTAAATCGAAGATGAACCTGGGAAAGTCCAGACGGCCGCACAAGAAATGAAATAGACTTTGTAATAACGGATAAAAAACATATAATCAAGGACGTAACGGTATTAAATAGATTTGATACTGGGAGCGACCATAGAATGGTGCGATCAAAAATAACCATTGATATAAAGAAAGATAGACACAAAATGGTTAAAAAGACAACCAACCAACAATGGCACAGCCCACTAGATGTAGAGGAATACCAACAGTGCATCGCAGACCGGTTTACGAGTGGAAACGCGACAAAAATGGAAACATCAACAACCTAAACGACCGAATAACAAATGCCATAATAGAAAGTCAAAGTACATGCTGCCCTAGAACAAAACAAGAAGAAAAACTCAGCCAAGAAACAATACAGCTGATGCAAAGTAGAAGAAACATGAGAAGTGAAGAGACAACCTCCATCGAAGAACTACGAGAGATAAATAAACAGATATCGAAGGCAATAAGGCGCGACATAAGAGCACATAATAAAGATAAAATTCAACAAACCATAGAAAACAACAAAAGTATGAAGGTCCTGCGTAGAAAACTGGGAAGCGGGAAGAGACAAATAACTAAACTCAGAAACAAACAAGGAAATATAACAACGAACAGAGAGGAGATCCTAAATGTCGTTGAAGAATTCTACCAACTTCTATATACAAGCCAAAAAGAACCAATCCCGGAATCTGAACCAGATATCGTATCAAATAAAAAGGGCATCATAAACCAAGGGTCTGAAATACTACCAGATATTACTTTAGATGAAATAGAATTAGCCTTAAGTAAAACGAAGACAAACAAAGCCCCCGGAGGTGACCACGTCACCGCAGACGCCATCAAAATCGGAGGTGTCCACCTGCTAGGAAAAATCAGCGACCTGTTCAATCTTTGCCTGTTCAACAGTACAGTACCAAATGAATGGAACAACGCTATTGTGATCTTAATACACAAAAAAGGAGTTATAGCTGACCTAGAAAACTATAGGCCGATAAGCCTTCTAAGTCATCTCTACAAACTATTTACAAGAATAATAACAAATAGACTTGAAAATAAACTGGACTTCTACCAACCAGTGGAACAGGCAGGATTTCGCACAGGATACGGAACCAATGACCTTCTACAAAGTGTTAAAACAATAGTCGAGAAAAGTATTGAATACAACAGACCACTCGTACTGGCCTTCATAGATTTCCATAAAGCATTTGACACCGTCGAGTTAGATGCAGTTATGGAAGCACTACAGGAATGCCGTGTCGACCATCGCTACACGAGAACCATTTACAACATCTACAAAAACGCCAGTATGACGGTTCAACTCCACGAAAACACCAAACCCATTCCAATTGGTAGAGGCGTGAGACAGGGGGATACGATATCGCCTAAATTGTTCACCGCGGTTTTGGAACTCGCCTTCAAAAAGCTCAACTGGGAAAGAAAAGGCTTAACCATAGATGGCAAAAATCTATCAAATCTGCGATTTGCAGATGACATAGTGCTGCTTGCTGACGATCTTAACGATATAAAAACAATGCTATTAGAACTCCAGGAAGCATGTAATACCGTAGGCCTAAGAATAAACTATTCCAAAACAAAATGTATGACAAACTTGGTCCCGAGCAGACAGATAGATGTAGGCGATAGAGATATTGATTTCGTAGACAAATACACCTATTTAGGTCACGAAATACGCATAACTAGAGACAACCAAACATGCGAATTTAAAAGAAGAATAATCCTCTCTTGGGCCGCATATGGAAAACTTCGGGACGTATTCAAAAGCGATCTGCCAGTCTGCTTGAAAAGGAAAGTGTTTGATCAATGTGTATTGCCAGTTATGACCTACGGCACTGAAACCGCAACACTCACCGTCGCCACTGCAAAAAAGCTCCAAATTGCACAACGAAAGATGGAAAGATCGATGCTCGGCGTGTCGCTACGAGACCATATCACAAACGAAGACCTACGCCGAACAACAGGTGTCACAGATGTGGTTGTGCGTATGGCGAGGCTAAAGTGGAACTGGGCTGGACACGTGGCCCGAATGTCAGATGGAAGATGGACCAAGAGACTACTGGAGTGGAGGCCAAGAGCAGATATACGAAGCAGGGGGAGGCCCCCCACAAGATGGACAGACGATATAAAAAGAACAAGAGGAGCCTGGATGCGAGAGGCTCAGGATAGGAGGAAATGGGCGGAAATTGGGGAGGCCTATGTCCAGCAGTGAACGCAAAGGGCTGTTTGATGATGATGATGATGATGAGTAATAAACAGTTTGACTTGATTTTTGACACCAGTTACAATCACAGTTTTTATTTAAAAATTCTTGGAAGAGTTGGGGTTAGCGAAAAAATGTCAAAACCGGCTTCCGCTTAGGATCAATTGCAGCACCGATATATCATTAATACTGCCAAAGAATTGCAGATTTCACTTTTAACCACTAGTAAATTTGTTCACTTCATAATAATTGTACTTTGATAAGTGTAGTTGTATCAGAATAATTCATTAAAAATGTTTCCATAGTTGAGGTTCTTAAATTTTTTTAATAGCTCACATATTTTGGAATTTCTTAAAAGGTTTAATAGCTCACTTATTGTGAAACGGAGGTAGTATTTTTTTTCCTGTCAAAGTACTGTTTTTAATTATTTTTTTGTAACTGGGTTCTCCAAAAAATATTTACAAATAAATATACATAAAAAGCAATTTAAAACTACATATAATTTTATTTTTTTAAATAATGTTGGTCGACTAAATTGCTGAAATACCCCTATGTGGAACGTCACGAAACCCACTTAAAATGAATCATACAAATTTCAATTAAAAAGTATTTTAGAAATGTAAGTATCTTAATACCAGTCGACCGAGTTTATCAATCAAAATAATAAATAGGCAATTTCACCTTCAAGCCTCGCAAATCCAAGCACCATTCCAAACGCGATTTCATTTGGCAGTCTATAAATCTCGAAATAATGAAAATTTGCATGCAATATATTACCACACTGGCACAAATTTATATAAATATACTATACAGTAATCATTATTTGAGTATGTTTATACATTTAATTCTTATCTTTTATATTATATATATTATTTACTTGAATTCATCAGTTTAACCCAAATAAGTACAAAATAATAACGTATGTAACCATTAAGAATGTATTCCTTTTCATTTCTTTCAAGTTAAATAATGTAGAATAACAGTTATATATGAAAATACAAGTGTTTGTTTATTATAATGTTAAATAAATATTTTTCTTAATAAACAGAAAAAAATTAGTGTGGTCGTAGATAAAGTATAGGACATAACTCGAGTTGTAGGGCAATTACGTACTCGCGGAATTACGCACTCCCCGCTACGCGGGTCGTTCGGAACTGTTCCGTAATATGTTTCGTACAACTCTTATTAGTAATATACTATTGTATCATTTTTTCAACGGAATATTTTTAGCATATTTAGCATTGTCGAGTCTTGGGATTAATTGAATCTACATGTTGAATTATTGTATTAAATAATATATTGATTAAATGTATACTCAGTAACTGAGTATACATTTATATATACTATACTGAGTAATGTATACTCAGTAACAAACAATACTCCTACATTTAATCAAAGTTTAAAAAGTATGGTGATTAATTGGAATAACTTTAATTATTAAATAGTAGCATTTGTATCTTTTCTTCAAAGATTATAATTTCTAGGAAATTATTGTATACATATCGTCAACAAAGTTAACATCATTTGTATAACTAATTTTTCTTAAAAACAACTACTTCACTGGCAAACACCACGACTGACATTGAATTACATTAAGAAAGTTTTTGGGTTCTAAAAACATTTCTTAAAAATAACTACTTCACTGCCAAACACCACGACTGATATTGAATTACATTAAGAAAGTTTTTGGATTCTAAAAACATTTCTTAAAAACAATTACTTCACTGCCAAACACCACGACTGACATTGAATTACATTAAGAAAGTTTTTGGGTTCTAAAAACATTTCTTAAAAACAACTACTTCACTGCCAAACACCACGACTGACATTGAATTACATTAAGAAAGTTTTTTGGGTTCTAATTCTTAATGTAATTCAATGTCAGTCGTGGTGTTTGCCAGTGAAGTAGTTGTTTTCAAGAAAGTTTGTTAAAGAAAGATTAGTTATACAAATGTTATGTTAACTTTGTTGACGATATGTATACAATAATTTCCTAGAAATTATAATCTTTGAAGAAAAGATGCTACTATTTAATATTATCAAAATCTTCAAACTCAACAAGATATAAATAACTTTAATTAGTTTTTGTAACACTTGCAGTTATTTTTAGATGAGTATTAATTAATTAATTAAATAAAGCATTGCGTAGTTCACAATTAAAAGAGGGATATTTCGCGATCTTTCTATATGAATAATTGCACGGAGGGATATTAAAAGGAAGCCGTAACCCAAATGGAAGACTATTAATAGATCAATATTTTGAGTGACTGCCAAAGCCGCTTTGCGTTCAAATACGTACGTCCGGAAAGAATAATTACAAGTCGCTATTTTAATATTGGAAAAATTCCATTTTCCTAATACCCTATTCCGAACTTGCAGATTACAGTTTGATCTGTGTGCACATGGATACCGATCAATATATTTATTTCTTTTGCGCGTCGCTGCGTCACCGCATGCGTTCGCATGGGCTCTTTACACGCGGTCTCTTTTGTAATTAATCGCTGGCATTTAAGGTCGAATTTCTATTCGGGTGAAATTATTTTAGAAAACACTTGGCCAAATTTATTTACACTCTGCAATATTATGTGTTTGTATTCTTTAACGCAGAAAATATTAATTTAAATGCTGCATGTATGAATAATTCCAATTAGTTAGCAGAAAGATTACATTCTTCTAAATATCAATTATCGAATTAATTTAGACGAGAAGCAGGGTGAGGTAAGTAGAAGAAGAACAGTAAGTAGATCATTTCAAAAGTAAAAAGTTAGTGATTTTTTCGATGGTGAAATTGTTATTCACTATATAAAACCTAAAATTAAAATTAAATGCAACTGAAGACTTTTTAACTTGATTTTACTGCTAGTATATAATTAGTTGATAACTAATTAATTTTTAATTATTATCTAAAGAACATTAAAAAAAACCTGGATTTTAGATATGAGTAACAGTAAGTTTTATCAGTCCGGTAAGGATTTTACCACAAGAAGGATTTTACCTTATTTCTGTACGAAGGAGCAGAGTAGAATGAAACCTTACCATCTCTTCACATAGACCTTAAATACAGAGTATTTATATATTAATAAATTAAGTGCTTCAGAAAATTCTCGAGATTATGGATTTGGACGTATAAAGTTTACTAACTGTATAGCTTCAACAGGAAAAAAAATTAACCCAGTATCTTAACACATAGAAGTCCGTTGCCGTATAAATACGTGGTCTGTTAGAAAAGTATCCGACCTTTAGCCGGAAAAAAAACTGGCATACCTGGAGCGTTGGAAACCTAAACACCCTCAAAGTAGTCTCCTTGGGACCCCACACACTTCTCCCAGCGGTACCGCCATTGTTGGAAGCATTCCGAATAAGCCTCTTTCGGAATCGACTTTAGCGCGGCTGTCGTTGCAGCCATAATGTCCTCTCTTGTCTGAAAGAAATTCCTTTCAATGACCTCTTGACTTTGGGGAATAGCCAGAAGTCGCAGGGGAGCATATCAGGAGAGTAAGGAGCCTGTCGAACCAGAGGAGTCGCCAAAAAATTGTGAACCAGGTGCGAAGAATGTACTGGAGCATCTTCACTGGTTGTCGCCCAGTTTCTGACAAAATTTGCAGCAGTAGCGCTGCTCCAGTCGTTCCGTCATTTTACTTGCATTGTAAAACCGACGAGAGCACTACACACTACGTCACTCGAACACTGCTCGACAGCAACTGACGCTATCTACAGGCGGAAAAAAATTCACGCATGCGCACGAAGGTTCAAGGTCGGCTCATGCAAGCGCGCTTGATTCAAATCCATCAGGTTTTCAAAATAAAAAATAAGGTCGGATACTTTTCTAACAGACCACGTACGTTTCTTTTATTTGAACTTTCGTAGCCGGCGACATAGTAGTACGTCAATTTATAATCAAAGTACAGGATCCGTTGACGTACCAATCGTTATTTTGTATTTAAAACCTTTGCCGGAATAAAGCCGATTGAAGGACTTTCGGCAGTTTTCAGTTTCCTCCTTCAGTTCTCTTTCCCGGAAGAAACCCCACTGAAGGACTTTCGGCAGTTTTCAAGTTTCCTCCTTCAGTTTTCTTTCCCGGAAGAAACCCCACTGAAGGACTTTCGGCAGTTTTCAGTTTCCTTCTCGAATCGTTGAAAGGAAAAGAATAGGAAAATCGGTTCGGTCTCCTGGGATTTTGAGGTATCTTCGTTTTGAAAAGTTTGAAACGGAAATATTTAGTTTTGTGGAATATTTAGAGTTTTTCCTCGACTTTCGGGAAAACTATTACTTAGGCTTTGACCCAGACCATGGGAACTGAAGGAGATTGGAGATTTTTGAGGATCTCTATTCAAAGTTTGAATCAGACCATGTGGAAAAAAAGGCGTCATTGGAAAATTTTGGACCAAATTATGGAAAGTGAAGTTTTTAGTAGATTTTCAGAAATATCGTTATATAAACTATGGACCATACCTTGGGAAAAATTTGTTGAAGCAGTTTCCCTTCGATTTTCCGAAAAATTGATGCTTAGATTTTGGACGATGGGGAACTGAAGAAAATGTCGGAAAAAATCTTAATTCCTTTTTTTATAATTACAGCTATGATCCTGGAATGAGGCTTGCGGCACTGATAAATTTTCCGAAAAATTTCGCTTTTTCCCTGGCGTTTTGGAAAGCAAATTGCGAAACTAGGAAGGAAATTTGGGAACTGCTGACGGTCCGATTTGAGATTTGGATCCTAACCAATGGAACTGTAAATTCCTCGAAAAGACCCGGCAAAAACAGGAATTTGGAAAATTGCCGTCGAAGGAAACTAGCTCCTAGCAGTATTTTGAATCGGAAAATTTGCAATTTTCCCGATTTTCCTTTCAAAATACTGTATAATTGCAATAAACAAAGTTTTATTAATTTAAAAAAAGGGCCTGACTTGAGAATTAGAAAATACGAATTTAAAATACCAAATCACACGCATCCTGTACCAAGAAACAAACATAACAGCAAGGAATGAATCTTTCCGATAAATCAATATCCGAATAGTTTCTACAACTGAAGTGCCAAAAATAATTAATTGAATGATCATCAATTGGATTTTTTGGACGACTAGGAGGAGGGCACCATCGGATTTCGACCAGGCCCTTCTTGCGATTGTGGAAGACGACGAAAGCCTAAAAACACGAATGCTAGTCCACGACTTCAATGTCTACCATTCCACGATCGTTCATCGTCTCAAAAAGCTCAGAAGGGTGTGTAGAGGGAACAATCAGTAAAAGCCAAGTCGAAAGTTGGTTCAAGAGATTGAAAATGGGCACGCGGACATTGCAGATGAAGAACGAAGAGAGCGACCATCGGATTTCGACCAGGCCCTTCTTGCGGTTGTGGAAGAGGATGAAAGCCTAACAACACGAATGCTAGTCCACGACGTCAATGTCTACCATTCCACGATCATTCATCGCCTTAAAAAGCTCGGAAGGGTGTATCGAGGGAACAATCAGCAAAACCTAAGTCGAAAGTTGTTTCAGGAGATTCAAAATGGGCGACACGGACATTGCAGTTGAAGGAGGAAGAGAGCGACCATCGGATTTCGACCAGGCCCTTCTTGCGATTGTTAAAGAGGACGAAAGCCTAACAATACGAATGCTAGTCCACGATTTCAATGTCTACCATTCCACGATCATTCGTCGTCTCGAAAAGCTCGGAAGGAAATGTCGAGGGAACAATCAGCAAAAGCCAAGTCGAAAGTTGTTTCAGGAGATTCAAAATGGGCGACACGGACATTGCAGTTAAAGAAGGAAGAGAGCGACTATCGGACCAGGCCCTTCTTGCGATTGTGGAAGAGGACGAAAGCCTAACAACACGAATGCTAGTCCACGACTTCAATGTCCACCATTCCACGATCATTCATCGTCTTAAAAAGCTCGGAAGGGTGTGTCGAGGGAACAATCAGCAAAAGCTAAGTCGAAAGTTGGTTCAAGAGATTCAAACTGTGCACACGGACATTGCAGATGAAGAAGGAAGAGAGCGACCATCGGATTTCGACCAGGCCCTTCTTGCGATTGTGGAAGAGGACGAAAGCCTAACAACACGAATGCTAGTCCACGACTTCAATGTCTACCATTCCACGATCGTTCATGGTCTCAAAAAGCTCAGAAGGGTGTGTAGAGGGAACAATCAGTAAAAGCCAAGTCTAAAGTTGGTTCAAGAGATTGAAAATGGGCACGCGGACATTGCAGATGAAGAACGAAGAGAGCGACCATCGGATTTCGACCAGGCCCTTCTTGCGGTTGTGGAAGAGGATGAAAACCTAACAACACGAATGCTAGTCCACGACGTCAATGTCTACCTTTTCACGATCGTTCGTCGTCTCAAAAAGTTCGGAAGGCTGTATCGAGGGAACAATCAGCAAAAGCCAAGTCGAAAGTTGGTTTAAGAGTTTCAAAATGGACACACGGACATTGGAGATGAAGAAGGAAGAGGGCGACCATCGTATTTCGACCAGGCCCTTCTTGCGATTGTTAAAGAGGACGAAAGCCTAACAATACGAATGCTAGTCCACGATTTCAATGTCTACCATTCCACGATCGTTCGTCGTCTCGAAAAGCTCGGAAGGATATGTCGAGGGAACAATCAGCAAAAGCCAAGTCGAAAGTTGTTTCAGGAGATTCAAAATGGGCGACACGGACATTGCATTTAAAGTAATAAGAGAGCGACCATCGGACCAGGCCCTTCTTGCGATTGTGGAAGAGGACGAAAGCCTAACAACACGAATGCTAGTCCACGACTTCAATGTCCACCATTCCACGATCATTCATCGTCTTAAAAAGCTCGGAAGGGTGTGTCGAGGGAACAATCAGCAAAAGCTAAGTCGAAAGTTGGTTCAAGAGATTCAAACTGTGCACACGGACATTGCAGATGAAGAAGGAAGAGAGCGACCATCGGATTTCGACCAGGCCCTCCTTGCGATTGTGGAAGAGGACGAAAGCCTAATAACACGAATGCTAGTCCACGACTTCAATGTCTACCGTTCCATATGATAGTTGGTCGTCTCAAAAGGCTCGGAAGAATGTCGAGGAACAATCAGCAAAAGCCAAGTCGAAAGATGGCTCAAAAAAGGTTCAAAATGGGCACATGAACATTGCAGATGAAGAAGGAAGTGTGGATTGTGGAAGAGGAGGAAAGCTTAATAACACGAATGGAAGAGGACGAAAGCCTAACAACACGAATGCTAGTCCACGACTTCATTGTCTACCATTCCACGATCGTTCGTCGTCTCAAAAAGCTCGGAAGAGTGTGTCGAGGGAACAATCATCAAAAGCTAAATCGAAAGTTGATTCAAGAGATTCAAAATGGGCGACACGGACATTGCAGGTGAAGGAGGAAGAGGACGACCATCGGATTTCGACCAGGCCTTTCTAGCGGTTGTGGAAGAGGACGAAAGCCTAACAACGCGAATGCTAGTCCACGACTTCAATGTCCACCAATCCACGATCGTTAGTTGTCTCAAAAAGCTCGGTAGGGGGTGTCGAGGGTCAGGAGGTTCAAAATGAGCGACATGGGCATTGCATGAAGAAGGAAGAGGACGACCATAGGAAGTAAAAAAAATTAAAAAAACAGGATATAACGGAATCTAGATTAAATCTTGGTTTGAACCAAGAAAATTTCATTAAATTGTTTGTCTACATTAATTAGGACGCTAGGAAACATAGTTATGACGCAAAGAATAAAGAGGCCAGTGCCATACGAAGTACCAGCTGAACTACTCAAGCTGTTACAAGGAGACCAGGCACATATACTAGTGCATTTGTGCTACAAGATCTGCATGACTGGCAGGATTCCGCAAGGATGGTTCTATCAGCTTTTGTCACTATCCCAATAAAACCCTCGCCAAACAGTGCGGCGACTATCCTACATATCCACACACTAAAGATCCTCCATATAATCAATCAGAATAGAATTCACAAAAAAACTGGAAGAAGATATAGATGAAACTGAATTCGGATTTCGAAATGGATATGGAACCCGAGAAACATTGTTTGCTTTTAATACTCTAGCTCAAAGATGCCTGGATGTAAATCAGAAAGTTTTTGTTTGCTTTGTTAACTACAATGTTAGATAAGGTCAGACACGAACAACTTGTCGAAATATGAAGGGCAGAGCAACTAGTCTAGCGGGATAATATCGAATCTTTACGAAGGGCAGAAGGCAGTAGTTCAATTGAGAACAGACAAGAGCGATGAAATCCAAATTAAAAAAAAAACCGGCCAAGTGCGAGTTGTGACGCGCGCACCGAGGGTTCCGTACAAACTTGTATAGTATAGTATTATTATGTAGATTATCAACATATTATGTAGATTATAAAGAAAAATTAGACGAAATATAATATATACAGGATGTTACGGGACTTGAGTATGTCGCATGTCGGTTATAAAAAAGCAAAATTTAGACATAATATATACCCTGTATATATTATGTATATAAAGCGTACGTGATGAAATGCATAACGAATATAAACAAAGAAAATTCAGAATAAACATAGAATAGGACCTAACTGTATGCAACCCATATGCTTCTGGAGCCTGACAATACCAATACGACAACATTAGTGAATTTTCATAAGTTTCTAATAGTAAATTCGCATTTTTCTTGTAATGAAACTACATATTTACGGTTTTCAGATTTTTCCCTTGACATGTGCTGTAAGACACCGCTTCTTGCCAAATTTCATGATTCTAGGTCAACGGGAAGTACCCTATAGGTTTTGATTCCCTCGTGAAATCGCAAAATATGCGACATAAACGGTCATATCTTTTGATCGCGTTGACTTACAAGTTTGATTTTTTCCCAGCTGAAAGAGACCGCAGACTCGAGTATTTGATACAAATTTCAACTTGTTACCTCTACGCGTTCCTTAGAAAAATGTCTTGACAGACAGACAGACGGACAGACAGACAGACAGACAGACAGACAGACAGACAGACGGACAACAAAGTGATCCTATAAGGGTTCCGTTTTCGGTACGGAACCCTAAAAAGGATGTGTGTTGTCACCATTTTACTGTTTAATATCTACTCTGAAGAAATCATGAAATAAGCGTTAGCAGAAGTGATAGGGATGAAGGTCAATGGAGGGTGAAGGACATTAGGTACGATGACGACGCGGTACTAATGGTAGACACGTAAGAAGACCTACAACACGTTCTAAAGAAAGTAGTAACAACCAGTGAAGAAGAAGGTCTGACATTAAAACCGCAATTCAGGATTATGTCAAAGACAGATATAATAGCAAATGGGACATAATATTATAGCAAATGGATAATTGCTAAACGCTTGGAACATCATGTCTGGTGTACTTTCTTTCCGCCGGGTGTCCTAACGTTTCGAAGTTTTCGAAGATTTTTCGGTCGGGGATATAACGGCTAGGAAACCGTTTAATGTACAATGATGGTCTAGCTCAGGGGTCTCCAAACTTTCCAGCCTTAGGGCCATACTGATTACTCCAGTAAGTTCCGAGGGCCAAAACCATATTATCATTGTTGCCGGTGGTAAAAAGTGAAATAGTCCACTGATGAAAAAAAAGTCCGAAAAAGTACGCAACGTTTAAAAAAGGCTGCAAATCGGACTAAAGTCCGCAAAACGGCAACACTGCATATTATTAATTTTCCTGTCATTATCTGTAATTTCTAGATTAGTCGTAAAGTACGAGCCATGAGGAGTAACGTGACACGACATCTGGTGGACACAAGCGGAAATAGGTAGTACCTTCTATCGCTAACAGATGGCGCTAATAGCACGTACAGAATAATCTCGTTGGTTCGAGAAAGTTCTGGTGTCTTCCACTCACTTCTAGATGGCAGTAATTGGAATATATAAGAAGGCTAGTGGCGCAACCACAAGTCAGTTCCTATGACACTGTTGTGAAATAAAATAGTGCGTACCTCCTTAAAACGTGTTTGTGCGTGTTTAAGTTTAAGGCATCTTTGTAACAGTATTTTGATTTGAATTGTTGATTTTTTGTGTGATTTAGTAATATGGAAAAGAAGCGAAAAATTGATAGTGAATGCAGAAAATTCAAAGATCAGTGGAACATTCAGTATTTCGTAATTGAGTCCAGTAACAAGGCGCTATGTTTGATTTGCAATGAAAGCATAGCCGTTCTCAAGGAATATAACATTAAACGTCATTATGAAACAAAACATTTTCAAAATTACTCAAAATATACAGGAAGTTTGCGGACAGAAAAATTCGAAGCTATGAAGCGCGGATTGAAATCGCAGCAATCTTCATTTACAAAACTCAAAGCTGAACAAGAGGCTGCAACTCGTGCCAGCTTTCGTGTGGCTCTTGAAATTGCAAAACGTGGAAAACCATTCACCGATGGAGAAATGATCAAAGAATGCATAATTGCAGTAGCCGAAGAAATATGCGCTGAAAAGGTAAATTTATTAAAAACTGTCAGTATGTCAGCAAACACTGTGGCTCGAAGGGTAGAAAACATCGCTGAAAATATATCCTCTCAACTGTTCGACAAAAATGGACATGTTGAGTGGTTTTCTTTGGCCTTGGATGAGTCAACGGATGTGTCAGATACTGCTCAGGTGTTGATTTATATTCGAGGAGTAGATAAAAGCTATGAAGTGCATGAAGAACTTCTTGATATGTATAGTATTTATGGCACAACTACTGGTACAGATATTTTTCAAGGAGTTGCAATGGCCATTAATCAAAAGAACCTTCGATGGAAAAACTTGAAATGTATTACAACTGATGGAGGCAAAAACATGAGTGGGAAAGATAAAGGAGTGGTCGCTCTTGTGTTACAGGCTGTAGAAAATGACGGTGGTTCAAAACCATTAGTCTTACATTGTATCATTCATCAACAGTCTTTGTGCGGAAAATGTTTGGATATGTCTGAAGTTCTGAAACCAGTCATATAAACTGTTAATTTTATCAGATCTTTTGGGCTGAATCACCGACAATTGCGACAATTTATTGAAGAGATTGGAGGAAATGACTTACCTTATCATGCTGCCGTACGTTGGCTTAGTAGTGGGAAAGTCCTTCAGCGCTTTTTTGAGCTTCGAGCAGTGATCGAATTTTTTTTGAATGTAAAGCATCGGCCTCTTACTGAATTACAAAACAACGCATGGCTGTGGAAGTTAGCATTCTATGTTGATTTGTCAAAACATGTGAACGAACTGAATTTGAGATTGCAAGGAGAAAACCAGCATCTTCCTGATTTATACACTAATATCAAATCATTCCGGAAGAAATTGATACTGTTTCAATCACAACTAGGAAGTAAATGTTTTTCACATTTTAAAACATGTGAAATAATCAGCCACACCACTGAGACTGAGTTTCCTATCGATTTTGCAATCGAAACTTTGAGTGCTTTGAAAATAAATTTTGATACTCGTTTCTCGGACTTTGATGCCCATTGCGAATCAAATTAAGATTTTTCAGAATCCTTTTGATACTGACATTGAAACCCTAGCCCCGGAACTTCAAATGGAAATGATTGATCTACGGTGCAGTGATATAATTAAGAACAAATATCAAAACTCATCTTTGTTGGAATTTTATAAGAGTCTTCCACTGACACAATTTGATAATTTGCATAAATTTGCTCGTGGGCAGTTTTCTGTTTTTGGTACTACTTATTTGTGTGAGAAGACCTTCTCCAAAATGAAGTACACAAAAAATGTTTACACATCTAAATTAACTGATGAGCATCTTAAATCTCTTTTAATAATTGGTACAAGTAAAATTAGTCCACAACTACAAACTATTGTCAGTGGAAAATCTCAATTACATAAATCTCATAAGTATTTGATATATCATTATGCTTGTTATAAGTTATGTTTTTATTTAAAATGTATAAAATGTTAGTTGGATTCATTTCAATAATTTGTTAGTTATTATATACTGAAGTTAAATTTCCTGCATATTATACATGTCTTTACTCATTACAATTCTGTGTTTCTTTATCCAACTTATCACAAAAACAATAAGCCTACAACAATGTTATGAGTAGTTAGCCCATGACCATATCAGTAGATGTCATATTAATAATTATTCAACATAAAATTAGAATTCTTCAGTAAACTAAATTTAATTTGCTATAAAAAATATCTTCTCTAAAAGGAGTTTTCAAGTATGCTAGCTCTCCGCGGGCCGGACAAAATTCCGCGGGCCGGATGTGGCCCTCGGGCCGAAGTTTGGAGACCCCTGATCTAGCTTGTAATGAATCCATACATGGAATGCATGTCAGTTATCTCGGTGTTCGTATACATGGTAGAGCACTTCACTAACTATTAAAGACACGTCAAACAGCGAAACGTCACTCAATGTAAACAATTATATAAAATGGACTTACACCACTTTCAAAGAAACGACTCAAATAATAAATAATAAAAACTTATTAAAAAAGCAAATACAAGATAAAACCAAAAACACATTTTAAAACAATTAATATGTGTATACTTTGTGAATCATAATTTTAATGTTATTTATACAAAAACAACATTTGAAATTAAAAATAAAAGCTTTACTTTAGAAATTATTGTTTGAACTTGAAACTTTGTTTGAACATAATGAATTATTGAATTATGTTCAATAATGAATTCAACGCAAACAATTTGAAATACATTCAAATAACATTCTAGCAATATTGAACAACCTCAAACAAAAATAGATAAAAAAGACAGAGATAAGACAAAATTGTTACAAAGTAAATTATTATCAATAAATAACGTTGAGATTCGAATTTGGCGTTGTGAAAATATTAACTTTCGAATTAAACGTGTTTCATGTAGGCCCATAATCTCATTTAAGCTGGCGTTTATATTACGTAAGATAAGAAGTAATATATTCAAAGTGTGTGAGTGTATTGCGTGTGGAAAAAAATAATCGATAAGAAGAAAAAGCGTCTTTTCGGCTCTCTTTCTGCACAATATTAAAAAGTAAATATCTAGAAAAATAAACAGATACTAGTCGAACTTCCATAACTCGAACTTCTGTAACTCCAATTTTTCTATAACTCGAATATTTCAATAATTCATACGTTTAAATAACATTTTACATATAAATTAACTTGCCTAACTCGAACTTTTCTTAACTCGAATTTTTCCATAACTCGTAAGTAAAAATTTGTACAATGGTATAATTTTACATACAAAATAAACTCTATAAATTTTTATGATGACGGATATTGCCTAGCATAAACCGCCGATAGTGTAATCCTCGGGCAGATTACCAAACATTTTATTTTTAATATTTTATGATCACCAAAAACTCGAATAAAGCAAAACAAACAAATTACCAGCGGGTGTGCTTTAGGACAGGGGTCTCCAAACTACGGCCCGAGGGCCACATCCGGCCCGCGGACAGATTTTGTCCGGCCCGCGGAGAGATAGCACACTTGAAAACTCCTTTTAGAGAACATATTTTTTATAGCAAATTAAATTTAGTTTACTAAAGTATTCTAATTTTATGTTAAATAATTATTAATATGACATCTACATTGATATGGTCATGGGCTAACTACTCATCACATTGTTGTAGGCTTATTGTTATTGTTTTTGTGATAAGTTGGATAAAGAAACACAGAATTGTAATGAGTAAAGACATGTATAATATGCAGAAAATTTAACTTCAGTATATAATAACTAACAAATTATTGAAATTAATCCAACTAACATTTTATACATTTTAAATAAAAACATAACTTATAACAAGCATAATGACATATGAAATACTAATGAGATTTATGTAATTGAGATTTTCCACTGACAATAGTTTGTAGTTGTGGACTAATTTTACTTGTACCAATTATTAAAAGAGATTTAAGATGCTCATCAGTTAATTTAGATCTGTAAACATTTTTTGTGTACTTCATTTTGGAGAAGGTCTTCTCACACAAATAAGTAGTACCAAAAACAGAAAACAGCCCACGAGCAAATTTATGCAAATTATCAAATTGTGTCAGTGGGAAGACTCTTATAAAATTCCAACAAAGATGAGTTTTGATATTTGTTCTTAATTATATCACTGCACTGTAGATCAATCATTTCCATTTGAAGTTCCGGGGCTAGGGTTTCAATGTCAGTATCAAAAGGATTCTGAAAAATCTTAATTTGATTCGCAATGGCATCAAAGTCCGAGAAACGAGTATCAAAATTTATTTTCAAAGCACTCAAAGTTTCGATTGCAAAATCGATAGGAAACTCAGTCTCAGTGGTGTGGCTGAATATTTCACATGTTTTAAAATGTGAAAAACATTTACTTCGTAGTTGTGATTGAAACAGTATCAATTTCTTCCGGAATGATTTGATATTAGTGTATAAATCAGGAAGATGCTGGTTTTCTCCTTGCAATCTCAAATTCAGTTCGTTCACATGTTTTGTCAAATCAACATAGAATGCTGACTTCCACAGCCATGCGTTGTTTTGTAATTCAGTAAGAGGACGATGCTTTTCATTCAAAAAAATTTCGATCACTGCTCGAAGTTCAAAAAAGCGCTGAAGGACTTTCCCACAACTAAGCCAACGTACGGCAGTATGATAAGGTAAGTCATTTTCTCCAATCTCTTCAAAAAATTGTCGAAATTGTCGGTGATTCAGCCCAAAAGATCTGATAAAATTAACAGTTGATATGACTGATTTCAGAACTTCAGACATATCCAAACATTTTCCGCACAAAGACTGTTGATGAATGATACCATGTAAGACTAATGGTTTTGAACCACCGTCATTTTCTACAGCCTTTGACACAAGAGCGACCACTCCTTTATCTTTCCCACTCATGTTTTTGCCTCCATCAGTTGTAATACATTTCAAGTTTTTCCATCGAAGGTTCTTTTGATTATTGGCCATTTCAACTCCTTTAAAAATATCTGTACCAGTAGTTGTGCCATGAATACTATACATATGAAGAAGTTCTTCATGCGCTTCATAGCTTTTATCTACTCCTCGAACATAAATCAACACCTGAGCAGTATCTGACACATCCGTTGACTCATCCAAGGCCAAAGAAAACCACTCAACATGTCCATTTTTGTCGAACAGTTGAGAGGATATATTTTCAGCGATGTTTTCTACCCTTCGAGCCACAGTGTTTGCTGACATACTGACAGTTTTTAATAAATTTACCTTTTCAGGGCACATTTCTTCGGCTACTGCAATTATGCATTCTTTGATCATTTCTCCATCGGTGAATGGTTTTCCACGTTTTGCAATTTCAAGAGCCACACTAAAGCTGGCACGAGTTGCAGCCTCTTGTTCAGTTTTGAGTTTTGTAAATGAAGATTGCTGCGATTTCAATCCGCGCTTCATAGCTTCGAATTTTTCTGTCCGCAAACTTCCTGTATATTTTGAGTAATTTTGAAAATGTTTTGTTTCATAATGACGTTTAATGTTATATTCCTTGAGAACGGCTATGCTTTCATTGCAAATCAAACATAGCGCCTTGTTACTGGACTCAATTACGAAATACTGAATGTTCCACTGATCTTTGAATTTTCTGCATTCACTATCAATTTTTCGCTTCTTTTCCATACTACTAAATCACACACAAAAGCAGCAATTCAAATCAAAATACTGTTACAAAGATGTCTTAAACTTAAACACGCACAAACACGTTTTAAGGAGGTACGCACTATTTTATTTCACAACAGTGTCATAGGAACTGACTTGTGGTTGCGCCACTAGCCTTCTTATATATTCCAATTACTGCCATCTAGAAGTGAGTGGAAGACACCAGAACTTTCTCGAACCAACGATATTATTCTGTACGTGCTATTAGCGCCATCTGTTAGCGATAGAAGGTACTACCTATTTCCGCCTGTGTCCACCAGATGTCGTCACGTTACTCCTCATGGTTCCTACTCTACGACTAATCTAGAAATTACAGATAATGACAGAAAAATAATAATATGCAGTGTTGCCGTTTTGCGGACTTTTGTCCAATTTGCAGCCTTTTTTAAACGTTGCGTACTTTTTAGGTCTTTTTTTTTCATCAGTGGACTATTTCACTTTTTACCACCGGCAACAATGATAATATGGTTTTGGCCCTCGGAACTTACTGGAGTAATCAGTATGGCCCTAAGGCTGGAAAGTTTGGAGACCCCTGCTTTAGGAAGATTACGACAGGATATTATTCTCCCGAGAATCGGTAATCCAAACAGAGACGATATAATCGAAGTTTACCCACAAGGTGCTATATATTATGGAAAACAATTAAAAATTACTGACTTTTTCAAAAATATAACAATGGTCAACAAAAAAAATATAATTGTTTGTTTCCTGTGATTTTTTTTTTGTTTCTATTTCAAATTGACGCGTATTTTTTAAATGTGGCAAGAAATTTTCTCTAACAGCTTTTGTTTTTGAGTTATAGCTACTATTTTTACTTAGATTTTCGTTTTTTGTTGGACACTAAAATATGTTTTGTTGTATTTTTCGATATGGCTTCGTCAAGAAGATGTTTTGTGCTTAATACCGATTGTTTTTGCTACATTTGTGGTGAAAATTTACCTTTGCAAAATATCGAAAATCTATATCGGACTTTGTGAAAACTGCGTATCATCAATACTTTACTTAGAACAATACTACATCAGCTAGGTATCAACATGAGCATAAAAATCCACTTCCTGTACTCGCATTTAAACCGATTTCCACGCAATCTGCGTGATTTTAGTGAGGAGCAGGGTGAAAGATTTCATCAGGATCTTCGGACAATCGAAGAGCGTTATCAGGGGTGGTGGGGCTCACATATGATAGCAGACTTCAGCTGGAGTTTGCAACAAGATCTATCTAAAGTCGTTCATTGAAGGAAATCTTATAAAAGATGATTTGCTAGAGTTCAATAGACATTTTGTTAACATAATTTAATATTTTTCTGTATTTTTTTGTCAAAATAATAAAACTTTATATTTCAAAAGGTAAAGCTGTTAGCAATCTCCCAGTATTTTTTTCATGGTCAGCTCCATAGAAATACCCAATATCAGTAAAAAAATAAAGGAAACAAAACTTGTGTTGACCAGTGTAATTAATTAAAATTATTTTTAATTAATTATAATTATATTACATCATATTAATAATCTACACATATTTCTTTTTTGTTTTTTCTTTATAAATAAATACATATTTATTTAATTTAAATAAATTGTGTATAGTGTATTTTACTCATTTTATAGTTATGTATTTCTATAACTCCAATTTTCTATAACTCGATTTTTTTTTCATGAACTATGGCAATTCGACTTAGGGAAGTTCGACTGTATATGAGAAGATGAAATAGCATTACCAAACACATGCCTCTTGCTAGGTATTTAATTTATTTATAATTTTTTTTATTAACATTCGACAGCTCTTTAGCTATTATGAAAAATAAAATGAGGAAACTAAAGAAATACCGACACTTGTTATTTGCGCTCGAGCTAACTGTAAACATCGTATATATTCTATGTAGTATATAGGGGTAAATAGTACAGTTGTTGGTCAGTAGGTAACGATTGGTCATATTTTGAAAACTTTATAACTTTAAGACAATCTTTTGATGACATAATTGTTTGTATTTTTCGGACGAAATGATGGAAATTTTTTGTCGAAAATTTTTTTGCAAATTTTTTTCGTGATTTTTTTTTTTTGGTTTCATGAAGGATATCGAAGTGTTGAAAACGGTTTTCCAGTTTATTTCCCTCTAAAGTTACAAATATAAAAAATTTATATTTTTTCGCTGTACACAATCACACATTTCCCACTGATTTGACGCTATCATAAATTTTGAACCGCTCACCACAGAGACTTTCAGTCTTCAGCAATCGATTCAGCGTCTCAAAATTAGTCGGAGAACGTATATAATATTACCTGGGAAGCTTTCATTTAAGAAATACCATCGACTCGGGAAGTCTAGACCGCAGAAACGCCCAAATGCTAGAAAATCGATTTTTTCAAAATCGTTATTTTTTGAGCAACAGCAAAATTTAAAAAGGTTTCTGAAAGCACATTTGCTGCTGATTACAGATATGCAAATTATATTTCGCTAGCTCTTTCGGTTCACTTTCGCCTGCAAAAATTGAATACATTTTTATGAAATTTCGGCGCTCTAGTGGAGATCTCGGAAAGTCGTGAATTTCCTAAGGATAATCTTCGTGTATCCATAGGAAAATGACCTTCGGAAAACGATGCCGCTATCCGTTTTTAATTATCTGCAACCGTTTCCGAGATATCAACTTAACAAATCAAGAATCGGGTAAATTTCAGTTTGAAATTTATAGACGAATTATTGAATCTTTCTGGACAATTTACACATCGACTTGTTCGTCTTGTCGTGTAGTTTCTGCGTGCCCAAAATGATTTAGCTGCTCTTTACCGTTTTCGAAAAAATTGAAAAAATCGAAAAAGCATGTATTTTTCGAAGGAAATGATGGAAAATTTTTGCCGAAAATTTTTTTGCAAATTTTTTTCGTTATTTTTTTTTTGTTACAAGAAGGAAATCGAAGAGCTGAAAACGGTTTTCCAGTTTATTTCGCTCTAAAGTTACTAATTACACATTTCCTACTGATTTGACGCTGTCATAACTTTTGAACCGCTCACTACAGAGACTTCTAGTCTTCACCAATCGATTCAGCGTCCCCAAATTAGTCGGAGTACGTATATTATTCCTTGGTAAGCTTTCAGTTAAGAAATACCATCGACTCGGGCAGTCTAGACCGCGGAAACGACGAAATGCGAGAAAATCGATTATTTCGAAATCGTTATTTTTTTAGTCACAGCAAAATTTAAAAACGTTTCTGAAAGCATTTTTGCTGCTGATTACACATATGCAAATTATATTTGGCGAGCTCTTTCGGTTCACTTTCGCCTGCAAAAATTCAAGAAATTTTTATGAAATTTCGGCGCTCTAGTGGAGATCTAGGAAAGGTAGGAAAGCCATTGGTGCATTAAACTCACTCCTTTGGGAGAAAGAAATCAGAAGGGAAACCTAGTGGAGAGCATTATAGGGCAGAAGTGTGGGACGAGAGCAAAAAGAATAAACAAAAACTACTAGCAACGGAAAACAATTTCTTAAGAAGAATTTGCCGAAAATCCAGACTGGATAGTGTAGGGAACACGGGAATAAGGGAAATGATGTGCAAGGAACAGACTGTAGCAGACGAAATCGAAAGAAGACAAATAGTATGGTTTGGACATACCAAAATAATGGAGAATAGATAGCCCAAGAGAGTTCTGGAATGGATATCATCGGAACGAAGGAAGAGAGGACGACCAAGAAGAAGCTGACGAGACGACGTAAAAGAAGCAATGGACGCTAGAAATTTAGAAGAGAAAACTTGTTACAATAGACAAAATTGGAAACTGGGAACAGAGAGGCGGCGACAGCCGTAGAAATCTGTTAATGAATGAGAAAGACAAGTTAGACAACGATGACTTGTATTGAACCACAAAACTCAACGGACTTTAAACAATGATTGGAATACTTGGAAAAGTACCATTGAAAGATCATATTATGGAAGTTTAGCCATGTTTAGTTAGCCTTCCAATACGCCGAACGATAAATGTGTCGTTGATACAAAGAACGGGAAAACAACAACAAGAAAATATTGAAACATTTTGGCAAGGAAAGTCAATTATAAAAGTTTTACATAAGAACATTTGAATCTAAAATGAATTATAAATAAATAAGTGATTTTGTTATTGCTTAGTCATTATTAATAAATACATAATATGTACATAAACACATACATTGAAACTATATAGAAAATGTACTATTTTTTAGATGTGTCCTTGAGAGAACTACTCATAAATGAAATCATCGTAAACAGTTGTTTTCTAAATTTAAAACAATTCTTGATGCAATGAACGTTCTCTAATCTAAATAACTACATACACAATTACGAAATACTTAATTAAAACGTTTTTAATTATTCAGCATGGACATAAAATGAGTTTCTAATTAAGGCGACTTATTTTGGGTCTACCCAAAATATTGTTTTCGTCAAACACAAAAAGAAAATTACAATTTGTAACTAAACTATTTAATTCTTTAAAATCTAATGTAACACATCGTGCCCACACAAAAGGGAATTTGTCAGAAAACGAGAATTTTACAAAAATCAAAAAAGAAAATTTGATTTCACCTCCAAATCCAATACATTTTATTTTTTATTACCTTCATAATTTCCTGATTTCATTCTATAGATACGTTTACACTGGCATACATGTGTGCGAACTTGAGAGTCAATACAATTGCTCATACATTTTACATGAACTCATACATTTCTTCATTTCCACAAAAACTCACACATTTCACTTGTATGTGATAAATTATATTGTTTTGCTTATTATAGAAGTTATGATTTGTTTGTTGTTTGAGGCATGTTAAATTGTTTATTATATATGGGGTGTTTGCAGAAATGCACCAGTTTACTTTCTAAAACTGACACTCAAGGGTTCCTAAACTCCACATCTACCATGCTCTCTTGAAGATAGTCGTCTCTATTCGTCCCTTCTGATTTCATTAAATGTTATATTTTGCACATTTCGGGGGAGGTTTGATCCCCCAAAGCATTACTTGTTTATAAACTTGTTGAAGAATTGAAAACGCAACCACGTTTAACAACATGTTTCATGACGTGTATGCGCAAACTTGTTGGTCAATTAATTAGTTAAAATTAATTAGTTAAATCTCACACTTGTGTTCCACACAAGTTCTCATACTAATGTGCCAGTGTAAACGTACCTTTAACCATGTTGTAAAATGGCTAAAATGGTTAGGATGAAATCAGCAAAGTATTAAACAAAGTTTTAAAAATAAATTGTCTTTGCAGGTCAAAAAATTCTCGTTTACTGACACCTTTTTGCATGCGCGCTCACAATATATTTGATTTGATAAAATAAAAGTCATAAAACTTGGTTCTTTACTTTTGGTTCATATTAGACTTCTAATCTTATCGAAATATACTAATCGAGTTAGGTACCGTCACTGAACTCGAAAGGGGTCAAAAGTCAAGATTTCTTGAAAATTAAGAAAAAATGCGGTTTACGTCTTGAATTTTTTCCAATAAATTGAACAAAAAATTAGGTTTTTTTTTGACGAACCTTACAAAGTTCCGCACAGGGGGCGGCTGTAGATTCGTTTTAAATTTTTCACTTTTTCCGTAAAAACTCCGTTCCTCTTGGGCGTCGAAACGGGAAATGGTCATTTTCTGTTGTAAAACTGAACAGGCCTTCGACCCGTGTCCGTCTGCTGCTCGCAAGTCCCACATGGCGTCCTCTAGGTGCCAAAAACAGGAGATAGTTTCTAGCACCTTTGAGGAGCAATTTTGGTCCGCGGCTCGATTTTTTTACTGCGTTCTCTTGCCGCGTCGATTTCACGTTTTTTGACGTCATGCGGAAAAGTACGCGACCGTCGGTTCACCCGGTGCGGCGGAAAATGTAAGCGAAAAAAAAACGTTTTTTTCATCACATCTGTGGACGCCGTTCTCTTGATTGAAGAGCGCCGTGTCTCCAAACCGGTTCGTTCGATGCGAGATATTTACCCGCAACCGGCGGTGGTAACTTCGGCATCATGTTCCCACTTTGGGTCAATTTTAACACAAAAATCGAAAAAACGCGATGTTTTTTTCACCTAATTTGCGGGGATCCCTCTCCCGGGATACCCAACAGTCGGATCGGGACCGGACCGACAACAATCGATTCGGCATAGTGTCTTTAAGTTTGTTTTGGAGTTTAGTTGCGATTGCGTGCCGGATGGCGCCGGGAGGCCCGAAAAACCATGTTTTGCAGAAGTACGCGAGAATCCTCTGGGATTCGCTAAATTAAATAGCAGGGCCTCGCGGTGGTGGTTTCTGAATATAGAACGAAAGGGTCTATAAGGCGATAGGAACGATGCATAGCTCGATCGCATTTGGGGGTCTCGACGCCCGTCCAAACTCGAAACAAATTTTTCAAAATTGAGCAAATTGAAACCTTCAATATTCGGTGAAATGTTTTAGAATTGTATAGCTCTTTTCAGGAATTATAGCCCCACGTGTCTACTTTCGAACGACACCAGTCTCGGCGCATTACACCTCCGGGGACGTTCCGCAGACCCCAATTCGCGAAGTCACTTTTTTTCATCTCTTCAAACGGAAACGCTTAAAGAAAATTTACATGTCCAGTCCAACAAGTGCATGCCCGGTGAAAAGGCCAACAGTATGGCGTTTGAATTTCTCAAATCCATCAACGGCTTCGCACTCCAGGTCAAAAATACTACGACCATTGCTTGCCGCTGAATCGCCAATTTACACTTACAGCTGATCATTCTGACACTATTTTCGCTCAAGTTATGTGGAAATGTCATTGTTGAAGTTTATCCGTTTATGATTATTCGTGTGCTTGTGAAAAGATAAAATTAAAGAAAAGAATTTAAATAAAAATTCTGATTTTTCGCTCAATGTTAGGTTGAAATTCAAATAAAATTCAAAGAGATATCTTGAAATCCCTAAATTGCAGATTTCGGCGACTCTGGCTCTGGATTAGCAACACATAGCAACGTCAAAATTCGCATTTTTTCACAAATTTCTACAAGAAAACGAAGTTTTTTCACTTTTCTTTTAGCAGATTCTTAAAATTCAGACCATTTTACATCAGAAACAGTTGCTTCCCTTCACATTTGAATTCCAAAATTTATTTCATAATCCGCGATATTTACGAGTTTTTTTTAAGAATAATTGGAGCTTTTAAATTGAATTTAGATTCCAACGGTAGAACACGCGTCTTCCTTAAATGTATATCAACAGAGTTATTGGCGAAAAGCTGTCAGTTTTACCATTTCACTGAGGAATGAACAGCCATTTCAATATTTATTGACATTTTCGATTCAAATTCGAATACAACTCATCAAGTTCTATTAAAATATGTTGCATGCATTTTCAGCGGCTGATTCGTGATTCGGATAATTTTACATGGGGGACGATGTAAGTTTTTCGGTCATCTGGTGATTTAAAATCCATTTTTCAAACGGTGGGAATTAAGAGTATTCTACAAGAATAGTTAAAAATTGCACATTTAATTTGTAATCTAACGGTGTATTCCTCGACTTCCCAGCGGGTATAACAAGAGAGTTTTTGTTGAAAAACGGTCAGTTCTACCACTTGACGGCTGAAGGAAAAGCCATCTCGAAATTTATCCGGATTTTCTTTTTAAAATCGAATAGTGCTCATTGAGACCCATTGAAATGTGCTGCATGCAAACTTTTTGCGGCTGATAGCCACGACATGACGAACATTTAGAAATGTGTGTTAAATAATTTTAACACAGATAAATAGAGCGCACTTTCGTTAACAAACGCATTAAGTTTTATATAGTTTACAAGAGTTATGTATAAATTGTACATGTTTCTATTCAAATTTACATATTTGTGGTCGATTGCCTTGACACAGGATTTTTTTAATAAAGAAATACTTGCAAAAATATGTTTTTGTTCAATTTTCCGAAGTCTAAGAAACATGCATTTAGCGCTATTTTATAGAGCACATTTTCATCTAAAAGTTGTGTCATTTTCATTTTTCCAGTGCGAACCGTTTTGGCGGAAGAGTCCTTTTAAAACCCGTGTAAATTGAGTGACGAAATTCAGAGAAGGGGTAACGGACCCCTTCTAAAATTTTTTCAATTTTCATTTTTTTACTTTTGCGACCAAACCGAAGGTTTTTACAAAATTTTCAAAAAATACTTTTTTGTAGATACCGACGTCTTACATACGGATATCCCGGTTATAATTTTCCACCTTGAGGCGTTGACGAGTTATTTGCAAATAAGCTGTGATGCAAAAATAATTCCTCACGCCGTCCCCATTGGAGTGGGAGCGTTCAAAATTTATCAGCAGTTACTTCTGGTGGATACCCACATTCAGTACAAGTTTCATTGAAATCCTTCAAGGATTAATATATTTTTTCGCAATTTTTGAATATTTTGAAATTTTTGCATTCGGTTTTGATCGGAATTCGTGATTGACATGTCTGGATATGTTGAAAAACATATTTTACTAAGTTTCACAAAACGTGGAACAATAAAATTTCACACATTTGTAGAGAATTAGTCAGTCTATGATATCCCTCAGTTAGTTTTGCAAAATATTTAATCGGGCGGCGGCCGCCGCCCCTTAAACTCAGAAATAACAGAAATTAATAAATTCAAATAGCTATAAAATGAAAACTGCAAGAGATATATTGATTTTTTTTTTCAAATCTATATAGATTATACATTTATCAATTGAAATTGACGTTTTGGCATCTTTGTGGCCGATAGCCTGGACACATAATTGTTTTAATAAAGAAATATTCAGTGAAAACTTGCAAACATATTTTTTTGTCGAATTTTCCGGAGTCTAAGAAACATGCATTTAGCGCTATTTTATAGAGCACATTTTCATCTAAATGTTGTGTCATTTTCATCTTTCCAAAGCGAACCGTTTGGCCGAATTTTTTTTTTTATAAACGAAAAAATTCAAAAACGAAATTCAGAAAAGGGATCGAATTTGATCGGAATTCATGATTGACATGTCTGGATTTGTTTAAAAATGATTTTAGTATGTTTCACACAACGTGGAACAATAAAATTTCACACATTTGTAAAGAATTAGCCAATCTATGATATCTTTCAGTTAGTTTTGCAAAATATTTTATCTGGCAGCGGCCGTCGCCCCTCAAACTCGATCATAACAGAAATTAATAAATTCAAATAGCTATAAAATGAAAACTGTAAGAGATATATTGAAATTTCTTTCTGATCTGTATAGATTATACATTTTTCTATTGAAATTGACGTTTTGGTATCTTCGTGGCCGATAGCCTGGACACGTAATTTTTTCTAATAAAGAAATACTTATTGAAAATTTACAAATATATATTTTTTTCAAAGGCTCCGAAGTTGCATGCATTTAGCACTATTTTATATTTTGTCTTTCTTTGAATTTTATATTTTAAGATACCATTTGGTTTTACCATTGGTTTTACCTTGGTTAGATTAGGTTGTCCGCCGCGAAGCGGGAAGATAAATCAAGACAACATACGCGCGGCAGCGCGAACTCTCGGTCCAATGTAGGACAAAGTGGCAAGGACCGTTGGTTCACTATTTATAATGATATTCATCATAAATGAATTATTCGTATAATATTTTTTGTTGAAAGAATAATGAAAGGAAACATACGGTGCACGGATTTGGTGCCAGATATTGTTGCCAAAAATCAAACGTTTGTTATAATTCGCCAGTTGAAAACGATTCAAAAATTCTAAAAGAATCAATGGATCCACTTCCAAATATTTTGGCACCAAAAAGCAACAAAAATTATAAAGACGGAAAAAAAAATGTTCCCCTATTTCGTACTATTTTCTTGCAGTTTCATAGTGGATTTGTGCCAGAAATTGTTGGCGATTTGTTGGCGCTGGCACGAAATTTCACAAAACTAGACGAAAAAAGCAATTGACGGCAGACGATGTTAATTTATTGAATGATTAGGCCGATACTACGAGGGGCAAGTAAAAAATAAGGTTCCCACATTTTTTTCAGGTGTAAGGCATTTTTTATTGCAATAAATATGTATACAATCTGAAAGCTTGTATTTTAAACTATTTTTCTACATAGTCGCCAGATCTTTCAACGCATTTTTCCTGACGAGTTATCCACTTCTGAAAACCCGCTTCGAAGAACTCCGCCGCTAGGCCGCGGATGTACTTGGTGACCGCTTCCTTCACCTTTTCATCTGTACTGAAGCTTTGTCCACCCAAGTGTTGCTTCAATTTCGGAAACAAGTGGAAGTCGCTGGGAGCAAGATCAGGGCTGTAGGGGGCATGATCAAGCAATTTCCAGCCGAATTTGTCCAGTAGGGCGGTGGTCTGTCGAGAGACCTGCGGTCGCGCGTTGTCGTGGTGCAACCTAACGCCCTTGCTCAGTCTTCCTCTCCGGCGATTTTGAATGGCTCTTTTGAGTTTCGTTAACGTCTCGCAGTACCTGCCCGAATTTATTGTGGTCCCTTTAGACATAAACTCGGTAAGCAAGACGCCTTTTCGGTCCCAAAACACCGTAGCCATCACTTTTCCTGCGGACAGCGTCTGCTTAAACTTCTTCGGCCTCGGCGACCCGGGACGGCGACATTGTTTCGAGTCTTCTTTTGTTTCCGGAGTGACGTAGTGACACCACGCTTAATCTCCCGTAACAATGGAGTCCAAGAATTCTTCGGTATTCTCGGCGCATTCTCGAAGAAACCCGTCGGCACACTTGACGCGATTGTCTTTGTGGGTTTCTGAAAGCATGTGCGGGACCCACCGCGAACACACCTTGTGATAACCAAGTTTTTAGGTCAAAATTTTGTCGATGGTTTTTTCACAAACCTCAGGAACCTGATCAGCCAGCTTCCGAAGCGTTACTCTTCGATCCTCGAGGAGAATGCGCTCAATCTTCGCCACGACTTCGTCGGACACCGATGGCCTCCCCCTCCTTTGCTTGCCGTGAACGTCTGTGCGTCGTTCGGAGAACTCCCTGCACCATTTGCGGACGTGTTGGACGCTGATGCAAGTTTTGCCATAAACTTCTTCCATCTGTCTATGAATTTCAATAGGTGTAAGCTTCTTCGCGTTTAAAAATCGAATCACTGAAGGGATTTCACACCTGGCGGTGACGGCGATTGCGGGCTCCATCGCGGATGGCTGTTAGGCCGGCACTAAGCTTCGCAGTGATCTTCCAGGTAGTTGTAAAGGAACGGGGGGGATCAACAATGAAGGTGGTGTTGCCGGATTTCACCTAGTATCTCGCGCGGCGAGTGTACAGCGTTGGGAACCTTATTTTTTACTTGCCCCTCGTACTAGAAGCACAGTGAAGCACTTACCATTTTATTAAAGCGGAACACAGCTTGAATATATATATATATATATATATATATATATATATATATATATATATATATATATTCAACCTTTTCAAAGCTCTATAATATTATAAGTCTTTTTAGGACTACAAAACAAACCTCATGTTGAAACACAACAGATATTTGTCTGTTATTTACTAGATCTCAGTTCACTCTCGTGACACTAGACAAGAACCAGATAAATAACATTGTTTTTAACTAAGATCAGGTCTTTCCGCACACAAGTCATAACATAACTTATCCTCAGCAGCCCAGCACATTTTTTTTAATTCTCCTGGATTATTTACAATCTGTCTAACGACAATAAGTAAATGTGGTGTAACATCGTCAACTCTTGTAAGTATTTACCCAGTGGTAAATACCTCTTGATCCTACGGTACTCATATTACAATACTCATATTCAATCTACGATTTCCATGTCCAGTGAGAAGTCGGCTTGCAAGAGTGTTCGGATGTGCTTTGAGTCTATCAGAGTATGTGCTGGAATGTTCTTCAATCACTTCTTTCACTAGTTTAATGTTATGGTCGTGGTTAATGATACTATTTGTTACAAACCATGGTGCATTTACAATCATTCTTAAACTTTTTGATTGAAATCTTTCTAGTATCTGGATATTTGAGTTGCACGCTGAACCCCATAGCTGACTCCCATAGCTCCTCCATACTGGTTTCAGAACAGAGTTATATAGTAGAAGCTTGTTTTCCAATGAGAGTTTTGATTTTGGACCGAGTAGCCAATACATTTTCCTTAGTTTAAGATTAAGTTGCTTTCTTTTTGTCCATATGTGCTTTCGCCATGTGAGTTTTTGATCTATGTGCATACCTAGATATTTCGCTGAGTCTGATTGAGGTATCTGCCGGCCATTCAATTTTACTGGTGGACAGGTTTCCTTTCTGAGGGAAAAGATGACGTGGACTGATTTTAACTTATTTGCTTGGATTTTCTACCTTCTTAGCCAGTTTTCTAGTGCATTAAGATGCAGTTGGATTCGTTTTGCTGCCACGACTGGATCTGATTGGGATGCCATTATCGCTGTGTCATCTGCATATGTTGCTGTTAGAGTGTGGGCTATGGTGGGCTGATCTGCGGTGTATAGAAGGTACAGTACTAGTCCTAGTACACTTCCCTGTGGTACACCGGCTTGAATTAATTTTAGATCGCTTACCTCGTCCTTATTTATTATGTATTTAACTGCATGTGTATTTAACTGCTTATGTATTTGACTGCAAAATATCGATCAATTGTATTTCATACAAGTGATGTGGAAGTTGCTGTCTGATCTTGTATAACAGTACAGTATGCCACAACTTGTCAAACGCTTGTGCAATATCTAGAAATACTGCAGGAGATACTGCCCATCTCCTCGCTTCAAAGTCCTCACTAATCTTTCTAACGAGTCTATGGATTTGCTCTACCGTTCCCTGTTGTTGCCTGAATCCGAATTGATGTTGTGGGTTTAGATTTTTGTCCAGTAGAATTGGAGCTAGTCGTTTTAGTAAAAGTTTCTCGTATATTTTTGAGAAAGTGGGTAACAAACTTATAGGCCTGTAATAGGTAACTACATTTGGGTCTTTTCCTGGTTTTGTTATTAGAATTATTTAGGCGAGTTTCCACTGCGCAGGAAAGTAATTCAAGCGTAGCACTGCATAGAACTATATAGTGAGGAATCGTATTATTTCTTCTGGTAGCTCGCGCACTATCCTTCCAGAAATCAGATCGTATCCAGGTGATTTTTAGGGTTCCGTACCGAAAACGGAACCCTTATAGGATCACTTTGTTGTCTGTCTGTCTGTCCGTCTGTCTGTCTGTCAAGACCATTTTTCTCCGGAACGCGTAGAGGTAACAAGTTGAAATTTGTATCAAATACTCGGGTCTGTGGTCTCTTTCAGCCGTGAAAAAATCAAACTTGTAAGTCAACGCGATCAAAAGATATGACCGTTTATGTCGCATATTTTGCGATTTCACAAGAGAACCACACAGGGCATGAGACATTGGTCGTACCGGGGTCCTGTCTGGTACGCTGACCTCCCTCCCAACATTCTGGCTAACTCCAAACAAATCCGAAGTAATATTATTAACCACTTACAGAGCCTACCACCGAAACCACTTTGAAACAAGAAAGAAACAAACGAGTATGTCAGGTGGTTAGGTGTTAAACCTCCCTGTCTCTATTTTAAAGTTAGCAACCATACGTACAAGCGCGATGCGTTCGTTGAATATTATTTGTAATAATCCTTATTTTTCATTTAATGGAACATGAAATTTCGGGATTTTTGATTTTTTCCTTCCTTTATAGGCTGAAGGCTAACTAAAATTCAAAATTTGTAGTTTGTAAGATTGCTAGAAGTACCTTACAATTTTGATGTTCGGTGACAAAATTAAGAAATTTTTAATAATCCGTATTTGTCATTTAATGGATAATGAAATTTCGGGATTCTTGATTTTTTCCTTCCGTTGTAGGCTAAAGGCTATCCAAAATTCAAATTTTGTGGTTTGTAAGATTGTTAGAAGTACCTTAGAATTTTGATGATCAGTGACAAAATTAAGAAATTTCTAAATTATTAATTTTCATTTAATGGAATATGAAATTTCGAGATTTTTTATTTTTCCTTCCTTTATAGACTAAAGGCTAACTAAAATTCAAAATTTTCAGTTTGTAAGATTGCTAGAAGTACCTTAGAATTTTGATCGTACCGGGTTTTTCCGTTAAGAAGCCCACCCAAATATAAGCTCAGATGGGCCTCTACTTAGATTTTTTTTTACATACATATGTTTAAAAAACAATGAACAAATCGGCTCGTTTAGTCATTATAAGGTTATAATGTCCTAGTCTTCAATTCCACATTAAATAGAATATTTTGTAACTAGGGCGGTAAGTTGTCAATTTGACGCGAGCGCGAAACTGGGCGCACGAACGAAGTGAGCACATTCGCTCGAGCACATTCGCTCGAGAGGGCAATTGACAATATCGCCCGTGTTACAAACAATATTTTTTATTACTCATGCGAGGGGATGCATCTTACAAGTTTGGGATCCAGAGATCATAAAAAAAATGGAATCAAAAATAAAGAATTTGCTTTTTCAATTGTCTCCAGTGGTGTGGATTCGTCATAAGAGTGTGGATGTACACTCACTGTGTTTGGTTTGATTCACTGTGTGTGGATTCGTCATCAGTCTCCAGTATCTCCATAGAATTTACACTCATTTTGAAACGTTTTCTTTCATTTTTAATTTGTAATGAAAAAAAGCCTGTCACTTTCACGTCACTTTTTAAATATTGAGGTCTTGATTGTGTTTATTTTACTCATTTATTTGTTTTTTTAATGTAACCTAGCGATGTTAAATATTTGCGTGCGTTACCACGAAAAGTGGCATTTCTCGTATTAAAAAACGTGCGTCAAGAAGTACTTTTCGCGCATGAGTAATAAAAATATAAATTACGTACTTTGCGATTGTTTGCGGAACAACCATTAGATTGAAGCTCTCGTACGACATTGTTGACGGTGGCATGAGATTTTAGAAAATTAGACCAAAAAAATCAAATGCAACATTCAATACTAATGGGAAATTTGCAATATTCACTGTATTAATCGTATCCAAATATTTGGATTAATTTAAGTGTCGCGCATTAGAACTATTTTGCGTAGAGTCCACTCGTTGAATATTAATTTAAAAATTGTTTGAGAAAACTTAGTTTTTAAGAAATTTTGAATTTAATTTTTCGCGTTTGTCTATTAACGGATTCAAAGAAAGAGGTAATTTTCCTAAGAGTGCACCAAAAAGTTTTCTCCGAAAAATTCTTACTTTTCCAGATCTCTAATAAGATTAAAAAAATTGTGAACTTTCAATTTCATCAAGTCTTATCTAGAGAGCCCAATTATATTTCATTGCTTCAAACTTTTAATTCTCATTAATTATCGGTGATGCCATCATTTTTCATGTTTTTGCGTTGTTATCCGCTTTATTAGTTTTTAGTCACTGATGAAATTTAATAAGATATTTTCATCAAATGTTGGCGCACAAACATCAGCGTCTACAATACGCATTTGTGTCTACAGACACAGCGTTGGAAAGACTTGATATATACTATGTTCCAACAAAATAGCCGTTTATTAATTGTTTAACTAAAACTAAATTTTCGCACAATTTTAACGAAATTTCGAGTTTTTTTAATGCAAATCTCGAACTTCAACTCAAAAATTTAAATTTGAGATTTTCCAAAACTCCAGAGTTTTGTGCCCCAAAGTTGCAGGGTGTCATATTGTAAGATCTCTGGTGCCCAATTATGGCCACCCTTACTCGAGACGTCTTTTCTTTGAAAAATTTCTTTGGAAAAATTTCGAGAATTTTTCCAGAAACAGGTCGGTTGGATTGTAGTTTTTGGTATGCATGAAAGCACCGAATCTGTGGTAGATAATAAATTTACCAAAAAATGCAAACAAGTTCAATTGTATATTGGTGAAACTAAACTGATTATAGATACAATCATACCAACATATTATAGCAGAACATAGCTTGAATATATAAATATATTCAACCTTTCCGGAGGTCTATAATATTATTAAGTTTTTTTAAGACTACAAAACAAATCTCATGTTGAAACACAATATATATTTGTCTGTTATTTACTAAAACTCAGTTTACTTTTGTGACGCTAGACAAGAACTAGATGAATAATATTGTTTTTAAGCTCTTTGCTTTCTATTTAAATTAAGTGAATAGCCATCTGTTGACGCGTTTCAAGATCTATCTCTCATCAGTGCAGCTTTGCTCTTTTGAATTATAAAATGGAATACACTTACATTAGTTTGAAATCCATGTGCTGGGCTGTCGAGGATACGTTATGTTATGACTCGTGTGCGGAAAGACCTGAACTTACAATTAGTTAAAAACAATGTTACTGGTTCTTGTCTAGTGTCACGAAAGTGAACTGAGTTCTAGTAAATAGCAGACAAATATATGTTGTTTCAACATGAGATTTGTTTTATAGTCTTAAAAAGATTTAATAATATTATAGAGCTTGAGAATATTATTGAGCTAGCTTGCAGTGCCCCCGCCAAGTCGAGCACAACCGTACTATCTTTTTCTCGAAGCGACAAACGGCACTTTTGACCCCCTCCTGTAACTTGGTTATATATAAAGAAGGAAGTTTGAATTTTTGGATATCAAGAGACATACTATAACTGGCTATATTGCCAATATACTTAATAATAATACCTTATACTTTACGAATTTATATTATCGAATACAATAAGCCCGCATTCCTCTGTTTTATAGATCTGGAGAAAGCCTTCGATAGAATCCGTCTTGAAGACATAATATATCTGCTGCATGACAGACAAATACCACACAACATAATTAAAACCATTGAGAACATATACACAAATAACCACATACAAGCCAAAATCGACAACGAATTCACGGAACCAATACCTGTGCAGAATGGTATCCGCCAAGGGGACTCCTTGAGCCCATTACTTTTCAACATAGTAATGGATGTAATCATAAAAGACGTTCGAAAACTAAAAGGCTATAAAATGGGAAAACAACAAGTAAAGATATTATGTTATGCCGATGACGCGGTACTGGTGGCGGAAAATGAAGATGATCTTCAGAGATTACTATTTCAATTTAACATCACGGCAAAAAAGCTAGGAATGACAATAGCAACATCAAAAACAAAATGTATGACTACATCAAAAACACCAATCAGATGTAAGTTAGCGGTAGACGATGAAATCATCCAGCAAGTAATGCAATTTAAGTACTTGGGCATAGAAATATCAAGCTTTGGAGACATTGAAAACGAAGTCAGAAACCAGGCGTCAAAAGCAGCAAGAACAGCGGCCCAACTGAACGACACGATATGGACAAACAAACACCTACAAACAGTAACCAAAACCCGCATCTATAAGGCAGCTATAAGACCTATATTAACATATACAGCAGAAACAAGACCTGAAACGTGTAAAACTAAGCAGATCTTAGAAACAACAGAGATGAAAGTAATTCGCAAAATAACCGGCAAAACATTGAGAGACCGGGAGAGAAGTGAAAACATTAGACGAATATGCAATATTAACAATGTCAACGATTGGGTGTTGGGAAGAAAAACCGAGTAGAACGAACACATTAGCAGAATGTCAGATGACCGAATTGTAAAAATCTCAAGAGACAAATCGCCGTCAGGGAAAAGGAGTACCGGGAGACCACGAAAACGGTGGAACGACAACCTCAACGTACAATAAAAAAAAGGACCGGGCAAAATCGACGAAGAACAGGCGATTCGCCTATTTAGAAGAAGGAAGGAAGAAGAAGACTTTACGAATTATCGCCAGTTAAATTACTTAATTTTGCAAGTGACACACTCATCTACCGGGTTTTTCCGTTAGGAAGCCCATGGTCTTGTATTTGGTTTTTGCTTTTTTAAGGTTTGCATTATGTCCCTAAATAGAAGCCCCATGGGCTTCTTAACGGAAACAAGTTTTTATTGAAATAATATTTATTTGGTTAATGAAATGTTATTTTTATTTTAAATATTACAAAAACCGAACAATATGAAATTAAAAATTATTCTTATTATTCAAAAAACAAGAATTTATAAAACAAAAAATAAATGCAAAAAGTATGACAAATAATAAATGAAAAAAGAGTATTATTCAGAACCTGTTGCATTAGAGCAATCAGAAATTGTAGTGAAACAATTTTCGTCTTCCGAGCAATCAGAGTTAGTAGTGGAAGAATTGTTGTTTTCGTTTTCATCCAATTCTATTAGCTCTTCTTCACTTCCATCACTAACAGCCAGATCATCAGATCCAATTTCAAGTCGATGATTATTTTCAAGGACAAATTGCAACTTTTTACTTAATATATTGGTTGCTACTTCTTTTCAATCTGCAGCAATGCCGCAACATTCAAATTCTCTTTGAATTGATTTTGAATTGATAGTATTACAGGTAGAAATAACCATTTCAACAATTTTTTTGGTAAGATGGTCTTTTTCTATATCCTTTAGGAGTAAATTCAGCAGTCTCTTTTTTAATCCAATTCTCCCACTCGTTTCTCATAGCAGTTTTAAAACTGGAACTTATGGCAACATCTAGGGGCTGCGTGTAGTGCGTTGTTTTTCCTGGAATTATTACTGCCTTTGAGCAGTAGTTTTTTAAAAGATATTTTAAAATTTCATCTTTCTTATGAGTTCCATAAGAATCCCAAATAATTACTGTTGGAGTGTTACTAAAATAAGATCCTCTCTTGCAAAAAACAGTATCCATCCACATCTTTAGTAGATTTGTGTCCATTGATCCGCTTTTGTTTACAGCAACAACCGCTTTACCAACGGGGGATTGTTACTTTGGAAATTTACGCATACGTCCATCCTATGATATCGGCAAACAGACAGTGTATCAATTTTTTCTAAACCCTGTGTCCGCACCATCAACATTTTTGCTCCCAACAAAGTGAAGTGTACAATCTCTTGTCATGTCAAAGTAACATAGTGTTTCATCCATATTAAAAACACGATCACTTGTCATTCCTATTGTAGCGGTATTTACTTTAATTAAGTATTATACTTAATTATTATATTAAGTATTATTATATTAAGTATACTTAGTATTATTAGCAAAGGCAAAATAATTAGGCAAAATTATTATATTAAGTATTATATTAAATATATACTTCTTCGTGTGTTTCGTTTGGATCACGATTATCGAGTTGTCCATGATGACTTATTTTATATGATCTAATACGATGTCTTCTGGTCCATCCAAACAGAAACGTATTACTCACTTTAAAATCAGGTGGTATTTTAAGGCCAAATTCTGGTGAGAAAATATAGTTACGCAGTGTGTTATACGTAACTGATCGGCGGTTATCTCGTTCCTTCTTGAAAAATTCAAATAGTTTTATCTCAATTTCAGGATAAAAAGCCTTTCTTCCTGCGCCCTCAAGTCGTTTGAGTTTACGTTTTTTAACCTGCTTCAATAATTCCGCTTCTTGCTGCAATCAACGACGAAGATTTTTCCTGTCAATATCTGTATGTTGCGATACAGAATGTTTACTTTCCCCTGTTCTTAAACGTGTCACAAACTGTAGTTTTTCCGGAATAGTATAAGATTTTCGTTTGTTAGACTTTTTATTTTCCATGTTTAGATGCAATAAACTACTAAATAATGATAAATCGCCGACTGTTAAGATGAGCTATTATATTTTCTGTACGCAGGTGCACCGAATCCCCACTACGTAGCACCATGCGCAAAGTGACGATATACGTTGCGAGAAGCATGTTATTATTTGTCCTTATGATATACCTTATGTCTACTGTATTATATTTATAATGCACAATAAATGCTAATAATAATATATAAATGCCCAGTACTTTTCGAAATATATGTCAACAGTTCCTTTTTTTCAAATGGAAATAATATTATCGGTCACAGACGTTATATTTCTATTGATCAATGATAACAAGTCAGATAGTTGCGTAAACGATTCACATTGTTGAAATTATCTTAATGAATAAACAGATACCAGTGTTGACATGCACTTCAAAGTGAACTAGAACGCGTCTCTTCGCTAAATTGTCAGCAATCATTTTATAAAAAATATTTTGTTTTTATATCAAGACATGTAATAATTACATATTAACTGAAATCTAATAAAGGAATTATTAAATTCTGAAAAGCACATTTAATAGCAGCGCTTATACCTACAGTATTTAGCACCGGGCGCAAAAACGTTTACAGTGGTACCTTGAGATACGAGATGTCCTAACATACGAATGTTTTGAGATACAACATGAAATATTCTAAAATTTATACCTCGACATACAACGAAAAATTTGAGATACGAATGTGCGATGTGCTATAATTGCATAGGTGATACCTAAATGGCAGAGCGTTCGCTCAGCTTTCCTCCCGCCGCTTCTGCCCGCTAAGTCACTCTGTTTGGTTGTTGAGACCAGAGACCTCTGTATGGCCGCCAAGACGTGTTATTCCCTTTGTTTGTGCCTGTTTTTCGTGTCATTTTGGATAGTATATATGTATATGTATATATGTCATTTTGGATAGTATACGGTAAAAGAACAAAACCGACAAATGTGCAGATTTGCCGGTATATGTGCACATCTACCAATTTGATAGGTAAATGTGAGTTTAAATTTGAGATCAACTTCATATATCTACTTTTACCGGTAAAAGTCCACATTTACCAACGTATTTCGGCAAAAGATAAAAGAATAATAAACTGGAATTAAATACACTTGTATTTTAAAGTTAAAATGTGTTTGATATAATTTATAATATTTCATTTCAACACTATTTTATAATAATACTAGCAATAGAGTTTTTGAAAGAATATGCCATTCAAAACCTGCTTTATTTTTAAATTTCACGCAATACTGTACAAATAAATGGGGGCGGTAGAGTCTTTTAATATTTCGATAAAAAATGTATTGTGCCACATTGCCTTAAGCTTTTGGATCTTGATTTATCTGGTTTACCACATATACGAGGCGCTGCCGCGCGTATGTGGTCTTGATTTATCTGATCAAGACTATACGCGCGGCGCTTTATTACAAAATTCTTTGTCAAGGCTATCGGCCACGAAGATACCAAAACGTCAATTTCAATAAAAAAAATGTATAATCTATATAGATCTGGAAGAAATTTCAAAATCGCTCTTGCAGTGTTCATTATATAGTTATTTGAATTTATTAATTTCTGTTATGTTCGAGTTTAAGGGGCGGTGGCCGCCGCCAGATAAAATATTTTGCAAAACTAACTAAGGGAAATCATAGTCCCACAGGGCTCCGTAAAGGACCAACTCTGTGGAATATACTTTACGATGGGATACTTCGGCTGAAACTACCTGAAGGAACTAAGCTGATAGGCTTCGCCGACCACCTCGCACTAACCATCGTCGGAAAAAAGGAAAAAGGAGTCATGGAGTCAAAGGGCCAATCAGGCGATAGAACAAATTGCTGCAAAACAAACTGCTCGATAGAATCAAAAGCACTGCATATAGCATCGGAAAAGACCGAAGCAATTCTGCTGACCGGATACAGGAAACTGGCTCAGGTATCATTCAAAGTGATGGATACCGAAATTAAACCTAAACCACACATCAAATACCTAGGAGTAATTATCGACAAGAGTCTCTCGTTCAGAGAACACTTTGCAATGAAAACCACGTCTGCACTCTAAAAACTCATGCCCAATGTCGGAGGTCCGAGGAGCAGCGAACGTAGGCTGCTCAGAACAGTTGCCCAGTCTGCAATTTTATACGGTGCTCCAATCTGGGCCGAGGCCGTAAATAGAAGCAACAGCGAAAAACTAGCAGCTTACCAGAGAAAGCTAGTCCTACGCAATCTGCCGTAATGCTGCCCTAGTAATCGCGGGCATTCCGCCAATTGAACTTCAGATCAAACAGATAAAATACCTATATGATGCCGCCAAAGACAAATCAACAAGGAACAATGCAAATGAATAGCTGATTAGGGAATGTCAGGAAGCTTGGAACACGACAACGAAAGGCGAGTGGACAAGGATACTAATCACCAACATAGAGACCTGGTACCAACGACAACATGGAGAACTAAATTATCACTTAACCTGCTGCTAACGGGTCACGGGTGTTTTAAGGAACTTCTACACAACATTGGGAGGGCACCGGATACAGACTGCGTGTATTGCGGACAAGCAGACAGCGTAACGCACACAGCCTACGATTGTCCGAGATGGGAAAAAGAACGCGGGGAAGCAGCAATACCGAACCTTAACCCAAGAAACACAATTCAACAGATGATACAATCCCAAGAAGATTGGGACACCATCAACAGAATGATCAAAACCATATCAGAAAAAGAAGCTGACGAACGGACCTGGAAAGAGAGGGAAACAACCGAAATCGTACCTCCATACCCCACCTTGAACTGAACGAACCAATAAGCATGTATTTTTAAAATGTTTTGACATCTGACACCCTGAATGTAATGCTATAAGCGGTCTCAGGGTGTTCAGGTTTTTATTGTAAATAATAAAAAAAAGACCTGTTTTGTCTAGTCTTGTCTGTCTAGCCTTGTCTGCCTAGTCTTGTCTGTCCAGTCTTGTCTGTCTAGCCTTGGTTTTCGAGTCTTGTCCGTCTAGTCTTGTTTGTGTAGTCTGTCTAGTGTTTATGCCAATCCTAGTCCGGCTAGTCTTGTCTGTTCTGTCTACTTTTATCGGTCTGGTCTTGTCTGTTGTTCAGTTGTGAATAGTCTTGCCAATTCAATTTTGTTTGTGCAGTCTCGTTTATCTAGTCTCTTTTCAGTCTAGCATTATCTACCAGTCCTATGTATCTAGTTTTGCTTCTTTAACATTGCAAATCTAGTAATTTGTAGGTAATATTTTCTGTTGAATCTTGTCCGTCTATTCTTGTCCGACTACTCTAGTATAGTTTCATATGTTTAATGTTGTTGTTCTCTTATATTAGGTTGTTTATTAGGTTGTTTGTCTATTTATATCTACTTAGCATTGCCAATCTCGTACATTTGCAACTTGCACAACCTAGTTAATATATGTGTTGAATATTGTCAATCTAGATGTTAATAAAATGTGTGTCTTAAATTTTTGATTGGCAGCGTGTAATTATAACATGCGTAGAAAATGTTCGGTGTACTGTGAAGCAAGTGTGGGATATGAATTTAGTCAAGTTCAGCGAACGGTTCGAGCGGAAAGCGGGCACCGTGTATGATGGAGATTTGCACTTCCGACTTACCCATTCTTTACAAATGTGTGAAATTTTATTGTTCAACGTTGTGTGAAACTTAATAAAATATTTTTTTTTTTAAATCCAGACATGTCAATCACGAATTCTGATCAAAAACGAACACGAAAATTTCAAAATATTCAAAAATTCCGAAAAAATGTATTAACATTTGAGGGATTTCAATGAAACTTTTACTGAATGTGTGTATCCACCAGAAGTATGAGTTGACAAAATTTTAACGCTCCCATTCCAATGGGGACGTCGTGAGGAATGATTTTCTCTTCACTAATTTTATGGAAATATCTCGTCAACGCCTCAAGATAGAAAATTATAACCGTGTTATCCCTATGTAAGACGTCGGTGTCTACAAAAAAGTATTCTTTGCAAATCTTGTAAAATCCTTCGGTTTGGTCGCAAAAGTAAAAAATTTTAAAATCCCAAAATTTATGAAAGGTCACCCTTTGATAAATTTTGGTAACCCTTCTGTAAATTTCGTTTTTAAATTTTTTTGTTTGCAAAAAAAAAATTTCGGCCAAACGGTTCGCATTGGAAAGATGAAAATTACACAATTTTTAGATGAAAATCTGCTCTATAAAGTAGCGCCAAATACATGTTTGGTAAACTTCGGAGACTTGGAAAAAAAGAGTTGAAAGCAAGTTTTCAATAAATATTTATTAGAAAAAATTATGTGCCCAGGCTATCAGCCATGAAAATACCAAAACGTCAATTTCAATAGATAAATATATAATCTATATAGATCTGAAAGAAATTTCAATACATCTCTTGCAGTTTTCATTTTATAGTTATTTGAATTTATTAATTTCTGTTATGTTTGAGTTTGAGGGGCGGCGGCCGCCGCCAGACAAAATGTTTTGCAAAACTAACTGAGGGATATCATAGACTGACTAATTCTCTACAAATGGGTGAAATTTTATTGTTCCACGTTGTGTGAAACTTATTAAAATATTTTTTTAAACAAATTCAGACATATAAAGCACTAATTTCAACCAAAAACGAACACGAAAATTTCAAAATATTCAAAAATTGCAAAAAAATATATTAACACTGTAAGGATTTCAACAAAATTTTTACCGAATGTGGGTGGCCACATGATGTAAGCGCTGGCCAAATTTGAACGCTCCACCTCCAATGGAGACGGCGTGGCAAATAATTTTCTCTTCAAATGAATTTTGCAAATATCTCGTCAACGTCTCAAAATAGAAAATTATAACCGGGATATCCGTATGTAAGACGTCAGTGTCTACTAAAAAGTATTCTTTGCAAATTTTGTAAAAACCTTCGGTTTAGACGCAAATTTAAAAAAAATAAATTTCAAATTTTTTTTAGAGGTTGGTTGGTTTTCCCTTCTCTGAATTTCATTTTTCAATTTACATAAGTTTTGTCCAAAATTTCCGCCAAAACGGTTCGTCTTGGAAAGATGAAAATGACACAATATTTAGATGAAAATCTGCTCTATGAAAGAGCGCTAAATGGATGTTCGGGAGCCATCGAAGAGTTGGATAAAAAATATATATTTGCAAGTTTTCAATGAGTATTATCTTTATTATAAAAAATTCTGTCAAGGCTATCGGCCGCGAAGATACTAAAACGTCAATTTAAATAGAAGAATTTCTAATCTATATAGATCTGAAAGCAATTTCAATATATCTGTTACAGTTTTCAATTTATAGTTATTTGTATTTATTATTTTTTGTTATGTCCGAGTTTGAGGGGCGGCGGCGGCCGCCAGATAAAATATTTTGGAAAACTAACTGAGGGATATTATAGACTGTCAAACTCTCTACAAATGTGAGAAATTTTAGATTTTCCACGTTGTGTGAAACTTACTAAAATATTTTTTTAAACGAATCCAGACGTAAATAAAGAATTCAAACATGTTACGGCAGCCACCGCCAAATCAAATATTTTTCGAGAATGATGTGTTAGATATTGAGGTGTTAGACAGATCGACTTTTTCTTTAGAGCGTGTACAATTTTATTGTTCCACATGCTGTAGAATCTATTAAAACATTTTTTTAATGAAACCAGTCATCAATTTAAATGAGAAACGTGGTCAAAGATTTAGGTTTTTCACCCAGGATAAATAAAATACTTTTTGAATTGGTAAAACCATACAACATTATAGATAATCAGATAAACTTAATAAAGACGGAACAAAGCTTGAATATATAAATATACTCAACCTTTCCGGAACTCTATAATACTAATGAGTCTTTTTAGGACTACCAAAAACAAATCTCTTATGAAATTTGTCAGTTATTCTATAGCTTTCAGTCCACCTTCGTGGCACTCAACAAAAACCATAAAAATAACATTGAGTTTTAAGATCATGTCTTTCCGATACCTTGAGTGGATAGCCATCTGTGGACGCGTTTCGAGATTTATCTCTCATCAGCACAGCCTTGCTTCCATGAACAATATTTTGTAAATCAGTATTATAGAGTTCCGGAAAGGTTGAGTATATTTATATATTCAAGCTTTGTTCCGTCTTTATTAAGTTTATTTAATAAAATACTTGTTAATTTGTTTGTTACAAAAAAAAAACCTTTATTACCAAATTAAATACATTTAAAACTCGGAATAGAAAAACAGTTTAAATAACCACAAATACTTTGGTACATAATTCCACTAATATCACATGCTCCAAACTGATTTCCACTGATTTCAAGAACAAACTTTTCTGGGCGAAACTTGCTTGGCGGTCCCTTCTCGGTCAGAATTGCTCGAAAAGTCTGAGTTTTGTCCGAAAACAATTTTTTCAGCGGTCGCAGTAGATTTCAACTGATTCACGTTTGTGTTTGCGTCCCGCCAGTAGCGCCGATTTGTTTTCTTGGTGAATTCTTTGTTCAGAAAATGCAGAAAAAATATTGAAAATTCGAATCATCTTGCCACGGAACTTGCAGGTGAAAGTGCGGAAATGTGTTACCACTGATTGGTGTTCTTCGTTGCAGCGTAAATGTCGGGGTAAGAAAATTCCGATATTGACGTACCCGAAATTTGAGGAATTTTGGAAAATTGGCTTACGCCGAACCGCAGCCGGCGAAGAAGCGAAATTTACAACCCTTGCAGAAAAGAGTGGAAATTTGCGAATTGCAGCAGTAAAAGTTGCTAAAGTTGAAATAGGGATTAAATATGATGTGCGAAAAAATGGGCGACTATTCCCATGGCTCTGGGGGGCGCACCGTGCAAGTGAAACGTGCAGACTTAGTTTCAGAATGTTGGCAATTTCCGGCGAAAGGACACCGTTAAAAAATTTCTGAAAAATTCGCATACGCCACTTAGCTAGGACTCAAAATACGAATTTTGTTCTTTCGCAATAATTTTGTCAGTTGCGAACTTTTTGCAACTTTTAATAGTCTATGGCATGGTCCAGTCTGTTCTCGATCTGCCACTGTAGGGCAGGAAGTTGTGCCATTTGTACTTTTGTAGATCTCGATTGCGGATTGACATCCTAACGGTTTGCTACTATCGGCCGTGGCGATCTCGTGGTTTCTGCAAATCGGTAAATCGTACGCAAGATACCGTCGACCTCCATCGAACGGTTTAGAAGAAATTGCAAAATTCCACCCACTTCCGGTTCGGCAGCCGATAACGTCCAGTTTTGCAAAAACATGTACCGCACGGCCATTTTTGCAAAAAATTGCACAGCCTCTTCGAAGACCCAAAGAGAAAGAACCTACGAAACCGGACCCGCAAACAGGAAGGCGTTCTATTTAGCGGTCGGCTCGCAATAGAACGTCAAAAAAGATCGTTTTTTTGCGAAATTTTTGTTCGCTTTTTCGCACTTTTCTCCAAATTTTCATCAAAGACTCGAGAATTTGAGATGACATTTTTGTGCGGAAAAAATCGGCGCTCCAGATAGCACCATTCGCGTCGCGATCGGACCAAATTCGGCCGCTCGGCGGCCGAGAAACGCAAATTTGGTTTTCGCGGCGCACCCCCGACACGGACTTCGGCGGCACCACAATTTCTCAAAGATTAGTCAATTGTCTGGGGTTTTCTAAACATTTTACTACTGTCTCCCGGCAAAATTTCTTTCAAAAATCACTCAAAACGTCCGTTTTTATTCTACAAACCCGATTTGACGCATTTCTCCCGCCCCCTCCCGGAAAGGCGTGCCAAACTATTTAAGTATATGTAATTATTTCAAAGGATTATATAAATCGCTCATAAAAACAATTACAGAAAATAAAATAGCAAACTGGAGCTTCACAAACACAACAATAACCTCAAAACTGCAGGCTTGTCGAACAGCACATGCGCTCTGTATGTTAAAGTAAACATTTACCAACAGCATTAGGTATATGTACACATTTTCCGGAAACAGTTGGTAAATGTAAGTTGAATTCACATTTACCAACCAAGAAGGCAAATGTGCACATATACCGGTATATGTGTACATTTACCAATCTACGTACTTTTACCGTAACATATATACTGTACTCTGCATATTTTGTTATTTTAACCATGGATGCCAAAGTTAAAGACAAAAATGGTGAAAAGAAAAAGCCTAAGAAAATGATCTCAATGGAAGCGAAACAAGAAATTATTGCAAAGCATGAGCGTGGCGAGGCGTTCGTACCATCGACTTGGCAAATGAGTATGGCCGTAATCCTTCTACAATATCCACGATCATCACGCAGAAGGAAGCAATAAAGAAGCTGCAACCTTCCAAAGGCGTCACCATTATTTCAAAGCTAAGATGAGATGGAAAAGCAAAGATGAGATGGAACAGCTTACTTTTATTAGTGATTAAGGAGAAGCAATTGGCAGGTGACTCTGTTTCTGAAGCGATTATTTGTGAGAAGGCTGGCGCCATCTTCCAAGACCGAAAACCGTGATGTAACCGAGACGGAGGGAGAATCATCGCAAGGCGGTGAAGGCTCAAAGCTAATCGTTGCTGGTTTGACAATTTTAAGAAACGAAGTGGCATTCATTCATTCATTATTCGTCATGGAGAAGCATCTAGTGCAGATATTAAGACGGAAGTTCATTAAGGTTTTTGAAAAACTCATTAGTGAAGAAGGATATCGCAACAAGTGTTAAATTGTGACGAAACAGGGTTATTTTGGAAAAAATGCCTAGGCGCACGTTTATCACGGCTGAGGAAAAGAGTCTACCCGACCACAAGGCTATGAAAGATAGGCTAACGCTTGCCCTTTGCGCTAACGCTATTGGGGACTTCAAAATAAAACCGTTGCTAGTCTACCACTCGGAAAACCCAAGGGCCTTCAAAGCTTATAAAGTTATGAAAGAAAAATTTCAAGTTCTGTGGCGTGCAAACAGTAAAGCATGGGTGACCCGTCAGTTTTTTATTGAGTGGATGAATATAGTTTTTGGGCCTTCAGTGAAAAAATACTTAATCGATAATGGTCTACCACTTAAGTGTGTCCTTCTGTTAGATAATGCTCCCGCTCACCCTCCTGGCCTTGAGGATGACCTTTTAGGTGAATTTAAATTTGTTAAAATTGTCTATCTGCCACCCAATACAACGTCTACGTCTCCTTCAGCTCATGGATCAACAATTTATCTCCAATTTTAAGAAACTTTTCTCGAAACATCTTTTCAAGCGTTAATTCGAAGTTACCGAAAATACGAACCTAACATTGATGGAGTTTTGGAAGAATCATTACAACATTGTGATCTGTCTTAAGCTTATAGATATTGCCTGGCAAGGTGTTACCAAAAGAACATTGAACTCAGCTTGGAGAAAATTATGGCCAGATGTTGTTTTAAAACGAGAGGGATTTGAGGGATTCGAACTTATTGAGGAGGAGATTGTATCCATTGGTCGCTCCATGGGCCTAGAGGTAGACGAGGCAGATGTTGTTGATCTCATTCAGGAGTATGCTGAAGAACTCACGACGTAGGAGATGAAGGAGTTACAGAAGATTTCCCACTCGGGGGTAATGAAGGAACTCAGCAGTGAGGAGGAGGTCGAGCCGGAGGAGAAACTTACTTCAAGTGAAATTAGTGATATCCTTGGCAAGTTCCTGCCACTTGTCAAGGATATCACTAATTTCACTTGAAGTAAGTTTCTCCTCCGGCTCGACCACCTCCTCACTGCTCAGTTGCTGAGTGTCTGATTTTGTGGAAAAAAGACACCCAGAGAAATTGTCTACATGAAGAGCGAGTGCCTTATTTGATGATAGGTGTCTCACATTCTTTCGTAACATTTTAAAAAGAAGGCAGAAATAGACCTCTCTTGATCGTTACCTTGAGGCGGTCTCACGCAGTGAAAGTGAGGTCAAAAAGGCCCGACGTTAAAGTGATGATTAATAAACATTGTGTGTTATTAATATATTAATAAATAAATTAATAAATATAATGCATGTCATTACTCGTATATTTATATACAAATTGTGTATATTATATGTGTATGTGATATGTTTAAAATATTTATGCTGTTCAGCAATATTCAGATTTCGAGCTGAAAGTTTGGTTTATTATATCTCAAGCAAGAAATAGAATAATTAATCAAAGTATGCGCCTAATCCATGTATATTATATGTAATTTACCTGTGTTTTGGGTTAGTTTCATATCGCTAGAACGCATTAATATATATTATATTATTTTAAATGGGAAAAATTGCTTTGAGAAACGATTTTTTTGCCAAACGACGATGATTACAGAACGAATTAAATTCGTATCTCAAGGTACCACTGTATAGATATTTTATTCTTTCTGAAATACAATTCTACATAAAATATGTAAAATAGTTATTATTTTGTTTCAATCCTGATAATTCGGATTTTTTTGATAATGTGACGGTTGTCCGGTCCCATATGATTACCAAGATGGTCGGTAGCCTTTTGTTGCAAACGTGTATGTTTATATATATACAGTATGTATTCACTGCTAATGGGCTTTTCAATAGGCACGATATAATAGCAAGCACAGCACGTAGAGTATTCAGAAAATGACAATATTTTTTAATAAAATTGTTAGCTAATTACCACACGTTTAATAGGCATATATGTGTCATGGTTAGTCATGGTAACTGTACTAAAAAACGTTATTCATACCAATTTTTATGAAAATATTTTAATAAAAATAGATGTTTAATGTTGTAAATTTTGTGACTTAAATACTAATATATGGTACATACACAATATCAGTCGTGGTGTTTGCCAGTGAAGTAGTTGTTTTTAAGAAAGTTTTTTATAGAAAGATTAGTTATACTAAAAACCGGGCAAGTGCGAGTTGTGACTCGCGCACCGAGGGTTCCGTACAAACTTGTAAGTAAGGTATCTTTTTTTTTGTGGAGGACACATAACCGAGGAGAACCTAACTGTATGCAACCCATATGCTTCTGGTGCCTGACAATACCACGCAACACATTATTGTATTTTTGTAAATTTCTAATAGTAAATTCGCATTTTTCTTGTAATTAAACTACATATTTACGGTTTTCAGATTTTTCCCTTTACTGGTGCTGTAAGACACCGCTTCTTGCCAAATTTCATGATTCTAGATCAACGGGAAGTACCCTATAGGTTTTAATTCCCTTGTGAAATCGCAAAATATACGACATAAACGGTCATATCCTTTGATCGCGTTGACTTACAAGTTTGATTACCCGAGTATTTGATACAAATTTCAACTTGTTACCTCTACGCGTTCCTGAGAAAAATGGTCTTGACAGACAGACAGCCTATTTGTTTGATTTTTCATATGTGTGCATATGAAAGTCAGCATTCCGTCGAGCTCGACACTATGCTGGCTGCGTTTCTTAATCTACTGATGCCAAGACCTATTTTCAGTTTGTATCATATTGATCTTTGTTTAACTAAACCGACTGTCGTGGTTTAGCCTGGTTAGTTTTTTCGCATTGTTGTCGAAGGTAAGCCACCAATCTTTAGTCTTTTTAATTGGCTTAATATTAATTTATTAGGCCAGTTAAGTCCATTTTGTTTGAAGTCTAGCTCCAGAGTTTGTCTCCACTGTGCGGTATCTGGGCACGAAAAGATGACATGTTCCGCATTGTCGTTTTCACCACACTTGCATAACGGAGAATCCCTCCTCCCAAATCTGTGAAGATACGCCTTGAAGTTACCATGGCCAGTTATTAGTTGAACCGAGTGGTGTGACAGACTGACGTTAAAGCTTTTCCAGGCAGTGATGGATGGTATAAACGTCTTGGTCCACAATCCTGTTTTAGCAGTCCACTATCTATCCTGCCAGAGATTCTCAAAGTGTTCCCTGGAATTCGATTAAAGTGCTTGCCTAGGCAATCTGCTGTAAGCGATGGGGAGATCTTCCATGTCTGCTGCAAGTTTGGCAAGCCTGTCTGCTCTCTCATTACCCTTGATTCCAGCGTGAGCTTTAGCCCAGTGCCATTTGGAGCTTGATCTTCTTCGATACACGAGCAGCTATTTTCCAGGTTTCCATTAACAATTCACTATACGAATTCATGTATTTCAATGCGTCAAGAACGGAACGGCTTTCACATAAAATAGAGCAAGAGCAGTTGGATTGCTCTTCCACATAACGCAAGGCGTGTTGTATGGCTATAAGCTCCACCTGGAAGATAGAGCAGTAATACTCTAGTCTAAACTGCTTATAATGTACCTCCTCTCCGTCAAAGTAGACAACAAAGGCAGCCCCTGTACCACTGTTGGATTTTGAACCGTCCGTATACACCCGAAGTTGGAGGACATTCGTAAGTGTTAAATGGTAATTGACCAACGACAGCTTCGAAGGGTGGAGAAATGCCTGAGTGTTGATGGTAGGTTCCAAATCAGCTGAAGTTAGACCTAATCCCAATACGTCTCTTATTAATAAATCATCTGTACTGGAATGCGAGCTATAAAGCGCCAACTGTTTTAGGCGGATGTCAACCGGAAGAATACCGGACATCACGCAGGCCGCCTATTGGAGACTGTGCGATATGCCTTGGCTGCACGGATAGTAGTGAGGCGTTGCACGCCCAATAGCTTAAGCTTTCCTTTAACACCGCAAGACCGGTGCCAAATAGGAGCTCCATACAGTAACGCTGGTTCAACCGCACCATGATATATGTCTACTATTTCTGCTCTCCCTAGACCCCATTCCTTCTTCACGGCAAAACCCAATCGTTGACTAAACTGTTTCACCTTACCACATGCAATTTTTATATGTTCCTTAAAGTTAAGGGATCTATCAATTATGACACCCAAATACTTGAGATGATGTTGGCATTTTATATTTGTGTTTCCAAGAGTGAAAAAGGTCTTAATGATCTGCCGAAGAATAGGGCTTCAGTCTTTTTTTGGATTGAAATTTAGTCGACAGTCGGCTGACCATTGTTGAAGACTTGCCAAAGCACGATCGGTGATCTCCTTTAGTCCCACAATGCTGTTACTTCTGCAAAGCAGAAGAGTGTCATCGGCATAGGCTATGATTTCGCATTCTTCGGGTAAATTTCTTTCAAAAATGGTGCCATAATGTTCAAAAAACCTGGTCCAGATTTCGACCCCTGCGGACAGCCTTTAGTGACGGTTTTTTCAATTTGTATTCCTGGTTCTATAATAATAGCCTTGCGATCTGCAAAATAGCTTCTAGCTAATTTGATGAGGTTATCAGGACAACCCTTCTCAATTAACCTGCTAATAACAAGCGGCCACCATGCATTATCAAATGCACCACTAATATCTAGTGCGATGGCAGAGCAATATTTCTTGTTTTTTATTGCTTCCCGTATGTACCCAACGGCTGTTGAAATAGCTTGGACAGTTCCAGTTCCCTTTCTGAAACCGAATTGGTTTTTGTGAAGAGATTGTTTTTATAGAAATAGTGCTCGACTCTTGATATAAGCAGGGAATCTAACACCTTTCCAGCAACCGGAAGTAAACTGATTGGCCTGAAATCCTTCGTGGATAATGCCGGTTTATTATGTTTGGGAATAATCTTGATCAACTGTTCTTTCCAGCAACATGGAAAAATCGATTTATTTAAGCACTTGTTGTACAGCACTTCAAAAATTTTGGGTGCAGAATTAAAGGCAGCTAATACAATGTCTGATGATATGCCGTCCAGACCAGGAGCCTTTTTTGGGCTCATTCCGCGTAGTATGCGTTCAATTTCGAAAATAGTGAACGGTGTATCATCTGGTCCACCTCTTCCAGTTTCCGAATAATCCCTGACTTGAGCGTGTATATAAGAGTCCTCCTCATTGTCTTCTGGAAAGAAAGCATTAAGAAGTTCCCTCATAGTTTAGAAAATATCAAGAGACTTCCCCGCTATCTTAAGGCTGGTAACGAAGCTCCCCAGGTCCCCATGGATTTCCAGTTGAAGAATGAGTACAGAATTGCCGCCACTTTAGTTTTTTTGTGTCTAAAATCAATTGTTTGTATTCACTCAGCTTGTTTTGATATGCAAGCTTATTTGATAGCCTCTTTTCCCCTTTACTCTTTTGATAGATTCTCCGTAATCTGTTATTTTCCTTACGAAAAGCAGTTAATTCGGGTGTCTACCATGGAACAGAGTGTCTAAAATATTTCCTTGGAGGAAAGGTGTCGCGAGCTGCATTCATCATCGCCAGATTTAATCTTTGAGCGAATGTCGAAATTTGTTCCGGAGAGAAGCAGTCGTCTAGCTGTGGTTTAATTCCCTGAAGATGTAATAAAAAAGTGTCATTGAACGCTGTCCAGTTTCCATTCGCATTGCAGAATCCCCGTTGGAGTTCAGACAGCTCAGTTGCCTTTCCCATTCTCCAGCTTATATAACGGTGATCTGATAAGCTACTCTCATGGGGAAGATGCCAATTGCAGATTTCCTTGCTTAGTGTGGAGCTGGCAAGAGTTAGGTCAATCAGGCTGTGTCCTTTGTGTCCAATGAATGTAGGTTCCGACCCAATGTTCAGGATGGCCAGATTGTTCTGTGATATTAATGTATCTAGACTTTTATCTTCCAATACACTACCCCAAGAAAAGGACTTTGAGTTGAAATCTCCAACAACTAATACTTCTGCTTTCGATCTTGTCTCCCTAAGAATATTAGAGAGATTCGTTAGATTTTCTTCGAATTTATCCTCCCCCGCCGGTCTTGATGGTGGTGGTAGGTAGACGGATATGGCATAGAAGTTCATTTTCCCACAGAGAACTTGGATAACTGACATCAGATTACTGGACAAATCTGTATTTAGCATTGCTGTGATTCGAGGATCAGTTATAACTATCGCGGCTTTAATAGTTGGTTCATTTGGCTTACGAGAGTGCATAACCCTGTAGTGATCTGGAAAACTCAAAAGTTTTCCACGGAAGACGTGAGGCTCTTGAATAAAAACTATTGAAATTTTGTCCCTTTCAATTTATTCTAATAGGGCTCCAGTGGCGGCCTTGCCTTTACCCAGATTGATTTGCAAACATTTTATTGCGTTGGTTGGCATCTTAGTAATTGTTTGATTTAAAAAATAAAGGGCACGAATACCTAACTATAATCTCCAGAAATTGACACAAAAATTAACAATTTTTTCTCCAATAAGGGTGGCGGTTTCTGTCGGAGTCTTCCTTTTTCCCATCCGGTGTCTTTCTTCTTGATCCAAGAACTCTTGATGCCGGGATCTGTTTGCGAACTATCCTCAGAGATTGAACGCGAGCGAGCTGGTTGAGTCCCTCGTTTCCGTTTTTCCGTCGCCGCTAGAGAAGGAGATTTGAAAGACACGCTAGCGTCGCTACCGGACGCTTCGACGTCGCGTTGTGGAGTTGTTTTAGGTTCCATCGTTTTTTGTGGTTTGCCATCACAGCGAGTCGACTCCTTTTTACTTCTGGGAGTAGTTTCTAGCTCCGAAACTTCCTGTACCTGTCTTATGGTTGTAGCTGATTTTATTTGGTTTAACTGAGCTGCAAAAAATTCCTTGATGAACTCAAAATCACTGGAATTAATACAGCGGCGAGTTCATTCACGTCAGGCTGATGGGATTTTGTCATAGATGCTGCTTGACAGACAGACAGACAGACAGACGGACAACAAAGTGATCCTATAAGGGTTCCGTTTTCGGTACGGAACCCTAATGATATGTATGCAATGATTTCCTAGAAATTATAATCTTTGAAGAAAAGATACAAATGTTACTATTTAATATTATCAAAATCTTCAAACTCAACAATATATAAATATATTAAATAGACTAATCAAACATTTTAGTAAATCTATAGCAGTAATTAACTGAATAGACAAGGCTTGATAACCTTGGCGAGCTAAAACGAACTCAACAAAGCTTAATAAAGGAGAAAAGCCATTTAAAATCCATTTAATTTCATTTGCGATCACAAGACAATATGTTGTTGACCTTTCCCGATTTTATGTCAAAACGTATTTATATCCTTTATCATTGCATCGCTTTGACCCATATAAAAGTAACAAACAGCGTATATTAATTTACACTTTACGCTGAGTATATGTTGATAATTCGTTTGAATTCGATTTTGCTGAATTTTTTTTTTACAAACCGATTTTAATCGGTATAAATGTAAGGATTGTATACAGGGTGGGCCATTTAACGTGACCACCCCAAATATCTCCGTTACCTTTAGAGTGACGAAAAAATGTCTGAAGGCAATTTTATTGATTTCGAAGGGCTGATACAGTGGATAAAAAATATTTTTTGTCAAGGTCATAGTTTATGCGCCATAGGTCAATGGTCATAGTTTATACTCAAGGTCATCGATGGTTTTTCAAATGGGAACATATGTTAACATTATGAACTGAATGAACTTATGAACTATGAACTGAAATATGAACATTATGTTTTTATCAATACATTGTAGCCACTATTCAGACGAATCCAGCAACCCATGATATCAAGACCTTGAATTGTTTTTTTACCAAAATACACGTGTAAAAACGGGAAATCGTGATTATATTGATAATAAAAGTATCCGAATAATGCAGTTGCTTTTTTCTGCACTTGGCGACTCCAGTGAGGGGGTGTCCCGTCTTTTTGAAAAATGAAGTTGTCTTCGTGCAGCCTCGGAAAAAACGAGTTTTATAACATAGCGAGATACTGCTGACCGTTAACCGTGTTTTCATCAAAGAAAAGTGGCCGGAAACAGATGATCGGGATATCGCACAAAACACATTGACTTTCTGCAAATCTGGTACATGTTCAATGACTGCATGTGGGTTCTGTAGGCCCCAAATTCGAACACTGTGTTTGTTTAGTCGCTTCATCACTGAACACGATGCGTTTTGCGAAAGTATTATCATTGCCAATAGCATCACGAATCCCGTTACAAAATTCCACACTTTGCCATCAGGACGCAGAGCTTGTAACAGCTGTAACTTGCTATTGATATAAACTAGACCATGTATTCGCTTCTCCAATAGTCGAGCCGAGCCGCAACGATCGAGTTTGGACAAAATAATACTACGTATATTCTATTTGAAAAACCCTGTATTAAGCGAGAATACACACGTATGTTTGTTTTTCTGAGAAGAAAGGAACAAGTCAGCGGAATTTAAGGAACGAGTTAGTTATCGTAATGAATGAAAACTAAAAGGTGGTGTCTTAATGCGCTGGACTTGGACCGCTTGTTCCCGGCAGTCATGTACGATTGTTTATATTGTGTTATTTGAATTATGTTACTATTTTATTATATAGGTTCATAGAACTATTGTTGATACTAATATTGTTTATAATTAAGTTTAGTGTTAATAATGAGATTATGTTGTTTACTGTCAACCGATAATTGACGCTACTCTTCTTCTTCTTCTTTAATCCATAGCCGGCGCATGGAGAGGTGGTCGACCTCGTAGCCAGTACGCTGCTGTTGGTGCCGCTAGATTCCGTGCTCCATTCACTATACGCTTCCATGCTAATCGATCAGTTGCAACGGTTCTTGCCTCAGCTGTTGTTATTCGCTGGTTTTTTAAATCGTTCTCTACGTGTTTCAACCATGTGGTCTTCGGTGCTTGTTTTTGTGTTCTCCAATCAAGAGGTCGTTTTTTCCATAGGAGTTTGTGCGGTACTCGATTGTCGCCCATCCTACAGATGTGGCCGAACCATCGTAATCGGCGTTTTTGAATTTCCTCAACAATCGGTGTCTGTTGGTCGCACCTTTCTCTGATTGTCTCATTTCGGAGGTGGTTGAGGAGTGAGACGCAGAGAATCTGTCTCAGGCATCGCATTTGGAAGGCCTCGAGCTTGTTAAGGTCTGGTTTGAGTAATGTCCATGTTTCCGATCCATAAAGAAGAATTGGGAGGATCAGCGTCCGGTATAGGCGTATTTTGGTTTTGATGGTAATATTCGTCCGCTTCCATATGCACCACTTGAGTGAAGCAAACGTTGCTGTTGCCTGGCCTATCCGGCTGTGAACTTCGGCTGTCGAAGCTACTTTCTTCTCCACAACCAGTGATCCCAAATATTTGAACTGTGGTACCTGCTCGATTGTGGTTCCATCGAGGTAAACTCTGGCTTCAGATCCATCCGTTGTAAGCACTTTGGTCTTATCCGCATTGATTCTCAGTCCGTATGACTGGGCAATGCGGGAAATGTCATACAAGGTGTCTGTTGCTTCGGCATCTGTGTTGGCGAAAACCGCACTGTCATCGGCGAACATCAGATCGGTTAGGAAGTTTTTGTCATCATATCGAACTCCGCGTCGCCCATCAAACGCTTTTCGCATAATCGTGTCGATCACAATGTTAAAAAGGAGCGGCGAGGCCACGTCTCCTTGCCGGACTCCGGTTCGAATCAAGAATTCCTCAGACATGTCGTTTCGGATACGAACATTGCTGGTTGAGCCGTCGTACGATGCTTGAAGAAGTTGAATGATTTTCAGTGGCACGTGTTCGATCTTCAGGGCTTCCCACAAGCTTGTCCAATCGATGCAATCAAAAGCAGATTTGAAATCGATGAAGACGATGACAGTTCGTTTGCCACATCGAATTCTTTCTTCCATTAGCTGACGGAGAGCAAATATCTGATCGATGCATCCTCGATGTGGTCGAAATCCAGCTTGTTCTTCCCGGCTTGTTTGCTCTCGATGTTTCTGTAGTCTTGATTGTATGATTTTCATAAATACTTTGCCGACGATCGAGAGGAGGCTAATACCACGGTAATTCTTGCATTCCCGACTGTCGCCTTTCTTCAAAATAGGCACAACAATCGCTTTCTTCCACACGGCGATCTCTTGATCTCCTCCCGGCGCTTTACCATTTTTCAGGGATTTTATTGCCGTCTTCACCTCATTGATTGTTGGTTCAGTATCGGGAAACTGATTTATCGGCTGCTCAATAATCGGCAGTTCGGGTGCTGGACCTACTGGCGGATTGTGGTTGTACAGCTGATGAAAGAATTCTCTCCACCGCTGTAGACGTTCCTGAGGAGAGGTCACGAAAGTTCCATCCAATTTTTTGATATTGTCATTTGTTGATGTTGTTTTGCCACTTAACCGTCGGATTGTCTGGTACAGCGTCCGGTACTCATGCCTTGGCGCTGCTTCTTCCATGTCAGCCGCGATGTTATTCCAGTAAGCTTCCCGTTCCAATTTCATTTTCTGTCGAACTTCTTTGTTCAATCGTCGGTATTGTTTGAAATCGACGTGTTTCATTTGCTTCCGCTGGTCGACTAGATTGAGACAGTCGTCCGAGATCCATTGCTGCGTCCGTCGACGGATGGGCGGACACAGCTCCGTTGCACACCCCACAATAGACTCAGAAAGTTGTTTTTCTTCTATGTTGATATCGACTGGTATCGTGAGTGCTGCAAATTTGTTGGATAATGCGATTTGAAATTTTCGGCTGGTTTCAGGGTCTCGCAGACAGGCCCAGTTCCTCTTGGCTGATGGTGTTGCCTATTTCTTTGCTCTTTGTAATTTCAATTGTAGTTTCACTCGGACAAGATAATGGTCTGATCCACAGTCGGGTCCACGCATCGCACGTACATCTTTGAGCGTCGATCGGAATCTGGTGTTGACCAAAATGTAGTCCAACATCGCCAAATCGTTGCCGGATGGATTTCGCCACGTGAGTTGATGTTTGAGGGGGTGACGAAAGATGCTGTTGCCGATGATCAAGTTGTTTGACGCTGCAAATGATAAGAGGCGTAATCCGTTGTCATTTATTTCCCCGTATCCGAATTTTCCCATCGTTTCTTCCCAACCGGTTCGATCTGCACCCGTATGTGCATTAATTCGGTTTGGGGTATTGTATCCAGTGTGTGTTGAAACTGGGCATAAAATTCATCCTTGTTTGTGTCGGGGCTGGTCTCAGTTGGGGCGTAGACGGATACGATATGGGTCTTAATCGTTCCATCAATAGTGATAACCGCCAGATGCTCGGATATCGGTTGGAATGCGATAACACTGGCAGAGGCCCGTCGATCAACCATAAAGCCAACGCCCGCTTCTCGTTTGTCGCCACCAGAATAGAATAGCGTCATCGTCTCGTCGATTGATGGTGGGTCAACCTTCATTGTCCCAGATCTTGTGAGCCGCAGTTCTGATAATGCACAGATCGATATTTTGCATTTCAATAATTCCTTGGCGATAATTTCCTTTTGACCAACGTGATGTCCCGTTCGCACATTCCATGCGGCGATTCGTATTTCTGATTTCGGTGTGATTAACCTGAGTCTTTGGCCAGTAGTCCACTTCTCACCAGCATCCCTGGTTCCTAAAGCTGGCGCATCGGCTGCCCCGGATGCGGTAGCATTAATTCGTAAGTGGTTAAGTCGTGTATCCATGCGGTTTCTTGCCTAGTTTCTTCGGTTTCCCGATTCTGGTCGGCGCGGCAGGCCGACCACCCTCCTCCTTTCACACCCTGGGCTTGGGACCAGACGACGGCGGAGACGACTGACGACGGCATAGACTGACTAATTCTCTACTAATGTGTGAAATTTTATTGTTCCACGTTGTGTGAAACTTATTAAAATAATTTTTAAAATGAATCCGGACGTCAATAAAGAATTCCAACATGTTACGGCAGCCACCGCCAGATCAAATATTTTTTGAAAATGATGTGTTAGATATTGAGGTGTTAGACAAATCGACTTTTTCTTTAGAAGCGTGTACAATTTTATTGTTCCACATGCTGCAGAATCTATTAAAACATGTTTTTATGAAACCAGCCATCAATTTAAATGGAGAAACGTAGTCAAAGATTTAGATGTTTCACCCAGGATAAATAAAATACTTGGTAATTTGTTTGTTACAAAAAAACGTTTATTACCAAGTTAAATACATTTAAAACTCGGAATAGAAAAACTGTTTAAATAACCACAAATACTTTCGCACATAATTCCACTAATATCACATGTTCCAAAATGATTTCCACTGATTTCAAGAACAAACTTTTCTGGGCGAAACTTGCTTGGGGGTCCCTTCTCGGTCAGAATTGTTCGAAAAGTCTGAGTTTTGTTCGAAAACAATTTTTTTAACGGTCGCAGTAGATTTCAACTGACTGACGTTTGGGTTAACGTTTGTGTTTGCGTCCCGCCAGTAGCGCAGATGTGTTTTCTTGGTGAATTCTTGGTTCAGAAAATGTGGAAAAAAAATTGAAAATTCGAATCATCTTGCGACGGGACTTGCAGGTGAAAGTGTGGAAATGCGGTTGCCACCGATTGGTGTTCTTCGTTGCAGCGTAGATGTCGTGGTAAGAAAATTCCGATTTTGACGTACCCGAAAATTGAGGAATTTTGGAAAATTCGCCCACGCCGAACCGCAGCCGGCAAAGAAGCGAAATTTACAACTCTTGCAGAAAAGAGTTGAAATTTGCGAATTGCCGCGATAAAAGCTACTAAAGTTGAAAGACGGATGAAATATGACGTGCGAAAAATGGACGACGATTCCCAGGGCTCTGGGGTGCGCACCGTGAAAGCGAAACGTGCAAACTTAGTTTCAGAATGTCGGCAATTTCCGGCGGAAGGAAACCGTTCAAAAATTTCTGAAAAATTCGCATGCGCCTCTTAGCTAGGACTAAAAATGCGAATTTCGTTTTTTTGCAATAACTTTGCCAGTTGCGAACTTTTTGCAACTTTTAATAGCCTATGGCACGGTCCAGTCTCTTCTCGATCTGCCACTGTCGGGCAGGAAGTTGTGCCATTTGTACTTTTGTAGATCTCGATTGCGGATTGACATCCTACCGGTTTGCTACTATCGGCCGTGGCGACCTCGCAGTTTCTGCGAATCGGCACATGGTACGCAAGATACCGTCGACCTCCATCGAACGGTATAGAAGAAATTGCAAAATTCCACCCACTTCCGGTTCGGCAGCCGATAACGTCCGGTTTTGCAGAAACATGTACCGCACGGCCATTTTTGCAAAAAATCACACGACCTCTTCGAAGACCCAGAGAGAAAGAACCTGCGAAACCGGACCCGCAAACAGGATGGCGTTCTGTTCAGCGGTCGGCTCGCAATAGAACGTCAGAAAAGATCGTTTTTTGCGATAATTTTTTTTGCGATTTTTCGCACTTTTCTCCAAATTTTCAGCAAAGACTCACAAATTTGAGATGACAGAACAAATTTGAGATTTTGTGCGGAAAAAATCGGCGCTCCAGATAACACCATTCGCGTCGCGATCGGTCCAAATTCGGCCGCTCGGCGGCCGATAAACGGAAATTTCGTTTCCGCGCCGCACCCCCGCCGCCTTCGGCGGCACCAGAATTTCTCAAAGATTAGTCAATTGTCTGGAGTTTTCTAAACATTTTACCACTGTCTCCCTGCAAAATTTCTTTCGAAAATCACTCAAAACGTCCGTTATCATTCTAGAAACCGGATTTGACGCATTTCTCCCGCCCCCTCCCGGAAAGTCGTACCAAACTATTTTAGTATATGTAATTAAGATAATTGAAAATATAGAAAAAATTAAACACTATTTTCACTCATTTACCGAACTTCCTTAAATTTAGGTTCATTTTATTAAAAATATCACTGCACAATATAAATTTTAAATCTATTTCATTTAGAAAATTTATTTTATTTCTCCACAAAATAATAATGAGGTATAAAATACTATAAAGGACTCTCACGCGTCTAGACATGTAAAATTGTTTGGCGCCCGCGCCCGCTTGAAGATTAAGCAACAGTAAATTTGGTCGTGTTTCAAAATATTTTAGCGTTCAGCTGTACATATTTCGACGTCTCGGTATGCCAACCCCTGGCCTAGAGAATAATTTTAACACCTGACATACGTCTCTCAGACCCAAAGTAGCAGTAATTTTCTCACCTGAAACGTATGGCAGGTGGTTAAGGGTTACCGGTAACTAAACTATTCTTACGATAAAATAAATAAAGATTTACTAAAACGTAGTAAATAAAATAAATATTGTTGTTAGATGTGTTTATAAGATAGTGTATTTTTCGCAAAATTGCATTTTTTTAGTAAAAAACACATATATTATATTTCAGCTTGAAAACAAGCTATTAGATATGTTTTTCATTCAGCGATTTTCTGTTTACAGCACCACAGCAATTTCCTATTACATAATAGTATACTCTTGGGAAATTAATAATCTTAACAAACTTTATAAACAGCATTTCGTTATATAATAATTATATATAATAGTGTTAAAAAATACTAAACATCCATACAGGAAACACACACATCTATAATCATATTTGAATATCTTTAGTCTTTAACAATTGCGTGTCAAGAGAGTGGAGTGTTCTAGATAAACCGATATATCTACATAACTATGTTTCCTCGGTAGACGACAATCTAATCCGTTTTACACCAAAACACCGAAAATCGATTACACTTTCATGTTAGCATGCGATTTTCGTGCAAATCCAAGGCGTAATTTCACGCCACTATTACGTTTCTGATTACCTTAACTTAGTTACCGAACCATATTCCGATAATTGAAAATTCCAAAAGCAAAATAGTAAACAGCGAAACATCCAATGAAACATAAACATTTCATTGTTATATAAATATAAAGGGTGGACAATCTAACTTTTGAAATTTGAATTGGCAGTAAATAAAAAACGGTACTTACGTATTAACGCCATCACCGCTATATTTTTAAATGCCACCAATCTACACCTAAAATTTTGATGATAACTCATAAAATAAAACATTTTTTTTAAATTAAAACATTTTTAAAACTCAAAATACTTTATTTTTTAACCCCGGTTAGATTAGGCTCCCCGCCGCGAAGCGCACAGATAAACCGAGACAACATATGCGCGGCAGCGCGATCTCTCGATCCAATATATAGCGGTGGTGGCGTTAATATGTAAGTACCTAAAAAACTAATATATATTTTTTCAAAATAATAAGTTTATTAGAAAGATCGGAAAGATCGGAAAGATCAAGTACAGTTTTAAGATTGTATAAGTACACTCCTGTTCGTGTGTCCAGTCATCATATCAGTGCTCCTGTAATATTTATTAATTAAATCACATTTATTAGTATCTACTAAATTTCATCACTACACAATGTAAAAACTAGTGCAATAAAGTACTGTGGCACGAAGATCCGTTTCGAAAACCACATCTACAGGTGTAAATAGAACATAAACAAACCGAAATATGTTAACGATAAGAGCTGCGCGCCGTCGCGATCGTCGACTCTGTCTCAACAAGGCAGGACCGTACTGAGTGCATACTACATGCACAAACTACAGCAATATAATGGAGAAGCCATTCCAGAAAAGTAAAAAGATGGAAAGATCACCAATGAGAGGTAGGAGTTACTCTTTAACTGAACCTAACTACAGCGAACCTGACCAACAACTAAACATTGAAACAAAGCTAACAACAGAACAAAAAAAGCAGCAGCAAATACAAAACCCTCTTGCCGAAATTGCACAGAGGTCTCCAAACGAGCAAGCATTGTATAATGCACTGCAACAATCAGAAGATATGAAAAAACAACAAGAACAGACGATTAACATACTAAAAAATAAAATTCAAGCCCTAGAAGCACAGATAAATACTATAAGTACCCAGAACCCAGTACTCCAAACAGGAAATAAACGGGCTGCTATTAATTACGAAACAGACGAGGAAGAACTCGCCCGAGAAACAGAATGGATTCGCGTGAAACATAGTAAGAAAATGATGAAGCACTCGGGAAGTACCCGACCTACACAAATAGCTGGGGTATCTGGCGCTACATCCGAAAGTTAGCCAACGGCATCTCGAACACATAAACATCGTAAAACTATACACAAACCTCCACCGATAATAGTAGAAAATGTTAAAGACTTGCCGGAAATGACCAATGCCCTAACCAACGCAGGAATTAATACAGAATGCTACCAGATTAAGACTTTAAAAAATAACAACTTTAAAGTAAATCCAACCGATTCAGATACATACCGCGCAATCTCGGAAATAATGAACCAAAAAAACGCTCAGTGGCACTCGTTTGAAAATAAACAGACAAGAGACATAAAGGTAATGATCAAAGACCTTCATCATTCTATTAACCCAATCGATATCATACATCACCTAAACCAACGAGGTTTTAAAACAAAAAATGCCACAAACAAACGAAAATGGCTCACGGCAGAACAGAAGCAAGATCGATTATCAAAAGGACTACAAGCTGAATTTCCGCTGGATGTTTATTGTGTCCTTCGACCGAGAAACGGTTGATAAAATTTATAACATTGATACTATCCTTAACTGCAAAGTACAAGTAGAACCACTGAGAACCAACAAAATTATACCCCAGTGTAAATACTGTCAAGACTATGGTCACACATATAATAATTGCAATAAAGCGCCACGGTGCGTCAAATGCGCCAAAGGACACTCCACACAAGACTACACAAAAGATCCAAAAGATCCGCCAAAATGCATACACTGCGGAGATAACCATCCTGCAAATTATCGAGGCTGTCTCGTATTCAAAGAGTTATTAAAACTCAGAAACCGTTCCACCAAGAATAAACGAGAGACTCGAACTCAACAAACAACAAATGTAAATAGAGAGCAAGCAATCCAACAAACTAACTTGCAGTCCAACAAAAGAACGGAACAAGAAACAGATGAAGATCAAGCCCCACATCCAACTTATAGCCAAGCCATAGTTAAGAATAAAACGATAAACCAGCCGAATTCGATAGAATCGATGTTGTAGCAAATATTGCAGCGACTCGACAATCTAGAAAATAGAAGATCATAATGTGCAACTTTATACGCATTATGGAATGGAATTCTAATGAATTGCTGCAACATAATCTGCAAGTAATCTTAAGCACCGAGAACATCGACATATGCCTGATAGCAGAAACTCATTTAACAAATGAACCTCACATCAAATTCCGAAGTTATACAACCTATCACACAGTCCATCCTGCAAACACGGCACGTGGTGGCAGCGCGATCTTAATTAAAGATAGTCTAAAACATCACGAAGAAAAGAAATATGCAACTTATGATATTCAAGCAACAACAATAACATTAATGACAACAGAACAAACACTCACTGTGAGCGCAATATACTGTCCCCCGCGGTACAACATATACGCGGATAAATATACTGAATTCTTCGAGAAGCTAAACGGTAGATTCATCATTGGCGGCGAATTCAATGCGAAGCACACGCACTGGGGATCACGACTAATCACACCAAAAGGCCGCCAACTGTACCAGACTGCTAAGGACTACGGATGCGAGTTTGCCTCCACTGGCAAACCTACGTACTGACCAACGGACTATAATAAAACACCAGACCTGATAGATTTTTTCATAATCAAAAACGTCGCAGCAAATTACATTAAGGTTGACGCTTTGATCTCAACTCAGACCACTCTTCAATCGTGCTAACAATCAGCAACATCATTATAACTATAAATCAAAACCCAGTGCTTGTGACCAACCACACCGACTGGGACTACTTCAACCATCTTCTGGAAAGAACCATAAACTTGCATGTACCACTTAAAACAATCGAACAGTTAGAAAATGAAGTGCATCAATTCACTACGGCTATTCAAGACGCAGCTTGGAAAAGTACGCCTACTATAAAGCGAAAACTCAAGGGTCTCAACTTCCCTAAAGAAATAAAAGACCTGATCACCTTAAAACGCAGAAGACGTTGGCATCAAACACGAGCACCGCAAGACAAAACCAACCTAAATAGAATAACGAAACAATTGACAAGGGAGATTAAAACAGAAAAAAACAACTCTATCAACAACTTCCTCTCGGGACTAACCGCTGACAATACCACAGATTATTCTCTGTGGAAGGCAACAAAGTACCTAAAGCGACCGATCATCCAAATACCCCCGATTCGCAAACCAAACGGCAAGTGGGATCGTAACAGCAGAGATAAAGCAGACACTTTTGCAGAGCATTTGGAAAGCAGATTTCTTCCCAACCCGGGATCGGATGAACTTCCAACACTCCCAACAAACAACTACGAAGACACAATCTCACCAGTAACACCCAAAGAGGTAGCCAAAGAGATTCGCACGAATCTAAACCCAAAGAATCCTCAATGCAATCCTCAAAAAAAAATACAGAGAAAAGCCTTGGTCAAGCTCACTAATATATTCAATGCCGCAATTCGCCTAAAGCATATACCAACCGCGTGGAAGGTATCGGAAATAATTGTGCTACCAAAACCTGGCAAGAATCACAATGATGTGGAGTCTTATCGACCAATCGCATTACTTCCGATCATGTCCAAACTTTTTGAAAAGCTGATTATGAAATGTCTTAAGCAAATTATAGACAAATATGAGCTGGTGTCGGCCCATCAGTTTGGATTTCGAACCAACCACTCAACAATCAAGTGATCAAGTTCATAGAATTACCAACGTCATCGAAAAATCGTTAGAAGATAAAAATGTTTGCTCTACAGTGTTCCTCGACGTCGCACAGGCGTTTGATCGGGTATGGCATGAAGGCCTATTGCACAAACTCAAATGCATTCTAGACCCATACTACAAACTATTAAAATCTTACTTATCCGAAAGAAAATTTCGCATTAAACACGAGGACGCGTTCTCCGATCTTCGGAACATCGGTGCTGGTGTCCCTCAGGGAAGCGTATTGGGCCCGGTGTTATATCTACTTTATACAAACGATACACCTAATACTGATAACACGATAACTGCCACCTTTGCGGATGACACTGCACTGATGGCAACTGGAAAAACTGTAGAGCAATCATTAGAGATACTGCAAATAGCAGTAAATAACTTGGCCACCTGGACTCGTAAATGGCGAATTAAACTTAACGAAGCAAAGTTGACATACATCAACTTTATCTTTTATTATTTCTTTTTTATTTTATTCTTTATATCTTTTATTTATCAACCAATAAAAAGATTGAAAACAGACCACTCAATATTAATGGCATAACTATCCAGCCTGCCAACACAGCAAAGTACCTGAGTATGCCGCTTGACACAAAACTCCGATGGAAGGAGCACATCAAGAAAAAACAAGAGGAACTGCAATTAAAATCACGTAAAATGTATTGGCTACTAGGACATCGTTCCGAACTAACAATGCACAACAAGCTAACCCTATACAAACAGGTGTTGCGCCCAATCTGGACATATGGTATCCAATTATGGGGATGTGCTAAAAAACAACATATTAATGTAATCCAATGCTACCAAAACAAAATGCTACGTACCATCGCCAATGCGCCATGGTATGTGCGCAATAGCGACTTACACCGCGAACTCGGTGTAGAAACAGTCGACACCATCATTAGAAGATATGCTGTCTCGCACGAATCACGACTCCAGCACCACATCAACGAAGAAGCATCCATGCTACTAAACGTAGAGAATGACACCAGACGACTTAAACGGACCAAACCACATGAGCTATGTAAAATAGACCTGCCAAACAACTGAGGGATCTAGTGGGAGCAACTCAGTATATTATTACATTAATAATTTATTTGTTAAAGAAAAACAGATCGTTAGTTCATAAGAACTAGTTTTTGTAAGTTATGTAAAATAATAAAAAAAAAATTTTCAACTAAAAAAAAAAATGATCAAAAATATTCATTGAAGAATGATATATAACTTCATTCAAATGACACTTCTGGCTCGACGGTACCCCATCCGATCAACCCAATTGTTCAGTCAATAGCGAGCGGTACTGTACCATGCCAAACGAATATTTGGTTCCAACAATTGAAGAGTATGACATGGATGGCATTTGGTTTCAATAGGACGGGGCCACTTGCCACACAACCAACGTAACCATCGATCTTTTGTACACTGTTTTTGGAAAACCAATATTCAGCCGAAATGCTGATGTCAATTGGCTGCCTAGGAGCTGTGATATATGTATTTATTTACTTTGTTAAATGTACATAATGAGAATAAATAAATAATCATAATTAGTTAAATAAGTAACGTTTAAGTTGATAATCAGTAATTTCCCATAATAGACTTTTAAGGAAACAGCTAATTAAATTGGAAAACACACCGAAGCAAATATTTGTTTAACAATTTATCACGTTAAATATACATAGTACCCTTTTGCATAAGATCGATTTCACTCTTAAGTCCGGTCTATAGGAGGCTACTTTTTCAATCTAGTTCTAGTAAGCCAGAAAGCTAGTAAATCTAATTTCGTGTAAATACAATTAGCTTCGTTTTTAAGCTAGAAAGCTAGCGAAAAACTAGTAAACTAGCGTTACTAGGTTACATAGACCTCACACACCATTAGTGATTGCAGCTGATTAAAGCTGTTTGAAAACTGATTAAAAGCTGATTAAAGCTGATTAAAGGTCGATTCCCATATGCGCGACACTCAGCGACGTCGTGCGACATCGCCTGTCAAATAATGATTACATTGTTTTAAATGGGCACTTCACGTAGCTGTCGCTTAGCCATAGTGTGAACGTGGCCATTTAAAACAATGTAATCATTATTTGACAGGCGATATCGTGTGACGTCGAATGTCGCGTATATGAGAATCGACCTTTAATCTTAATAAAAGCTGATCAAAAGGCGGGGGACCAGAAGTGGAGTGTCCCGAACGAATCATCTATCCCTACTACTAACCCTTTATCAACGAAATCAACGAAATATTGTTGTATACATTAACTAATACCCCAAGATATCAACAATAGAAAAGGAAAATATAATAGTACATATACACTATTGCAATGATAAATTGAACGAAAAACGATTGATTATCTTGTCTAGTGGAAATGAATTGATCCCGAATAAAGTTTCAGATGGGTCGAGCGAAACGTAATTTTCATGAAAGCTCGGTGGCGCGCCTATTTGCTCCCAATATCCGTTAAAAGGTCACGTAAATGTCTTCTAAAAATATCCAGGTAAAACTCTGGATCATTTTTAATAATAAAAAATGGTTCACATAGATTATAACTACTAACAAATTTCACAAACTTTAATTTATGAGGTCATTTAGAGCTTTTGTGATTCTAGGTAATTTAAAAAAACTAAAGAAATTCTTGAATAATTAATAAACTTCAGCAATTTATACGGTGATAGGCTGTGGGAAGAAGTCCGGGTCCTTCTTAGCACTGTAGCAGCATTAAGAGAATGTAGTATAGTGAAAAATAAGTCAGATTGTGTAAAACTGAGCCATTGCATGATCTGTTAGCACTTCAAGTAGTTCATCTAATTCGTATAGCTCACGAAATCGTGATGTTTCAAATTCGATGTTTTTCGATGTTTCAAAAAATGCAAAATTCCTGTCATTTGATAGTATAAAGCAACTTGTCTTAATTAGCAGACCTATTAATAAAGAAATAAATTAAGACACAAATTTGAGATGATTTCACGAACTAGCTACTCATATGTCAAATAGAATACAAGAACTGTCGGCAGATCATGCAATAACTCAGTTTTACACAATCTGATGGATTTCACTATATGACTACGACATATACATACGGTGTGTACATTTTCAAAATAGAAATAGCTTTGTTCAAGAATATACTGCAAGTTTTCGAGCAACAATTAAAGAAATATAAAAAATATTTTTTATTACTAATGCGCGAAAAGTACTTCTTGACGGAGATTATTTAATACGAAAAATGTGATATCTCGTTGTATTTTCACATAACCTGGGTAACGCACGCAAATATTCAATATCGCTAGGTTAGATTGAAATAATGAAATAAATAAAAATAAAATGATCACAATCAAGAGTGCGGTATTAAAAAATTGACGTGAAATGTCAGATTTTTTATTTATTACATAATAATAATAAAAATTAAAGAAAAAATTTGTCGAAATTATTTTTGCAAATTTTTTTCGTGATTTTTTTTGGTTACACGAAGGAAATCGAAGTGCTGAAAACACTTTCTTTCTTGTCACGTTTCACGTTTCTTTCGCTCTAAAGTTACAAATAAACAAATTTTATATTTTTTTCTCGCTGTACACAATCCACACATTTCCTAGTGATTTGATGCTGTCATAATTTTTGAACCGCTGGCTACAGAGACTTCTAGTCTTCACCAATCGATTCAGCATCCTAAAATTAGTCGGAGAACGTACATAATATTACCTGGGAAGCTTTTAGTTAAGAAATACCCTAGATACCCTAGAAATAGTCTAGACCGCGGAAACGACGAAATGCAAGAAATCTATTTTTCAAAATCGTTATTTTTTGAGTCACAGCAAAATTTAAAAACGTTTCTGAATGCATTTTTGCTGCTGATTACAGATATGCAAATTATATTTCGCCAGCTATTTCGGTTCACTATCGCTTGCAAAAATTGAAGAAATTTTTATGAAATTTCGGCGCTCCAGTGGAGATCTCGGAAAGTCGTGAAATTCCAGCGGACAATCTTAGTGTGTCCATAGGAAAATGAACTTCTGAAAACGATGCCGCAATCCGTTTTTAATTATCTGCAACCGTTTTCGAGATATCTACTTAGCAAAGCGAGAATCGGGTAAATTTCAGTTTGTAAATTTATCGACGAATTATTGAATATTTCCGGACAATTTATACATCGACTTGTTCATCTTATCGTGTAGTTTCAGTGTGCCCAAAATGATTTCGCTGCTCTTTACCGTTTTCGAAAAAATCGAAAAAAACCGAAAAAGTATGTATTTTTCGAACGAAATGATGAAAAAATATTGTCGAAATTTTTTTCGCAAATTTTTTTCGTGATTTTTTTTTTGTTACACGAAGGAAATCGAAGTGCTAAAAACGGTTTTCCAGTTTATTTCGCTCTAAAGTTAAAAATAAACAAATTTTATATTTTTTCTCGCTGTACACAATCACACATTTCTTAATGATTTGACGCTGTCATAACTTTTGAACCGCTCACCACAGAGACTTCTAGTCTTCACCAATCGACTCAGCTTCCCAAAATTAGTCGGAAACCGTATATAATATTCCCTGAGAAGCTTTCAGTTAAGAAACACCATCGATTCGGGAAGTCTAGACCGCGGAAACGACGAAATGCGAGAAAATCGATTTTTTTAAAATCGATATTTTTGGAGTCACAGCAAAATTTAAAAACGTTTCTGAAAGCATTTTTGCTGTTGATTACATATATAGAAACTATATTTCGCTATCTCTTTCGGTTTACTTTCGCCTGCAAAAATTGAAGAAATTTTTATGAAATTTCGACACTCTAGTGGAGATCTCGGAAAGTCGTGAATTTCCAGCGGACAGTCTTAGTGTGTCCACAGGAAAATAACCTTCTGAAAACGATGCCGCAATCCGTTTTTAATTATCTGCAACCGTTTCCGAGATATCTACTTAGCAAAGCGAGAATCGGGTAAATTTCAGTTTGAAATTTATCGACGAATTATTGAATATTTCCGGACAATTTATACATCAACTTGTTCGTCTTGTCGTGCAGTTTCTGTGTGCCAAAAATGATTTCGCTGCTCTTTTCCGTTTTCGAAAAAATCGAGAAAAACCGAAAAAGCATATATTTTTCGAACGAAATGATTTTTGTCGAAATTTTTTTTGCAAATTTTTTTCGTGATTTTTTTTTGGTTACACGAAGGAAATTGAAGTACTGAAAACGGTTTTCCACTTTATTTCATACTGTTTTTAGTTGAAGGATTGAATTTTATCCCTTTCGAGCGAATGTGCACAATTTCGACAACTTTTTGACAACTTTTCGACAACAAACAAAATTGACAACTTTTCGCCCTAGTTACAAAAAATACCATTTTACAATTGAAGGGCACAGGGGAAAAACCACACATGTCCACCTAAATTTGTTTTGAGAAAAACGAAATTTAAAGTTTAAAGTTGCGTATCCAATATTCTAGAAAGTATAAACTAGTTTTAAAAAAGCAAACTGTTTCTAAATATTATTGTTTACTGATATGTAAAATTGTGTATCTTAGAAATATTAAAACTTAATTAAAAAGAGTTTATAACGTCTCGAAACACCTTTTTCTGTAGGGAAAAACCACGGAAGTCCAACTTATAATCCACGAAAGTCCAAATTAAATACCAATAATTTTGAACTGTGTTCAACACTGGTTATGCCCGAAGTTCAAAAATTATCGTATTCTACATACCTTATTCTACATATAATATTTTCTAATCAAATTCTACATAATCGACCTTTCTTTACAACAATGATTTGTTGTTGTTTTTATTTTGCATAAACTTTGTTTAGGGTGCCTTGAACCAGCACCCTTTCAAAATCAGTTTTTTTTCAAAAGATTGAAATAAGACAAAAAAACATCATAATTAAGTTTTTTTGTATTTTAACAGAAATTTATTCAATGTGAAAGTTTTTGACTTGCTTCAATATTTTCGATATTTAATTTAGCATTAAAAAACGAAGTATCTGTTTATTATACATATAATAATTTTACAAGGAACTGCTTGAGATTTACTTCTTTTTTGATATGGGTAACGGGCCATTGCAGGAATTGGTCAGTTCAACTGGACGTTGTTGTTGTGTTTGTCTCTTTTTGTTTCTCCGAGTTGAAGACTCCCAATTTATACTAGAATCTTTATATTCACTAAAATAGTTGCTTCTGTGCGCTACTTTTGGCGAGGAAGTGATTTTCAAACACCGTATATTCCTTGTAGGGAAGGGGCATTTTTATATACATCGGGTTCAAAAACCACCACATGATTTGAACAGAACTTGAGTGCACTCAACGACATTTAATGGTGTTAGATTTATTCTGTTACTTTGAAGAACATCCCTCCACTCCGATGGAACTTCTACGTAGCTTGTTTGGTCAATTAATCCCATATCTTTATCACGTTCAAGGTATGAATGACCTCTCATTGGAAATAATACCTTAAGACAATCATACCTCTTCTTCTTGAGACTGAGGTTGCGATGTGCATCACCGCACCTGCTCCTGCGCGACATGGACTACCGAGTAGGGTTTGGGAATACCCGGTCTTTTTAGACTCGGCGAGTCCGAGTCGAGTCCGAGTCCGATTTTTCGGGTCCGGTTCCGGGTCCGGGTCTAATCTGTCTCGCAATTTAAACAAAAACACGAAATGATTTTTCATTTTCACGCATATGGTAAAGCAAGCGATACTGTATGAACTTGCCGATTACGTTAAAGTGGCACTTAGATAAACAAGGGATTTGGAGAATGTTATGCTAAATAGGTAAATAAAACAAAACTCCACAAGAGGACGGAAAGGCCGAAAAAAACCGGAAGGCAAATGGATGAATTCCCTTCTAAATTGACTAAGGTTAATTCAACTTGTCCGTATTCTTCGACATCATAGACGCTCTCATCGGAATAATAATTTTCATCTTGATCATCATCAATGCCATCTAGGTCATCTTAATCCTCATGGACCTTTCCTGTTGCAAGCCGGTAATATTTTTCATTTTTTATACTACATCACAAACATATAAGTGTATAGTGTGATTCAAACAGAAATTATAAAGACTAGAAGATTCTCGTCCAAATTTCATCATTACACTTGCTCCGACGCCGGTTGAGCCAACTATACGTTTATAAATTTTATATTTGATGTGTTTAAGTGTGGTTCTACTTTTTCGACAAATTGTATTGCAGTACATGAGATAAAAATTCTAAATAAACCCAGATTATACACTTCAGAGTCAATTCAATGCAAATTGATAATTAGATATGTTCGAATTTTCATACTCGTCCATTCATCAAGTGTAATGCTAAATCGTCGATCTTCTTTACGACGCGGTGTACTAGACAATTCCAAACATTCAAGACCCGAGACTCGTCGAGTCTTAGATCGGGTATTTACCCTTGGACTCGTCGAGTCCGGGTCCGGGTACTCGGACCCGAAAAACCCTACTACCGAGGTTCTTTCATAATATTCAGGACTTACGTTGTTTTTCCCCTGGATACCTATTTTATAATGTCAGTTTTATAGGGTCTAGCGTGCTTTTTTCGCAATCTTATACAGTGGAATATAAAGTACACTTTTAATACTTAAAACAAATGGCAGTATCAGTTTAATATTGACAAAAAATGGACTTCCGTGGGTTTTCCACTGTACTCTTCAATTGTTATATTAATAAAAACTAATTTAGCCTTGCGAATATTTACTGACAAATATACCCTACATATATATTCTATTCTAAATATACCCTACAACTAATTCCTATATTTTACGGACTCATTTAAATATAGGGGTAAACAGTACAGTGATCGGTCATTTTAGAAATCGAACAATGAAAACAATAAATTGCATGCTTGTATAAAATGAATTTACGAATTATTATAGTGCTAGTAATTGTAAAAAACGTCACTTTTCTATATAAAGATATAAGATTGTTTAGTGGATTTACAGTAATTAGTCAACGCTTTATAATAAATAAAAGTAATTTGAAAATATGAAAAACTATTATGAACTAGTGATCACTCCAGTGATGAACACTCCAGTGATCTAATAAAAGAAAAATATTTAATTATTGTTTAAAAAAAACAATTTAAACATAATTTTATAATTATTCATTTAATTGCCACCAATATTTTCTTAATCCTCAATCAACTCTATGATTTTTTCCGCCAGTTTTTTTTTTCTAAAGTTTTCTGTTTTTCATTTTGTTTATCTTTTTCTTTTTATTTTTTTTTTCGAATTGGTAAAACCATCCTACGTTATAGATAATCATACAAACTTAAAACAATCGGAACACAGCCTGAATATATAAATATATTCAACCTTTCTGGAGCTATATACAATTACCGAGTCTTTTTAGGACTAGCAAAACAAATCTCATGTGAAATTTGTCAGTTATTTAATAGCTTTCAGTCCAAAAACCTTCGTGACACTACAAAAACCATAAATATAATATTGTTTTTAAGATGTCTTTCCATTAAGTTTGAAATTGCCGTGATCAATTTCATAAACATTTTGTGCCCCACGAGGGGCTATTATGTTTTTCATTTTTGGACATACCATAAAATAAGTTTCATCACCATTGGAAACAAGAGTCGGATCTTTTAATATGTTTAAATATTTAATTTTTGATAAATAATCATATATTTCACTCAACAATTTTTTAATATTACTCTCACTTACACAAGAGCTGGCTTTAGTTGTTCTTTCTGGAAATCTTTCAATAAGAATCGGATTCCTTTCAAGAAAGGCTTTATGCCACCCATTTCCTAGAACATTGTCACAAAAAGGATTTTTTATTTTACTTTGATCCAAATACTCTTTGACAATAGCTAGTATATTGATCTCTAGGAAATCCTCTTCGTTGACAATCAATTATCCAACGTACTAGGTCCTCTTCTGCATTGCATCCTAATACAGGAGACGGACCTGTAGTAGATTTGATGAATGCATCACTAATTCTAAATTGAATTGTTGGTTTGGGAATACCATACTTTTTTGAAGCTGTGCATTGTGACATCCCATTTTAAACTGCATTAATAGCATCTTCAATTTGATTATCTGTATATTTTTTTATAAAACTAGTAAATAACTAGAATATTTCACACGAGATTTGTTTTGGTAGTCCTAAAAAGACTCAGTAATTGTTATAAAGCTGCGGAAAGGTTGGATATATTTATATATTCAGGCTGTGTTCCGATTGTTTTAAGATTGTACCTTTTCTTACGATTGTCATTTTATGTATATTAACACTAGCGTATTTAACCTAGAAATAAATAAATTAGTATTTTCACTAACTACAATAACAAATACATAAATAAATTCAAGTGAAATAGATTTTTCATTTTTAATTGCCTAAAAATTGTACTCTAGGAATAACTGTCACATAGTTACTCTAACGTCAAAATACTAATTGGTCAGATGATCTATCACTATAAAAACTGTTTATCGTCCGATATTTATTGTCTTATCATATTTTACACAGTCAATACTTTATTTTTATCAAAAAACTTTTTATTTCGATAATTTAAACCTGTATTCATTTACAAATGCCAAAAATCAGCACAAAAATCGTTATTAAATCATGAAAATATCTAGAAATAGTAAGGTTACTTTTTGTACATTTCTATCTAAAATGACGTAAATCTCGGACTACTCATTTTATTAATTAAATACACACATGAAACTTTAAGTTATAACAAAGTTATGGGTTGTATCCAATACAGAAAAGAATATAGAATTTTCTTCTGTTAATAAACAATTACGTCACCAAAAGATTGTCTTATAGTTATAGTTTTCAAATTATGACCAATCACTACCTACTGACCAACAACTGTACTATTTACCCCTAGTTACGTTACTATTAATGTTTTTTTTATAAAAGTATTTGCTTCAAGTTAATGTGTTTATGGTCCCATCGAAATTTATTAGTTTGCTTACTTTTGCCTATTCTTCGTATAACTAATGAGCGTTTAAATTACTATTAATATGTTTTATGATTCCTATATAATTGCATTAAGGGGGGAAACCACATTAGAATGCTGTTTGATACTGATTTTTTAGGTTTTTTTTTTTGTGAGAAAAAATAACTAGAATTTAATCAAATTTTGACATCATTTCATTCATATTTCGAACAATTTCTGTTAATTTTTTTGAATAATTTCAGCCAAAAATAAAAAATGTTGTGATGTCGGATGATGAAAACGGTGTGATGTCCGCCGAAGGTTGTAAGTATAGTTTTCCAATTGCGTGCAATGTAGCTATTTCGATTTTCATGTGAAATCAAAAAGGTTTTGATTTTACATTAATAACTTATTTTCTAAGAATATGAACCTCAATATCAGGCCTTCGTAGGCGAAAAAACTGAAAACTAAAACAATTTTTCTTCGATTTTCACGATTTTTTTCTTTAATTATGCAAGGAAAAATTCCCTCAAAATCATGATATCATCTCACAAGTTGGTTCATATAATTCGGAATTTTATCAAAAGAATCATACTATCAATTTTCATAATGATCGGTTCTACATTTTTTGAGTTAGATTGCACGCAAATGTGAAAAAAGTCATTTCGAGATAAACGAGGTAATGCTCCGCTCGAGCCTGTAGCCTGTACCCGATGTGCACTCGGTTCTGTGCTCATAAAATCTAAACGAATGCGAATTTCGATTTGATATTTTGACAGCGTATTCTTGGATAGTTAAGCTAACGATTTATGCAATAAAAAAAATCGGAATTTTTGAACATCCTAATGTGGTTTCCCCCCTTATATTAATATCTTCTAGTTTTATTTTTATATAGAATTTTTTTTTATATTTAGAAAACAAACTTCCAACTAAAACAGTAAAAATACTATAATACAATACTGTTCGTACAATTGTAGGTTATCAGATATTTTAACGATTGTGTAAATAAAAGCGATAAATGAGATATCTCACTTAATTATTACCAGTTTCTAAATGTAAAGAATGCGGTTTTGAACTTTGGGGGCGCGTCTGTTTACTATTGTAATCTAATTAAATATAATCGACGCAATTGGCCCAAACCAACATCAATAAAAAATAATTCTGCTTCATGACGTTGCGTTAGAGCGTTTTAATTTATCAGATAAATACGCATGGGTGTATTAAGAATTAATTTTTTTTTAAATCAATAAAAACCTTTGTTACCCTAAGGTGTAAAGGTACTAATCACAATAACCTAATATTAAATTTATATCCAAATAATATTTTATATCCTAATTTATATCCTAATATAATATTTAATATCCTAATAAGTATTAAATGAAATTGGAACGGGAAGCTTACTGGAATAACATCGCGGCTGACATGGAAGAAGCAGCGTCAAGGCATGAGTACCGGACGCTGTACCAGACAATCCGACGGTTAAGTGGCAAAACAACATCAACAAATGACAATATCAAAAAATTGGATGGAACTTTCGTGACCTCTCCTCAGGAACGTCTACAGCGGTGGAGAGAATTCTTTCATCAGCTGTACAACCACAATCCGCCAGTAGGTCCAGCACCCGAACTGCCGATTATTGAGCAGCCGATAAATCAGTTTCCCGATACTGAACCAACAATCAATGAGGTGAAGACGGCAATAAAATCCCTGAAAAATGGTAAAGCGCCGGGAGGAGATCAAGTAACTGCCGAAATGATCAAACCCCCGGCTTTGACGTCTTATTACATCAACTTCACGTTCTCACAGTGCATATATGGCATTCAGATTGTGTTCCATCCGTGTGGAAGAAAGCGATTGTTGTGCCTATTTTGAAGAAAGGCGACAGTCGGGAATGCAAGAATTACCGTGGTATTAGCCTCCTCTCGATCGTCGGCAAAGTATTTATGAAAATCATACAATCAAGACTACAGAAACATCGAGAGCAAACAAGCCGGGAAGAACAAGCTGGATTTCGACCACATCGAGGATGCATCGATCAGATATTTGCTCTCCGTCAGCTAATGGAAGAAAGAATTCGATGTGGCAAACGAACTGTCATCGTCTTCATCGATTTCAAATCTGCTTTTGATTGCATCGATTGGACAAGCTTGTGGGAAGCCCTGAAGATCGAACACGTGCCACTGAAAATCATTCAACTTCTTCAAGCATCGTACGACGGCTCAACCAGCAATGTTCGTATCCGAAACGACATGTCTGAGGAATTCCCGATTCGAACCGGAGTCCGGCAAGGAGACGTGGCCTCGCCGCTCCTTTTTAACATTGTGATCGACACGATTATGCGAAAAGCGTTTGATGGGCGACGCGGAGTTCGATATGATGACAAAAACTTCCTAACCGATCTGATGTTCGCCGATGACAGTGCGGTTTTCGCCAACACAGATGCCGAAGCAACAGACACCTTGTATGACATTTCCCGCATTGCCCAGTCATACGGACTGAGAATCAATGCGGATAAGACCAAAGTGCTTACAACGGATGGATCTGAAGCCAGAGTTTACCTCGATGGAACCACAATCGAGCAGGTACCACAGTTCAAATATTTGGGATCACTGGTTGTGGAGAAGAAAGTAGCTTCGACAGCCGAAGTTCACAGCCGGATAGGCCAGGCAACAGCAACGTTTGCTTCACTCAAGTGGTGCATATGGAAGGGAACGAATATTACCATCAAAACCAAAATACGCCTATACCGGACGCTGATCCTCCCAATTCTTCTTTATGGATCGGAAACATGGACATTACTCAAACCAGACCTTAACAAGCTCGAGGCCTTCCAAATGCGATGCCTGAGACAGATTCTCTGCGTCTCACTCCTCAACCACCTCCGAAATGAGACAATCAGAGAAAGGTGCGACCAACAGACACCGATTGTTGAGGAAATTCAAAAACGCCGATTACGATGGTTCGGCCACATCTGTAGGATGGGCGACAATCGAGTACCGCACAAACTCCTATGGAAAAAACGACCTCTTGATTGGAGAACACAAAAACAAGCACCGAAGACCACATGGTTGAAACACGTAGAGAACGATTTAAAAAACCAGCGAATAACAACAGCTGAGGCAAGAACCGTTGCAACTGATCGATTAGCATGGAAGCGTATAGTGAATGGAGCACGGAATCTAGCGGCACCAACAGCAGCGTACTGGCTACGAGGTCGAGAACGAGGGTAAGTATCAAAATTAGACAGGACCTTGGATAGGCAAAAGTAAACAGGACCTTGTATAAGCAAAACTAGACAGGACATGAATAGGTTTAACTAAACATGACCTTCGGATGCAAGGGAACAAGAAGATGAGAAGAACACGTGGAAGATGAGACAGAACATGCAGATGCTCCTGGGTGTACTGTTAAAAATTGGCAAAAATTAGATAATCTGCCTTTAGTCGGATAATCTAAAATTAGATAATCTGCCTAAAGTCGTTTTAACGTCTGCTACGTTTATCGATAATAAAATTGTCCAAGCCAATATACGTACTTATTTGTAACCTTCTAACATGGGCCAAGTCTTTCAGTTCAAAATCTCAACAGTTAATAGTGTCCATGTCTAGTCACTCATTTTTGCCAATTTTTGACTAGCTCATTTTCAAAGATAACTTGTGAAGTTATATAAATCTACACACTTAACACGACTCGAGTTTCGACTGGTGAAGGTTTTTTTCAAGTGAAAGAAAAATAAAGCTATTTTTTATCAAAGGAAAACTGAATGAATAACCTAATAAATCATAATGAGATGGCAGAAAGACCTTATGGCCGATAGACATTTGTTCCTTTTGGTGACAATAAAGATTATTATTATTATAATAATGAGGTGTTGCATAGTTCATATACCTACTTTTTCTCAGGAAATTAAGGCAAGAACTCCTTTGGTTCGACCCAAGAAACATTGTGTCGCGACCCATAGGTTAAGAACCACTGGTGTAGCTAATAATATAATTATTCTTAATTATTTTTAAAACCTTTACGTCTTTTATACAGCCATAAACAATCTATTTTTATGGATTTAAGTCCTTTTATTTTATTTAAATTTTAAATACATTTAGTTGTTTTTCGATTTATTTATGGCTGGAAATTTCCAAGCCTTATGTAGCTTATCCTCATGTCTAGGCCATATTGTTGGATACTTAAGTTATTTGCTAGTTGTTAATCTACTTATAATTGTAAATGTATTGTGTAGATATTTCCCATAATAATGTTTTTTGGGTCATTTTGCTGATCAGCTTATATATTTCATAAGTTACCTGATGGGATAGTTTTTTGTCTGCATTTTAATCCTATAATTACAAAATAATTTGTGGAAATATTTGTAAATCCCATTTGTAAATTGCCCATCCAGGTAGAAAGTCTTGCACCTTTCTCCCCTTCCCTGCATAGTCTGCGAAGTGCAGGACTTGCTAATTATCCCGCCTTCTAATCACATTCCTGTTTCACTATTCGTTGCCGAATTTTCCTACCCCTGATTTTCCTACCTTGTAGGTGTAACTCCTTGATTTATTTTAGCATAAAATAGATTGTGTTATCTCTTTTAAGGCGAGTTATTCGAGTTATTCAAGTTTCATACTTTGTAGCGCACAGCCTCATTTTGTTTTAAGTTAAGTTTAAGAATAAAATCGAGTAAAATTTACAATCGTGTCTCTTTTAATATAAGAATTACTTATATTCTTAACTCAATTCAACCAATCACTTAATTCTTTCTACTACATCACAAAGACTTTTTGGTGCAAATATAACATTAATTTGCACGTAACATCTCAACTCGCGGTAAACTAATCGCGAGTCGTAAAATTGGTCCTTCGAAAGGCGGATAACATTATAAAAATATTAGTAGATACGTAGGTAATATAGAAAATTACAAAACAAAATACCCAATAATCATCAGTTATAACGAAAATTGAATAGCGAGAAATGTAAAACAATTAACCACTATGTCAGTACATAAGAAAGTCCCGAAGCAATTTCATTACAAAATTCCGAATCCGAAGTGAATGTCACATCGCAAAGCTAAAATTACCCGGCGACAAAGATTTTCCCGCTTCTGACGTACATTTAATAGGTCAAAGAATTCTCCACACGCATATTTAGTACAGACGGACCATCCGTCACATGAATGAAAATAACAATATATAAAAATAAAATTAGCTTATATAAATACGTTACTAATTAACCAAACATACTATAAATAGATATTAGATGATAAATGCTTAATATATAAATAGAAATAATATTCCAATTGTGGTATCTATCATGGACGTAGCCAAGGGGGGGGGGCTGTTTAATATGAATAACATAAATATTATATTGAAATCAGGAGGGACGAGTAGAGACGACTATCTTTAAGAGAGCATGGTAGATGTGTAGTTTAGGAACCCTTGTGTACCAGTTTTAGAATGTAAATTGGTGCATTTCTGCAAAAACCCCCCCGAAACTAAACCCTGGCTACCGTACTAAACCAGTGGTATATATCTATACTCGTACCGGCGAGAGAATGCATCTCGTCTCGACGATTTTAGCATTGTCCTGCGCATACCCCCACTTTATTTCGAGTGCGCGGTGTTTAGTTGTACGTATGGCCAAGGCCGCACTACGGCTAAACCGCCGCGGTTTTAACCGCGTGATTTTATGACATTTTATTTATCAGCGTTTTGGAGGTTATAGCGGTTATCGCTCGCGGAAAAAAACCGTAGTGCGGCCTCGGCGTATTTGAGAAACTGAAACATATTTCAACTAAAACTAATCTGCGCATACCTCGGCGCACCCCTTGCCGCTCATACCTCGACGCAGTACAGCTGCATTCTCTCGCCGGTTCTGAGTAAAGTTATTTCACTTTTGCACAAAATATTTAGCAGTCGGAATGGTCCGAAATTTAAAATACAAAGTTGTAAGAAATTTAAAATTGTTACCTTAACGAGTTCTTTGAGACGTTCTCTGGTGTACACGCTTCCGATTTCTTCTCCTAGTAACACGTCCAGCAGTTTGGATACGGGGTAGGAGAGTGGAAAAGTAATAGCCATCACTAATTTCGTCACCCAAATGGTTTTAGCACCGATGGCCAATCCGTGTCGCGAGCAAACGGCCTGCGGCGTAATCTCACCGAACATGACGATAGCTATCGTCGAACAAACGACGGCTATGACACCGGACGTCAAATCATCCAGCAAAATTGTAAACGTCGAGTTCACCAGAACGTTTCCCAACAAGATACTGCACAGTAAATAGTTACCGTGATTTCTAACCGGTTGAATCTTCTTCGCGTACTGCCTCTCCTTGGCCGTTCCCGTATTGCACAAAATCTTCAACTCTGTTCTGTCCAGGGACATCAGGCCTAAATTTAAGCCGGAAAACAGCGCGGAGAAACACAGGCACACACAGATTATAAGAAGCGCCGCCCACAAGGGCACCAATTTCTCGAAACTGTTCACACATATCCATGGTTCACTACCCTGGTGCACAAAAGGTTTACTCTCCGACACTTTCTCCGAGATCGTCGTCGTATTACTCTCTTTAATACAAATGTAGAAGGGGCCATCGTTTGCGGGCGGCGGCAAGCGAATGGAAACCTGAACGGAATCTCCCCTCAACGAATCTTTGATTATCTATTGGAACAAAGAAATAAACATTAATTCAAATTAAATATAAATCAGCATTGCGTTTAGTCACTCATGAATTACAGAAAGATATGTAAGTTTAAACTTCGTACCCTCCTGTGATTTTAAAGTCACATAAGTTATCTTGTAATTCTAATAAATATCCATGGCTCTACAACCCGGGGTGGGTTTTGGCCACCTCAACAATTCTACTCCATTCTCTCTGATCCTGAGTGGCTTCTTCCACAGGGTTTGAAGGTCCTTGCGGATATCATCTCGCCATCGAAGCTTTGGGCGCCCCAGTGGTCTTTTGTTGTTAGGGGTTTCTTCCCAGACCATTTTAACTAGCCTTGAGTCATTATTCCTCTGGACATATCCCAGTCATCTTAATCTGTTTGACTTGATTTCTTGTACTATACTTGGGCTATTATATAGTTCATATACCTCGTTGTTCGTGCGCATCCTATACCGCAATCAGACTGCTCCAAATATTTTCCTAAGAATTTTTCTTTCAAAACGATTGAGTAGTAACGTGTCTTCTACGGTCATGGCCCATATTTCGCTAGCGTAAGTTACCACTGGTCTTATAATAGTTTTATATTTATTTTTGTTTGTCTGGTCAGGATTCTTGATCGTAATAATTGCTGGGTTGCGTAGTAGGTTGCCCAGCTTTTCATCCATTCAAGTGGTTCATCTTATTAAAGAAAAATTGAGGACTTCAGACTTTATAAGATGTTACCCACTAACAAAAGAACGTTACAACCCCTCTAACCTGTCGTTTAAAATTGGCGTGAGGAAAAAAGCCTAATCTACGGCTTATTCGAAAGCAACCTCTGGCCTACTGGAGTTCTCGTAAATTGGTCTGCAGCATCTCCGCCGAAATTACCTTCCCCGCCGCAATTACCATCTCCGCCTCAATTGCCATCTCAGCGTAATCCTTAAATTGACTCCCACCAGACTAGGCAGGTCATTTTCACTAGCCAAGGTAATCCCAATGAACTCTACAGAGACCATCTCCTACAACAACAAACGAGCCACCGAGACTGTTACTACGATCACATCTGACAAGCAGGCTATTGCCGCTTGCAAATCAAATGTTCTAGCTAACAGTTCCTCGATAATATTTTCCAGCCCTATTAGGCCTAGTGACCCACAAACTTTATTGGACCCCATGACTCAAAACAAAAAAATCTAGTGGAGATAATCGATACACCTTGTCAAGACTGAGGGAACCTATCATCATGAGAGCAGTTAAGTTATACCTTGCGTACCTTCATGACCAACCCGCCACTGTGTGTTACGATAGATTCACCAACACCAGCATAAAAGTGCTTCTAGCGTCAGAAGGCCTCCCAATAGAACTAAAAGCCCTTCGTGCCATCTTCTTTAGTTTTCACGAAGCTTATGGCATATCTACCTCCGATGTGGAAGCCGACCTCTCCGCCTATAGGTCCTACGTCTCTTCCGAAAGAATCATAAACCTCCGAAAAGTCAGGGATAGTCAAAAAAAAATATTTTTCCTGTAACTCGCCGAAAAGAAATTTTTAATTAATAATTTGACGTGTTCGGAAAACCAAACGTTTTCCAAACCTACCAACAGCAAGCTTAGCATGATTCTGTTAAATATACAATCTTTAAGATACAAAACAGATGAACTGTTTCTGTTATTAGAAGAAATGAGCTTTCCTGAAATAGTATGTATAACGGAACATTGGTTAAAAGTAGGCGAACCGGTATTTATTGAAAAGTACATCACTGTTGCTCGGTTTAATGGAAGAGACTGAGCTCATGGAGGAACTTTAATACTTTCAACTAAGGGTGTTTTTTCTCCGATTTCGAACTTTGACTCCCCATTAGTTGAGAAAGTCTTTGAATTTTCGCTAGTGCATAGCCTACTTTTCGATCTCTATATAATATCACCTAGTTTAGCAGATAGTTCATCTTTTTTACAGAACCTTCTAAGCTTGCTCGATGCTTTACCTATTAAAAGCAGAAAAATTTTATGTGGCGATTTTAACATTGACTTCGCTAATGTGTGTGCTGTTCAGAAATCTTTGATATCCATTTTTGATTCCTTTGGGCTTCAAATGCATGTCGAGTCACCCACCAGAATCTCAAAAACTACAGCTAGCACCATTGACTACGTTGTGTCTAACCTACCACCTAACGATGTAGAATCTATAGTTATTTGCTCTGGCTTCTCGGATCATGAAGCAATTTTGACCAACTTTTCTCTAGGAAAAAAAAACAAAACCCACATCCCACCGCCTGGGTAGAATTTATTCAACGAAGAACTTTGTAAATTTTCGAAATAAATGTAAATCCATTGATTGGAACTTTCCTTCCGGGGAGGTAGACATTAACTTCTCAGATTTTTTAATGAAAGTTTCATGTGCTAGTAATTCAGCGTTCCCCCTAACTCCCATTAAGCCCAAGCGTCATAAACCTTGGACTACAGAAATTAGAACAGCTTCCAAAAACATGCGCTCTTTGCTGTACATTAAAAAGTTCACGGTCATCCCTAAGGTCCTCAAGTACATCTCGCAATACCGTACTTTACACATCAAAATCATCAAACTGGCAAAAAAAGTTTACTTTCAAATTCGCCTCTCAACTACTAGTAATGTCGCTAGAGAGGTGAATGATCTGAGAAATAAGCCTCGTTCACCTAAACCAAACTTATCCTGATCCAAATGATTTGAACAATTATTTCGTAAATGTAGCCAAAAATATAACAACTAATATATCTTCAAATTGCGACCCCCTTTCCTTCCTCCCTGCCTCTAATTTGAATTCCAGTAGTTTCCTGTTGACAACTCGGAACTATCACAAGCCATTACAGCTATAACAAGTAAGTCTACATGCAGCACTGATGGTCTACCGGTTAAAGTATTTCTAAACCTTCCTCTTGAAGCAATGAACGCCCTGTCCCATCTAATCAACCAATTTTTCGAAAAGGGTGATTTCCCCCAGTGCCTCAAGACAGCAATCATTATCCCTCTACATAAAAGTGGTGATAAAGACAGCTGCTGCAACTACAGACCAATCGCCTTACTACCTGCTCTATCAAAGATCATAGAGAGGCTCGTCAAGGTACGCTTGATGGCTTTCCTGACCAAATATAGCATCATAACATCGAATCAGTTCGGATTCTTATCCAGTAAAAGTTCGAGTGATACAATATTCTCTGTTCTTAGTGATATCTACCACAATCTTAACAACAAGTTTTTTTTGTGACATTGCCAAAGCCTTCGATTGTGTGAACCATGAGATTCTACTAAAAAAAACTGCACTCTTATGGAATTCGGGGAACTCCTCAGGAATGGTTCAAATCCCATCTTGGCAATAGAAGGCAGTTCGTCAGGGTAAATGACTACTCTTCCTCCTGCAGAGCGGTGTATGTTGGTGTCCCTCAAGGTTCCGTTCTAGGTCCAATTCTCTTCCTAGTATTTATCAACGATATAACTAATCTAAATATCAGCGGAAAAATTTGTCTCTTTGCCGATGATACTAGTATCACATGGTCCAAACCTAACCTGCCGCTTCTCCACTCTACAATATCTAATGACCTTGCATGTATTAAGTCATGGTACGATTCTAACTGTCTAGAATTAAGTACTAAGAAAACTGTAGTCCTATCTTATAAAGGTACTCTCCCGCCTCTTATATTAGACAACAACGTCATTAACTCTGTTGACTCTGTTAGATTTCTGGGCCTCAACATTGACAATTCACTCAAATGGACCTCGCATGTGGAGCTCTTAACCAAGAAGCTGTCTTCTGCTTGCTTCGCAATTAGGTCTATTTCCAGAGAGCTAAATCTCCATACTTCCAGATCTTCTTATTTCGCTCTTTTCGAATCACACCTGCGATATGGCCTTCCGTTCTGGGGTCACTCCAACCTTCTCCAACTTGAATCTTTATTCAAGCTACAAAAGAGAGCTATTCGCTATATGTTTGGTTTCAGTAGTAGAGCCCATTGTCAACCCTACCTTAAGAATTTCAAAATTTTAACTCTCCCTTCATTATTTATCCTGGAATCCGTTAGCTTAATGCATAAGCACATTCGTGCTTTACTGGAGAGACCACAACACAAACACAGTACAAGGAACTTGGATCAGAATATTTATCTACCCTTTCCTAGATCAGAACTGATAACAAAATCTATATTCTACAACGCGAAAAAAATGTTCAATCATTTACCTATCCACCTAAAATCAATCACCAATAACTCCAAATTGAGTTCCGCCGTCAAGTCATATTTCCTAGAACGACCTTACTACACTACGGCAGAATTCTTCGGTGATCACTAGTTTTTGGACTGCAAACACACCTATTAGCCTCAGCTAGCCTATTGTTATTTATTTAATTGTTTATTTATTTTTTTCTTTATTTATTTCCTTATTTTTTTTTCTTACGAATGTATGCATTTATGTATGTATGTACTTTCTTGATGCTTTGTTTTAGTTTTTAAGTGACTTATTTATTTATTTTGCCTGTGCTTTGTCCACAGAAATCATGTATTTCTATTGACAATAAAGCAATATATTATATTACTTTAACGTTGTTATCTGATGTTATTAATGCCCCTAGGTATCGAAAAGACTGTACGTCCTCGAAGTTGTTGCTCGATCTTGTCGAATTCGATCTCGTCTTGTGTTTGGTGTCATATGCATATACTTCGTTTTCTCCTCGTTGACTTTCAATCCCATCTTTTTTGCCTCTTTTTCGAGTTTTATAAAGGCTTCCTTCACGCTAATTGTATTTCTTCCCACAACATCTAGATCATCTGCATACGCTAGAATCAGTCTGGGTCCGTTATTTTCGAAGATGCTCATACCTAGTTCGGTTCGTCTTATCGCCTTCTCTAAGGCTAGGTTAAACAAAGCCGGCGACAGTGCATCATCCCTTTGTTTAAGGCCAAATATTTCGCTGTATTGACCTTCTATTTTAATTGTACCATATGATCGTTCAACGCATACTTTAATCATTCTCGTGAGTTTGCTGGGTATTCCAAGCTCTTCTAGTGCTGACCATAAGCTTGCTCTGAATATACTATCATACGCCTGTTTAAAGTCTAGGAATAGATTGTGCAAATCTCTATCGAATTCCCAGCATTTTTCTAACAGTTGTCTTAACGTAAATAGCTGGTCTGTTTCCTTCTAAATCCACTTTGGTATTCTCCAACTATTTCTTCTGCATACGATGTTATTCGGTTAATAATTGTGTTGGACAGAACTTTATATGATGTGTTAAGGAGTGTAATAGTTGTTGCATGACATTCTATTTCCCTTCTTATGTATAGGTATAATAACTCCTTCGTTCCAGTTCTTTGGAATCGATTTCTGTTCCCATATTTTTCAGCTGGTTTCCTTCTGGCATTCCGCGGGGATTCCATCTCTTCCTGCTGCGTTATTATTTTTTAGCTCTTTAATGGCTTGAGCTGTTTCTTCTCTAGATGGTGGATCAACTCAGGCTTCAACGCTGTGTCGTTTATCCTCTTTTTGATATGTCGGGTCTTCTATATTGAGTAAGTTGTGAAAGTATTCTTTCCAGGTATTGAGGATCTCATGTTTACTAGTCATAAGTTCGCCATCATCATTGTAGAGGTTCTTGGGCGAAATCCTTTTTTATGTATGTTCACTTGCTTATAGAATTTTCTTGTGTTTCCATGTGTTCTAGCTCGTTCCACTCCATGTAGCAGTTCATTATGCCATTCTCTCTCCTTTTTTCTCATAACTTTTCGCATTTTGTTTCTTAGGTTATGGAACTTATTTCTATTTTCAACCGATGGATTTTGTAACATCTTGATACTTTTCCCCATTAAGTCTGTGACAATCTGTGTATCGAAGCACATCTTCTTTTTTTTATTTTGTTTCTCACCAAGGATTTCTTTGTTGGCTTCTTGAATTACTTCCTTTATTGTCTTCCAAGTATCCGCTACTCCTAGGTTCTGAACATGTAATTCTCTGTATGTCTGTTCTATTCTTTGTTGGTACTGATCCTTAACATCTGGTTGTTTTAGCTTTTCGATGTTCCACTGTACTTCTTTCTTGTGGCTTTTCTCTTTCCTTGCAGCTATATATAGCAAATATGATCCGTATCTCCATCAGCTCCCCTGCAACGTTTATTACGTTTGATCCGTGTCTAGTGTCTACCAATACGTGATCTATCTGATTTCTCTTTATACCGTCGTTAGATATCCAAGTATGTTTGTGTATATCTTTACGAGAGAACATTGTTGATTTTATCAGCAGGTTAGTCGAGACTGCAAAGTCGATCAGCCTGGTTCCATTGTCATTAGAAGAAGCATGTAAGCTGTGTCTTCCCAATTGTAGTTGTGATGTTTCTTCTCTTCCTACTTTGGCGTTATAATCTCCTAAAACCAGCAGCATAACTTCCTTTGGTATTTCATTTAGTGTTTGTTCCAGTATTTCATAAAAAGTGTCTTTAGTCCCTTCCTCGGCTACTTCAGTTGGTGCAAGTATTGATACTAGTGATATGTTGTACCATTTTCCACGTAACCGGATCGAGCATATTCTCTCATTTATAGGTTTAAAGGATATTAGTTCACAAATCTTGATCACAAAACTTGTCCCAAATTCGTGCGTGTCCTCTTTTCCGCTATATAGTACTACCGATTTGCTAATCTTAATACTGCCGGAATTTAGCCACCTGATTTCTTGCACTGCTGTTATGTCCATTTTACATTTTTCCAAGACTTCGACAGCCAATTGGGCTGCCCATGGTCTATACCAGCTCAAAACGTTCCAAGTACCTATATTCAAATCCATATTTCGTTTCCGTTGATCAATCCCTTTCCGAGGCTCTTGTTGAGGTTTCATAACAAATAGCTTTTTACTAGATAGGTTGTTAGCCTTATGCTCAACCCTCCTCCTTTATCCAGGCTTGGGACTGGCAACATGGCGGTGGAGCTACTCAATCCACTCCACCACTGCATGCTGGATAAGTTATGCTGGCGGAGACTAATAAATATAGTCGCGAAGAAATGGAGCTATAAAGCGTGTAGAGTACGACAAAGATAGTCGGCTGCATATACATATCAAAAAACTAAATACATATACATAGCTTGTCAATTCATCAGTAGTTCATCAATATATCTTGCAAATGCAAACCGCACGATTTTTTCTCTTCCAGTAAATGAATAAAATCTAAACATGTTTTTGTTGTTGTTTTAATTAGCCTTATCATTCGGCCTATTACGATATAAACAGCGTATTCCAGGTGAACGGGCTGGCCCCGCAAACCTTCAAACACCAGCCCTACAGGAACACGAACAAACAGTACCGCGCAAACAGTACCGCGGAGGATCCACACAGACTGATTCCCAAACCTCTTCGAGCGGTAGCAGCAATAGCCAGCGACAGAATCATCCGCCACCACCGGCTGATAGTCTAAACAACAGTTTAGTTCCGTCTATATTCCGTTAGTTATTATTCGTCAAACTTTCTAGATAATGTACTCAGGGACGTGAAAAACGCAATACCAAGAAGGGATCGTACATTAATCACGTGATGATTTTTAGCAACTTTTTAAGCCCCCCCTTTTAAATCGCGCGCCGCTTTTTGGTTTAAAAATTGCGCGTTCAACGAAAAAATAAATACACGTGATATCTCACTACAACCTCCTCCCTCCTTTCATGTGATATTTCGTGATTCTTCACAAACCCCTTCCCCCTCCTCCCATGTGATATTTCGTGATTCTTCACAACCCCCCCGGCGAGCCTCACGTGATTAATGGACGATCCCAAAGGGGTAGGAATTTTTGGATCAAACTTGGCAGAAATATGTAACTAGTCGAAGATGTGTGGGACATGACGGGTAGAAGACTCAAGCAATTAGCCCATCATCCACAGACACTAGAAGCTCTCCAGCACTAACTACAGATTGCGTGAGATGCAATACCTCAGAGAGAAATCGACAACCTGGTGGAATCCATGCCCAGAATGGTGCGGGAGTGTGAAACTAATAGGAGTGGTCCAACGAATTATTAATAATTTTTTTAAATTATTATTTTAATTTATTAATAATTAAGTTTAATTCCTTTGAAATTTTAATCGATTACTACCTTTAAAATATTTTACTAGTAAAATATTTCTCCCAAGGTCCAAAAATCCTTTGGTCCTTTGGTCCAAAAATTCCTAACCCTTCTTGGTGTTGCATTTGGTGTCACAGTATATATGAGGCGTTGCGAATACGAAAACATTAGGTCATTTTTTTTCACTGATGGAATCGGAACCCTCTCAAGAATCCGCAGGGATGGGTTTCAGGTTGAATTCCCCTTCTTTCCATCTCAAAGTAAGCAGAATGATACTACCCTGCTGGCGGTAAACTACTAAGAATCTGCCATATGCGATCGGATACGAAGGGCGAAAACTACACACCGCTCCCTACCTCCTCATTTTATCCCTCGCACCGCTGGATGATGCAATACTTTATTTACTTTGCTCTTGACGCTTGTTCCGTGCATTTCTTTCTTCTTGTTTCGAATTTTTGAAATTCTTCTTCTTGTTTCGAACAGGCATACTTTGGACCACGCTTGTTCAACTGTTGGGCTTTTGTATTGTCGCATCTACTCCCGTTGTAACTCATTTATCTCTTCTGTCCAGGGGGTACCTTTTCTTCGGGGTTTTTCCTGAAATCCACGTACTTCCTTCAGGGTGCGTCTCACAGACCGTCTGTTTTGGAGAACTGTTATTCTTCTTCTTCTGGGTAACACTACAACCCTTGGTGGGTCTTGGCTACGTTAACGATTTGCCTCCATCGGTCCCAGTCCAACATGGCCTCCTTCCAGTGATATACCTGCATAGTCTGTAGATCTTTTAAAATGTTGCTGGGTTTCCAGTTCCTGGTTTTTTCCTTTCTTGCTGGGTTTCCTTCCCATACTATCTTGATCAGTCGGTCGTCAGGTGCTCTTTGGACATGTCCAGCCCATCTCAGACGCTGGGATTTTATTAATTTGACTATATCCGGGTCCTGGAGTTCTGCAATCGTCCTTATGCGATATTTATCCGTGTTTGGATCCTTGACGAGGCCAACTATTCTTCTCAGGATCTTCCTTTCAGCCCGCTTTAGTAGAAGTTCATTGTGTTTCGTAAAGGTCCAGGTCTCACAATCATAACAGATGATCCGTTTGATTACAGCCTGGTACACCCTAAGCTTTGATACTCTAGACACCGTTTTGGATTGCATGAGGGTTCGAATGGCAAATAAACACATATTGCCACTGTGTATTCGTGTTTTAATCTCTTCGTTGCTGTCGTTGTCTGAGCATATCGTGGCTCTAAGGTACTTAAACTGTCTGACACATTCGAAGTTCTAGGTGTCCATCGTTATATTCTGACCGATTATGTCCCTGGTTGGTTGTTGGGTAATGTACGTGTATTTGGCTTTTTGATCTGTTATTTCCAGCTCTTTAATATCCTTCTCGATTTCTGTCAACCAAATGGTACGAACCTACTTGTCTTGCCAGAAGGTGAACAGACGGTTGGTTAGTCGGTTTGGAGGCAATCTTGCAACGTGACCATAGAAAGTTACCCTTCTTTTCCTTACAAAGTCAGAGAGCCTCTCAATATGTTCGTAGAGCTCAGAGTTATGTCGCCTTCGGAATTCCTTAACTTCCTTTACCGGGCCTAGAATCTTCCTGAGAATTTACCTCTCTCTAATTTCCAATTTCTCTGTCAGACCTCTTCGGTTCAAGGAAAGACACTCCATGACATACAGGGCTTCTGGTCGTAAGACTGATGTGTGTTTAAGTTTCAGGTGTTGTGTGACAGGCATTTCTTCTTGTAGGTGTTCTTAGTCAATAGTCGATAGGCTAGTTCTAACTTGTAAACTCCACTCTGAACTTTGAATATTTTGAATGAAAACACTTTGAATGAAATATGAGCAAATATCCTGTATCCGGTCAGCATAAATTGCTGGCATAAAGCTTCGGTCTTTACCAGTGCTATATGCAGTGATTTTGATTGCATCCAGAAGATAATTTATTCGATCGCCTGATTAGGGCCTTATACATGATTTCCTTTTCTGTTTTGCCTGCTTGAATCCTACTAGCTTAGTACCTTCAGGTAGTTTCAGCAGAAGTACTCCATCGTAAAGTATGTTCCAAAATACTGTGTCCTATTACGGAGCCCTGTGGTACACCACTAGTGACGTGCTCGGCTTGGAGTAAGACACTGCGGTCCTCCAAGTAGTTACGAAACATTCGTAGAAGGTAGGGAGAAATTTTTCTTCTTGTTAACTCTTCCAGGATGTTTTCAGACGGCTGAGTTGAACGCTTTCCAGATATATATCGTTACTAGTGCACATATCTTTCTAGTTCTTTTGGTGCCTGCTTTGGCCTTTTTTGCGATATCCATAACGTGGTTTATGGCATCTCTGGCTGATCTGACCTCAAGGAAGCCGAATTGACTATCTGAGAGGTTTATGCCTTTCTGAAGTTCTTTTTTAAGGCGACTAGTCTACTCCTAGTTGTTCTAGCAGTTTCCTAGCGGGGTCTAGTAAACATATATCCTAACATATCCCATATTGACTTGTAGCCTTTTTTATAAGAACTTCGCCTGTTTCCATCTACTTGGAAACGAAACACTAAGTAAGTTTTTGTTCCAAGCACGAGTACTGAGATGGTTTTTAGTTTGACGAGAGGCAGACCATATGGTCCGGGCGCGTTTTTTTTTGCCACGTTTAGCTCTTCCTCAGTGCATAGCGGAATTTCTCTGACTTGGGGTTGTTCACAGGTTGGTTTTGGATGAGTAGGAAATAGCTCTTTGGCTATTGGCTAATCTCTAGACTTTTGCTCATTGATAGTTGTTGTTTAGTCTGGCGGATGCGCAGGTTCCTCGTAGGTATTTTGTAGGCATCCCCCAAGTATCTTCGTCGATTCTTTGGCAGAGTTTTTCCCAATATGTTTTTTTTTAGAGGTATATTTCTCTACGTAGCTCCTTTTTTGCATTGTGGTATGACCGTTTTATCCTCTATAGACTTTTATAATGCTTTGTCTTTCGGGCGCAGCGTAGGTACCTACTTCTTATAGATACCTACAGATGATTTTCTTTTGGTTGCAATGGTCTCAGTCCACCACCTCAGATGCTTTCTCTCGTGTTCTTTTTGTTCCTTACGGCCATGTAGAGATACTACTCTGAACACCCAAGTTGATCAGTTCCTTGCGCCATTCTCTCATAACCTTTTCAAGGACACAGTTGAAGACAAGTGGGGAAAGTCCATCTCCTTGTCTCACTCCAGTTTTTATATCGAAGCTTTCTGAAAACTCACCTCTAAATTTAACCTTGGAATGAGTGTTGGTCAAAGTTTCTAGGATGAGTCTGCGGGTTTTGTTGTCTAGCTCTAGTTCCTGGAGTACTTTGTTAAGCGTTTCTCTATCAATGAAATTGTAGATCTTGCTAAAATCAACAAAGGTGACAACCACCTTCCGATTTCTCATCTTGGAGTATGCAAGTGCAGTTTTAAGCTTGAGGATCTGTTCAAGACAGGATCGGGTCTTCCTAAAGCCCCCCTGGTATTCTCCCTCAGTTGACTATTCAGCTGAATTTCTGCCCTGGTTTGTAACGCCTTTGAGAGAATCTTGTAATTTACCGGGACCAGAGAAATTCCACGGAAGTTGTTTAGATCAGTAAAATCTCCCTTTTTGTGAAGCGGATGGATCAGAGCAGATTTCCAATCGGGTGGTAATTTCTCTGTTTCCTAGATGTCCTGGATGATCTCGGTTAACTTACACACAGCATTGCTTCCAGCACCATTGCACAGTTCAGCAACGATAGAGTCCTCTCCAAATGCCTTATTATTCTTAAGAAGTTGAATGATCTTCTTCCAATGAAGGGGGCAGCGAGTCTGGGTTTGGTGTGGTTTATTTATAGTCGAAGTCTTCGCTGGGTGGGTCATAGATCAAAGTACTGAGCCAAAAGCCGGTTTGCTTTGTGAGTCTTTGAAGTGGAGGCTTGGCGGAGCGTATATTTTTCTATTCATTTTATCGGTCTGTATTACTATATCTATTCTTATGGAACTATTGCGATATCAAGATATTTACTTACTGAGAAGACGTTTGTCGACGGCAACTGACACGCATCACCGTAGCTCCCTTTGTCTTGCGTAAGCGTAACTAAGGTGTTTGCAGTGAAGCCTTCGCCGAAGAGTCGTACAGTGTACCAACTTCCAGCGAGTAGAAAAGGCACGCCGTCGTCGTCTAAATGAGGCTCTTTCGCAGCCCCGTCCACTCTTAAACCCTTCACTTTTACATTACCTACTTCTAAATCACCGCGTCTCGTTCTGTTCTTAAATCTACAACAAATATTAAAATTAAAAAAATGTTTGTTAAAAATGTACATACTATCTATACGATATAATTTAGGGGGAAAGAAAAAAAACTGCCACGTGTGTGTCGACAACGCGCAATGTAGGGTTCCGTAGTTTCTTACTCTTATGGCTTAAGATTCAAATGTCTAAAAAAATCCATAACCAATAACTTAATCAGATAACATTGATGTTGTCGAGTTTGACGTTCAACATAACCTATAATATATTTCTGTTATACGGCTGCCGCTCGATTTGTTACATTTTATAAGCTGGTGGACTATTACCCGTAGAGCCTCTTTCACCATCCTCAAGTAAAGTGTCGAGTAGGCTTTCCGCCAGTTAAAGTCACCCGTAACTAAATGTGCGAGTTTAACGACGTTCGAGTAGCACTAATCATAAAATTAACCGATCCGTAACTTACTTGCCACGACATCTGCCCATTAGTGGGTTTACTTTACAGATGAAAATTGTCAGTTGTCATTATGTGTAGGTATTTATCATAACGCCAACGATTATTTTAAAATTTATTAATAAAAATGGATTTAATTGATTTGATTTATCATCAATTGGATGAATTAGAACATTCTAGGACGCAACGAGTACCTAGGATTCGTGTATTCAAATTGCGTATTGATTATTTTACGGACCTAGATGAAAGTGATTTTTTTTTGCCACATGTCGTCTATCGAAATATGCAGTAAATCAAGTGCTTAACTTAATAAAACATAAAATAATCTCTAATTCGCAAAGGTACAATTTTAAATTTATATCAAAGTCTGTACATATTTGTATTTAATTTGAAGAAAATTATAAAATAATACAAAAAAAACATTCTTGATCAAAATTCCTTGAAACTAAGCAAGTAACAAACGTGATTTAAAAAAATATATTATTTATTATAACATTGGGATAAATTACTATGTGAATTTTCTATAATACAAGAAAAGAATTAATAATTAAAAGAATAAAATAATTAAAAGAAATAATTCTTTTCTGTAGTTATTTATTTATTGGTAAAACATAATTGCACCAAGGTGTACCAAACCAGACACAAAAACACCACAACTGACAGTTGACAACTATCAATGACGTTTGACGAGTAATAGTGACGTATATTGAACGACTGTGACGTAAATTTGTTACGTCATTCACTTAACCCGTAAGTTGTTACTCGAAGCTTTATTTTCGTTTGTGAAATTGACAAAAGATACTCTTACTTGCAGGTTAACGTTAACTGGGAAGTAACTAATCAACGCTTTACTTAGAAATGATAAAAGGGGCCCGTAAACTAATAAAGCCTACTTATCTGTGATACTTTTCCTTTTAACTTCGTTGTATATACTACTATTGCTATGTTGTTAACTCGAATTTTGAAAAATATGTAGGCCAGGATACAAAATTATATAAAAATAGTAAAATTTGCGTATGAAAACTTTTTTTATAGTGATATACCTGCGATACTTTAAACTTGACCTTCACCAGCCATCCTATGGCAACGAAATAAATTATTATTAATAAATTTGTTTATACATATGATGAATTTATGTACGTTCAAATGTTCAAATGTATATACATTAAGGGGTTTACTTTTTAAATTTATTTTCCTAGCGAGTCAGACGCCATACTGCGTTCAAACGGGTGAATTAATGAACCTTAGCAGAGAACCCCAGCACTTTTCAATGAACGACCTGGCGCGTGTTATAAACTTTTTTTCGCGAAAGAAAAGAAAATATGCTCATTTTCTATCTAATGCGATATTATTTTGTAAATTTGATAGAAAAGACGTAGATTCTGAGACTGAAGTTCGTAGGTTTGCAGGAGAGGCCTAAAGTACAGTAGAACCCCTCTAAACCGTCACCTTTGGGACTGGGGGAATGGTCAGAACGCAAAAAACGTCGGTATGTCCGAAAAAATGCAATATTTGTTATACATATCATATAAAGAGACATTTTTTACAGTTAAATAAGCGAAATATGAACTTTAAAACGTATTGCTTTTACTACAACAAACAAAAAGAAACAGTACATACATAGTAAAACAGCAAACAAATAACAGTACAGTACTTGGAACAAAAAATTACAAATTAAAAAAATTACTTAGAGAAAAAGTCAGTTATAGATTTTTGTTTTGCAGATGAAATTCTAAACTTAGCTGCAGTGTCCCTCCATTTCTTGATCCACAAAATGTCCATTGGAGTTGAGGTCGGGTTTTGCTCAAGCTCAGCGATTGTGTAGATAGCATCTTTAATGTTCAGGGATTTCATAGTCTCAAATATGTTACAACCTTCTTCAGATTTTTCTAAGATTGAGCTGATGTACTTTCTGCGATATCGCCTTTGATAATACCATTCGATCACTACCTGATCCATTGGTTGGATCAGTGAAGTCACATTTGGAGGCAGAAAGATAGCTTTTATGTCTCCTTTCACTAAATCTTCTTCAGATGGATGTGCTGGCGCGTTATCCAACAGCAGTAGGGCACGAATAGGCAGCTTCTTTAGTTTCAAGTCTTTTTCGACAAACTCATCGAAAAACCACGATATGAAACGGTTGCAGTCGATCCAAGCTGATTTTTTATTGCGGTAATAAATTGTCAAAGAAGATGGGTTTCTGTTTTTGAATGCCCTAGGCTTCTTCGATTCTCCAATAATGAACAAGGGAAGCTTAACGGGAATGAACAAGGGAAGGTGCGTTGCTACAAGGAGTGACTGTTATCCTATCTTTTATAAGTTTCGTTCCTGCCACGGATTCATTTGAAGCAGCGAGTGTTTTGGATGGCAACATTTTAAAGTTTAGCCGTATCTCGTCGGTGTTATAAACTTGGCAAGGTTGCAACAGTTCGTTTTCTTTATAATGTCCTGGAACTTTGCAGAAAACTTTTTAGCATTCCCAGAAATTTCGGCATTAGCAGATAGTTTTTCCCCTTAAAATTATACAAACCGGACGCTATGACGGGTTTTCCAGCGATCAATCCAGCCCTCACTAGCTGCGAACTCACTTCAGGCTTCCAGTTTCTTGTGCAAAACTACGCCTTTTCTTTTAATATTGGCCCAGATATTGGGGTTCCTTTCCTCCTTTCTTTACAGAACCACATCCACAATGCGTTATCGAGCAGTTCAAGTTTAGGCTTTTTTAGTGTTTTGCAATTCTTAAGAGCGTTTTCACCATCATTTGTAGTTGTATATGTTTCGATGTATTTTCTCCAATCCTTAATTGTTGTAACGCCTACATTGAGTTCCTTTGAATTTTTTTGGAGCGCTTCTCCTTTGTCTAGTCTTTGAACTGCTAATTTTTCATTTAGCGATAGAGTAATGTGTTTTCGTTTTCCTCCTGACATGTTGAAAAACAAACAACAGTACACACAATGAATCTAGCAAACTAGGTACATACATTACTATAGCAAACACAGAAAAAAGCGAACAAAGAAGAACAGTGTTTTAAAATAAACAAAGCATAAAACTGCACAGTATATATATACAGTTGAAACACACGATGGCACAACACTAAAGCGGGCAAGCGATAACAAACAGTAAACAATGATGCGACAAGTCGGCACAAGCTCGCCCACTCGAGCATGGTCGGATTAACCAGAGTGTCGGACCAGCCGAGGGCGGATTAGAGGAGTCCTACTGTACGTAGATCTACGTCAAAAGACGTAGAGTTGGCAACGCTGTACTATTTTAATTTTTTTCACATGTCCAGAAACAGCCATATAGCTGGCAGTGAAGGGCACACTTGGCTCTAACAAAAATTAGCACTTTAAAGCTTGATATTTCACAAACGGATCTCTTAATCGAAATATTGTTTTCACAAAACTTTAATATTTCTGAAAGGCCAATTCAACGCATCATGGGGTAGAAGAGAAAAAAAAACATCCCCACTTACTTACCACCTACTTACGTGTAGAGGAGGTATGTTTTTCAAGATTTTATTTTACCACTTTGTCGGTTGTGACTAATGTGTATATCCATGCCAAATTGGCACATGCCATTGGAAATACGCTATTATTGGCCTTTATTAAATTTAAATTTTTTTTTTAATTTATTTCTCTAATTAAGCTATTAATAAATCAAAATAACATTACATTGAATTGAAAAATTCACTTTGTTTTTTACCACACTTATTTTATGTAAAAATGTTATATAACTTATTATTCACAGTTATATAAATTTATTACACATATCATGACTCGAGTTTCGACGTTTGACGGTCATTTTCAAGTGACTTAACAAATTGATGAGGTTGAATATATACCCTTATAGTTTTGGTGTGGTGGGGGGGCGTTGTTTGTCCGAAGATGAGGACTTATCTGTTTGAGATTGGGTGAGATAAAAAAGTTGGGAAAAGATTAGGTCAGTCTGCTCGTTTAGGAGATTAACCGAGGGATTACGGGTTTTTTTGAAAATTTCTAATGACTCTAGAAGATTTAGTTTCGGGCCTTTGTTGCAATTATGCAAGATTTTTAGATTATCTATTTGTGGGAATTTATGATTGCATTCGAGACAATGGTTTGAAAAAGAACTAGTGTCTTTTTTCAGACGAAAAGCGCGAGAATGTTCTGAAAACCGTGTTGAAAAACTTCGTCTTGTCTGCCTTATGTACACGCTATTGCATTCGGAACAATGAATTTCGTATACGCCGGATTTTTTAATGGGATCGATTTTGTCTTTGGCATTAAACAATATGTTGGACAACTTATTTGTCAGCAATTTGACGGTCGAGCAATAAAACAGTGCTGCGTCGAGTTAGTGCATTTTAAGTCATCGTCAAATGCAATTATTCTTGCGAAGTTTTTTAAATGCTTATACAGTTAAGTAGATATATTCATACCCTAGTAGGAAATGAAAGAAAATGTTAGAAAAGTTAAAATATAGAGCAATTTGACGGTCCAGCAATAAAACAGTGCTGCGTCGAGCTGCTGTATTTTAAGTCTTGGAGAAATTTTATTATTTGTACGATTTTTTTTAATGCTTCGATAGATAAGTAGATAAATTTATCCCGTAGTGGGAATTGAAAGAAAATGTGAGAAAATGTAAAATTTACTTTTATTTACCCCTATTGCAATAAAACAGTGCCCGGCGAACAAAAGTGGGGTGGAATACATTTACTTTTGGGATTTTTTGCAAAAGCTTTTACACATGTCTAGGTACATTTATTCACAAGTGATGTGTGAAATAAAATTTGAGAAAAGTTAAAATTTACTGCAATTTGACGTTCTGGCTATGAAACGGTGCTACGTGGAGAAGCTGCATTTTAAGTTTGGTCGTTATTCAATTGTTTTTTTATATTTCGAAAAATGTTTTATATCGTTATTAGGTACATTCATTCTCTAGTGATATTTGAAAGAAAAATTGAGAAATGTTGAAAATTACTACCTCTTTGGATTTTTCTATTAAATAGCAACTGCGTGGAATGCACTTTTTTTAAATAATCGCTGTGCGCTTATTATTAGGAATTTTGGAAAAATTCCTTCTTGAGAAATGAAGGTAATATTGTGGCCTAATAGATGGTGGAAATTATGATGGAAAATTTTGGAAAATAATACACTTTGACGTTCCGCGTTTAATAAGTGAGTAAATGTGAATATTTGTTGATCTTTAATATGATTAAAGCTATAAAAAAACCTATGTGTAAAAAGAAAATTAAATTTTGTTGGAATATTTTATGAGGTGACTTACTGTGCAATAGTTTCGTAAAGAAAATTTTGAAAAATCCCTATCAATAAGAAAGTTATAGCCTTTTGAAATAAAAATTTTACGCAAAATTTTTATTGCTGAAAGTTATTGCCAGTTCCACACCGGTAAAATCATTTTCGAAAAAAATAAATTCTGGCGGCGGCTGCCGTAACATATTGCAATTCTTTATTGACGTCTGGATTCGTTTAAAAAATTATTTTAATAAGTTTCACACCACGTGGAACAATAATATTGCACACATTTTTAGAGAATTAGTAATTCTATGATATCCCTCAGTTATTTTTACAAAATATTTTATCCGGCGCGGACCGCCGCCTCTTAAAGTCAACGCAGCACAGAAGGTAACCCATACAAATTACTGTATTTTGAAAACTGCAACAGATGTTTTCAAAAATCTTTCAATTCTACATAGCGCATATATTTATCTATCGAAATTGTCATTTTGAAACCTTCGTGGCCGATAGCCTTGGCACAGGATCTTTTATAAATTCGGAAAATTGTTCCAATTCTAAATAGCGCATACATTTATCTATAGAAATTGTCATTTTGGAATCTTTGTGGCCGATAGCCTTAACACACGATTTTTTTTTTTAAATCAGACATTTGTGTTGAAATTCTTCAAGTATTTTTGCTGTCAAACTTTCTGAACGCAGCACATTCTGTGCCAAGGCTATCGGCCACGAAGATTTAAAAATTACAATTTCGATAGATAAATGTATTTTACACTGTTCGATAACGCAGATTTTCTTCTAAAAACTGTTTTTGGTGTGGATTTTTTTTGCAAACCTCCAACCACATTCTCCATTTAAACCCATGTAAATTAAAAATCGAAATTCCTAGAAGGGGTTACGTACCCCTTCAATTTTTTTTTGCATTTTATATTTTTTAGTTTTGTGGCTAAACCGAAAGTTTTTACAAAATTTCCAAAGAATACTTTTTTGTAGACACCGACGTCCTACATGGGGATATCTCACTTATGATTTTCTATTTTGAGGCGTTGACGAGATATTTGCAAAAAAAACTCTGAAGACAAAATAATTTTCCACGCCGTACTCATTGGACGGGGGAGCGTTCAAGTTTTGTCAGCCAATACTGCTGGTGGATACTCACATTCAGTAAAAGTTTCATTGAAATCCTTACCAGCTTAATAATTTTTTTCGCAATTTTTGAAAATTTTAAAATTTTCGTTTCGGCTTTGATTGGAATTCGTGATTGGCATGTCTGGATTTAAAAAAATATATTTTAGTAAGTTTCACACAACGTGGAACAATAAAATTTGACACATTTGTAGAGAATTAGTCAGTCTAGAACAGCGTTTCTCAACCTTCTTTGGCCCACGGACCAGTAAAATTTAAAAAAAAGATTCGCGGACCAGTGATATTTCTTTGACAAAATTTTACTAGGTATTAAAGAACTACTACACAAAGGTGAATTTAACACAAAATATCGCGAAATAACACGTAGCTTGAGTAACTTTGATGAAATTTATGACAGTATGTGTGCCAAAATTAAAACCAAATGTAGCGAGTTTCAGGAGAAAGATTCGGGTTGGTCACTAAGGGAGATTTCCCATTTAGAAATTAATATCAATAAATATAAACCAATACGTGGGTCGTCATTTATTGAACTGCCAAAAGAGATTAGGGATCGGAAAGCTTGTATCAATGTTCAGAATGTAGACGAATTTTGTTTTTTATAGAGCATTGTATCCACATTACACCCCACGAATGTGAGTTCTGATCGCCCGGCATCATATCCCTACTTTTCTTCAATTTTAAAATATGACAGATTAGAGTTTCCGCTTAGAATCAAAGACATTCCTAAATTTGAACAGATGAGTAATATTAGTATTAACGTTTATAGCTTGGAGTTTAATTTTAAATCTAAACAACATGACGTAGTAGGACCAATTTACCATACTAATGCGACTAGGGAAAGACATGTAAATTTATTATATTTGGAAGAAGGGGTTAAAGGTCTTTATGTTTATATTAAAAATATTTCACGGCTTGTAAGAAGTCAAATCTCGGAAGATTGTAGAAAAAAATATTTATGTGACGGCTGTTTTACCTTTTTTACAAATGAATTCGCGTTTAATCAACATAAATTGAATGACTGCAGCAAAATTTACACTATTATGCCGACGGAAGACCTTGTAAAACATAAGAGAGGTGATATGATGCCGGGGAATATATTAAAATTTCAAAATTTCGATAGAAAAATGCGTATACCCTTTGTTGTATACGCAGATTTTGAATCAATTTTAAAACCTGTTGATACATGCTCACCGAACCCTGACAATAGCTATACCATACAGTTTCGCTTATAATATAAAATGTTCATTCGATGACTCATTGAGTAAATTTTTCACTTATTCCGGGGAAGATTGCCCGAAATTGTTTTGTCAGAACCTCTATGCATATGTTAAGGAATTATACAGGGAACATTTAAGCGTTATACTTCCGATGATTAAATTAACCGCAGATGAGCAAAATTCCTACGATACGGCCACTTCTTGTCATATATGTAATTAATTATTACAAGTAACAGACAAAGTCGCCGATCACGATCATTTAACGTGTAAATTTCGGGGAGCCGCCCACTCAAATTGTAATTTGAATTATAAAATACCTAAAATGATCCCGGTATTTTTCCATAACATGTCGAATTATGATGTTCATTTATTTATTAAAGAATTTGGATCTGACGAGGAAAAAATTGATATCATCCCCCAAAATAAGGAAAAATATATATCCATCACCAAAAATCTACCTGTTTGTAGAACTACTACAAGTTAATTGTAACATTTTTATTATCATTTACTTACAATAATATTTAAATGTAAAGATATGTAATTATTTTTCTTTTTTTTTCTTCAGTGCCGTACTAATCATAAATTACATAGAATTAAAAAGATATTTGTATTTCGTAATTTTATAAATTAAAATTTAATTTTTATAAGTAAATTTTTTTCGCGGATAGAAAAAATTGTCTGCGGACCAGTAAAATTTCTCCGCGGACCACTGGTGGTCCGCCGGATCAGCGGTTGAGAATAGCTGGTCTATGATATTCCTCAGTTCGTTTTGCAAAATACTTTATCTGGCGGAGGTCACCGCCCCACAAACTCAGACTTTAACAAAAAGTAATAAATTCAAATAACTATAAACAGAAAACTGCAACAGTTATATGCAAATTTCTTTCAGATCTACATAAATTATACATTTTCTATAGGCTTCGAGGTTTTGGTATCTTCGTGGCCGATAGCCTTAACACATGATTCTTTCTGCACCCCTTGAAAAAAATGCATTTTATATTTTTTACTTTTGTCGCTAAACTGAACAATTTTACAAAATATGCAAAGAATACTTTTTGTAGACACCGATGTCCTCTACATATGGAGATCCCGTATATCAACATTTTCTATTTGGAGGCGTTGACGAGATATTAGCAAAAAATCCTCATAAGCAAAAATATTCCCTCACACCGCCTCCATTGTAGGCGGAACGTTCAAATTTGGTCAGTGGGTACTTCATGTGTCCACCTACATTCAGAAAAAGTTTCATGGAAATCCTTGAAGTGTTAATACATATTTTGTCAATTTTTGAAAATTTTGAAATTTTCGTATTCGGTATTGGTTGCAATTCCAAGCAGTAGATGACAGACTCTGCATGATCCGAATAAGAATGAAGCTCTTCAATCTGACAATAATTAACGTACATGCACCGAGCGAAGAAAAAACAGACGACGAAAAAGAGATCTTTTACGCAAAACTAGAAAGGCTATTCGATTCGACACACAACAACGACGTAAAGATGATCTTGGGGGATTTCAATGCTAAGATAGGGAAAGAAGACGTATACAGACCCACGATTGGAAAACACAGCCTACACGAAAATACTAACGACAATGGACAGAGACTAGTGGACCTAGCAGCATCTAGAAACCTTGTAATCAGCAGTACGCTATTCCCACATAAAGACATCCACAAGATGACATGGAGATCACCAGACGGAAGGACACTCAATCAAATAGACCATGTCTTAATAAACACAAGATTTATGTCCAGCATACAGGACGTCAGAATCTGCAAAGGGGCAGACTGCAACTCGGACCACTACCTGGTGAGGATTAAATTAAAACAAAGGCTAGCCAACTCGAAAAAGCCAGCAAACAGCGGAATAGAAAAATGGGATGTGGAAAAACTGAACTTAACCAGGGTAAGGCAACGATACGAAGAAAAGATCGCCGAAAAACTAGGAGTGTTGACGGAAAATCATAGTATTGAAGAACAATGGACGGAAATTGCAAAGGGGATTAAGGAATCGGCAGAGGAGGCTCTCGGGAAAGTCCATAGGAAAAAACGAAACCAATGGTACGATGCAGAGTGTGAAGAAGCACGCGAGAAACAACAGAAAGCTAGGGCAGAGAATTTGCAGAGACCCACGAGAGCCAAACAAGCTGAATACAACAAGCAAAGAAAGGAAGCATCCAAATTATTTCGGAAGAAGAAACGGGCCCATTTTAACGACCAGGTGGCACAGATAGGACACCACCAAGAGAAACACGAAATTAGAGAATGCTACAAGATAGTGAACAACCTGCGAAATGGATTTCAGCCCAGAGCAACAATAATCAACAGTAAAGAGGGCACCTTACTGGCTGAAGAAAGTAAAGTGGTAGGTAGATGGGCGGAATATTTTAACGAACTCCTGAATACCTCACTACAAGTGGAATTAACCGGAGAAACAGCTGAAGACGACCCAATTCACGCACCAGAAGTAAGAGATCTGAGAGAAGATAACGAACCATCACAAAGAGAAATAAGCGAGGCGATAAAGGCACTAAAGAACCACAAAGCACCGGGACCGGACATGATACCATCTGAAATGATCAAAATGGGAGGAGACGCTCTGAACTGTGCTTTACACCAGCTGATAGGAAGAATCTGGAGGACAGAAGAGATACCCGAGGAATGGCGGGAGGGGAAGATATGCCCTATCTATAAGAAAGGAAACAAACTGGAGTGCAAGAACTATCGTCGTATAACTCTTCTTAACACGGCCTACAAGGTGCTGTCATGGATATTCGGACGAAGACTCCAACCGTACGCAGAGAGCATTATAGGACAGTATCAGACAGGTTTCCGGAAAGGAAAGTCGACGACTGACCAAATGTTTACACTCAGACAAATACTAGAAAAGACATGGGAAATGAACATCAGCACATACCAGGTCTTCGTAGACTTTAAACAAGCGTATGATACTATCGATAGAAGAACACTCATGAAGACAATGGAAGAATTCGAGATACCACAAAAGATCATTTAATTGGTAAATTGTACGTTAAAAAAGACTTGGAACCAAGTCGGTATCCAAAAAACGACATCGCACAAGTTTGAAACCATTACAGGTCTGAGACAAGGAGACAGTCTATCACCCATATTATTTAACATCGCGCTCGAAAAAGCTATAAGGAAAGCTCAAATAGAATGCAACGGTACCATCTACAATAAATCCACGCAACTTTTGGGCTATGCTGACGACCTAAACATCATCGGTAGATCGCTAACGGCAATGAAAGATGCTTACGGTAAAATGGAGAAGAGAGCCAAGGAGATAGGTCTGTCAATAAAACAAAAGTAATGATGGTAAGACCGGGAGCGCCAGTACACGCAGTAAATAATCTGGATATGGGAGAGTACACTGTAGAAGTCGTCAACAACTTTAAATATCTGGGATCAACCGTCACGGATCAGAACGACGAAGGGGTGGAAGTACAACATATAATCATGCAAGCCAACAGGGCATACTTCACTCTTAAATCCATCCTTAACTCAAAGCTAGCTAGCAGACAAATGAAGTGTAATATATATAAAGCAATCATACGACCCATCCTCACATATGGAAGCGAAGCATGGACGCTGACCCAGAAATTGGAAAAGATGCTGGAGATTTTTGAGCGAAAGATCCTGAGGAAAATTTATGGGGCAATTAACAGCGAAGAGGGCTGGAGAAGTAGGATGAACTTCGAGCTATATCAGTTATACAAAAGCCCAGATGTGGTATCCCACATAAAACTAAGCAGGCTAAGATGGGCGGGACATGTGTGCCGGATGGCTCCAACAGCAGTGTCGAGACAAATACTCAGAGTGCCGGAAGGTAGAAGGAAAGCGGGCAGGCCAAGGGCGAGATGGGAGGAAAGTGTGAAAAGGGATGCGAGAGAGATGCTGGGGGTGCGGAACTGGCGGGCGGCGGCAGAGGAAAGGGAACGCTGGAGACAACGTTTGGTGGAGGCCAGGGCTCGCTTCGGGCTGTAGCGCCATTGGAGAGAAATTGATTGCAATTCATGCTTCACATGTCTGGATCTGTTAAAAAAATTATTTCAATAAGTTTCACAGTACGTGGAAGAAAATTTTACAAATATTTAGAGAAAGCATCATTCTATCAAGTCATCTTGAAAAAAGAATTTTGCAAAATATATTATCTGGCGACGGCCGCCGCCCCTCAAACTCTGAGCGTCACACTTGTGCCATTCAAATTACTATAGCTTAAAAACTTGGACAGATGTATTCAAAATTCTTTCTATTCTGTGCAGCTTATACTCTCGATGAAAAATAGGATAATGTGATTGTTGGTGTTGGCATACAACTTTGATGAAACAAAAGTGTGTCGCAGAGCTGAGTTTTTTTAACTTGGTTATGTTATTTGTCACATTTGACACAACAACAACAACTTGAATAAAACAATGTTGGTTATGTTGATCGTCGAACTAAACAATATCAGTGTCAGTTAATTAATTTATTGGTTATAGAGTTTACAGTTAGATTTTAATAACTTTTATCTACGACCACTATTATAATTGCCCAATATTGTACAGATCGTGGATTATGTAAATACATCTTACACCACAGCTGTTTTTTTTTGTGTTGTAAGACTTAGTAACTAATATCACATCGTTATTTACAGTAACTTTCTCTTATCAATGCTGGCAGCTTTTCATTTCTAATATCACTTCTTTAAATATACTAACTTTGATTCCAGACAGTTAGTAACAATGTATGAATAAATTCATTTAAAAACTGATTACGTTGCTTTTGATGTTTAGAAAAATATTTGTGTTCATCAGGAATCGTCCAATTTGCAATTTCTCTTATTTTCATACATACACAACCAAGGTGGCACTAAAAGCGCCACAACAGTCGCACACCTCTCTGCTTGAATTACATACTCATGAAAAATCATGTGACAGGCACTTCAAGAATATTATTATTTGTTTGTTACTATTTTATATACTGTTGTTACTCCTTTAATATTGTTGTTAGTATTACAACTGTTCCATCTACAACAACCGTTTCACCCTCATCAACTTTTCCACCCTATTCAACTATTCCATCCAGAACAACTATTCCGTCCAAAGCAATACGATGCGCATGTACTAGTAATTAATTAATAATAATTTTAATTAATTTATTATTGTTTGAAAAATTCAGTAATTTTTAATTGTTTTCCGTAATATATAGCACCTTGTGGGTGATCTTCGATTATATCGTCTCTTTTAGGATTACCGATTCTCGGGAGAATAATATCCTGTCATAATCTTCCTAAAGCACACCCGCTGGTCAATTCTTAGTTTTGCTTTATTCGAGTTTTTGGTGATCGTAAAATATGAAAAATAAAATGTTTGCTAATCTGCCCGAGGATTACACCATCGACGGTTTATGGTAGCCAGCGGTTAAAAAATTGGAGTTATAGAGATTATTTTGAATGTAAAATTTTACCATTGTACAAATTTTTACTACAAGTTATGAAAAAATTCGAGTTAAGGAAAATTCGAGTTATGGAAGTTAATTTGTATGTAAAATGCTATCTAAACGTATGAATTTCTAAAAATATTCGAGTTATAGAAAAATTGGAGTTACAGAAGTTCGAGTTATGGAAGTTCGACTGTATTTAATTTTAACAATAGATGCTTTCCCGCTTACGATTTTGTTTATTAACCAACATTTCTATTTCAACTTAGTCCCAGAAGAACAAAAAACTATGTGAAACATATACAACTCTTGGAGAAGCGATAAATTTTATAAAAAGTATAAATTAAATTTTAATAAATTAAAAAGTATACATTAAATGTATTTTAAAAAGTGAAAACAGTCTTGTTGAAAAAAATCATAGATTATATGACCAAGAATAAAACTCCGCGACCTGTAAATAATATATTGACCTATAAAATATCAACGAAATATTAAACGGATAAAATCCGATTGGACAAATCAGTTTTTAAAACATTAAATATAAGATCCAATTGGAGAATCAAAAGAAAGAAAAGAATAATTGTAAATATTATGAATGGTGAGTAATAAAACATTCTTTGTGCATTTGTGAATGATATTGTTTGTACAGGAATAAACTCACTCTTTGTATGGATGCTCTAGGTCAGGGTCGACTGAATTTAAAGGGATGGAGAGAGTCCCTTGATGACGCCACGTGAATGGAAATCCCGGTTTGATGATTTCATCGGTAACAGCCTGACGAGGTAAACAGAAGTACACTTTCCCTTGTACCGTTTCAGGTAAACTTATCACAAACCGTGCTTTGTCTTCGCGTGTCGAGATCTCGGTCAGATTAACGTTCGTCAAGAATTTTGACAGGCATTCACTGCCCCGAACAGCCTCACTATTCGTTGTTTTGATCGGTATTCCGCTGTAAATATTTTGGCCCCGCACTTCGAACACGATCCGTTTTGTGTTGCTATCGTTTCTCAGATCCAACACGTTCAAATATTCAAAGACTGGATCGGTGTATCGATCTGCCAACGTTGACGTTACAGCTAACGCAGCTAAAAAAATTGCTATCATCTGACGAGGTAAACGTCTCGCCATGATATATTCAACTGCGGTACAATGTAAACAGAAACCCGTCTAACCATAATCAAACGTCACATGTCAGACTAAATTGCGCGGACTCCCGTGCAACGAACAACGCACACACGCACACCGTCTCCAGTGTTCCCAACCGAACCCAACAGACTCATAACTTCGCTATCCCCACTTCATCCCCACTTAAATATTTGGAATATTACTAGCCGCCCCAACCTTCAACTGATAATTTGAGTTATGTAATCCAATAATATTCAATAGTAAACAATTGAAGTGAAAAAATATGAACAACAGAATGCCAACATTTACGGTCTAATTCGTGAAAATATATTGAAATGCTTTATAAATCTAATATAGTTAAAACATATTTCAATTTCAAAACACTGTTATAATGCTTCTTATATGCCAATTATAAGGCTTTTGCTTATACTGTATATATAGTTGCCTATTATGTTTAACATGTTTCCATAAAGCCTTGTAAGCATTTTATAGCTATATACTCAGCAGAGATACTCAGTACCAGTATATTTATATATCTTGTATGTCGACCTTTAGTGTCCAGACGGGATTTACAAGTTTATCAATATAAGAATACTGGTAGTTAAAAATAAATTACTTTATTTATTAATTAGCGACGACAAAATGTTATTAAACTGTTTTATAAAGAATGGAACAAAATGCAAATCATTCTTTCACCGAGTAAACACTCACATTTCACGGTATTCAACAGCAATGGTAAGAATATTAAGTGTTAGTTAAGATCAATTTTTAATAATTTTCCAAATTAAATTAACAGGTAAAGTAATGAGTAATTTATAACTTTAATTAAAGGTAGTTTTATTATAATTACATTTAATCGATATAAAATTGTTATAATTTTCTAATTGTATACAGTTTGAAAATAGTATATTACGTAATGAGACTTGTAAGAAGCATATTACGTACGAGCGAAACAGTTAATTCCGCGAGTACGTAATTGCCTTACAACTCGAATTATGTACTATACTTTAATTTGTTTCTGTTTAATAAGAAAAATATGTTTGATGTAAGACTTTCGACCTTTTTTAACTTGATAGAAATGAAAAGAAATACATTGTTACAACATACCTTCTTATTTAGTACTTATTTGTAGTTTTCGTTAGATTTAAACATCAAAAAACGAAATGAATGACAGCTTCTATGTGAATGATGTGACGTTTAATGATTGTTTGGAAATCAAGGAGTACTATTATTTAAAAATAGTATCAACGTGCAGCTCTCAACCAATCAACGAATTGCAAACCAAACAAGCAAGTGTTATTTTGAATTATTAAAAAACATTAATCGCGGATTGTTACATATGTCTGTTGTACAGGGCCCGATCTAGCTATTTAGCCGCTCCGGGCAAAACTAATATTCGCCGCCCTTTACACCATCGTCGCCGTGGTGTTTACCACATAAGTCATGAGCTTGCTATTCCAAAGAAATGTGATAATGCTGGAATTGTATAATACTCACCTATGTTAGTCTACGGGGGCTTCTGAACAAGCATACAAAAGTTCATGAGAGTATATATGTATAAGTATGTTTATAAGGATATATGTATGTCTGTTAAAGAATTTCTGAAAAACTACTGAATGGATTGAAATATTTTTTAACGACATAATATTATCTTTCAATTTCATCTTCACCATCAACCTGTTTCGACTTAGTGCTGGGTATAGGCCTCTTTTCCTTTGTGCCTAGGTATGACCCTTTAACTTACCCTTTAACAACAAACATTTTTTTTATTACTCATGCGGGATAAATACTATTTTACGCACGTTTTTTCGGGCGATAAATGGCTCTTTATTCATTTGCGTGCGACAAGTATGAATAAAAGCATGCAAATTGTCATTGTCATGGAGACCAATTCAATAAGTTAAAAAGATTAGGAACAAACTGTTATAATATTTAAGTTAAGGTTCATATGTTACGTATAAAAAAACACAAGAAATGATTTGTTTTAAAATTTAATGCAAGTAAAAATAACACATTATTATGCAACAATACAAAACGAATCAGTCATTATTAAAAATAATCAAATTAGGTAAATAAAACATTTTTCCTGTAAATATTAAACTCTACCTAGTAATTAAAATAATTTTCTTCGCACTTTTTGCTCCGCAAAATCTTTAATAATTTCTAATAAATTTATACTGTCGCAAATCTTGTGTTATATCGAAATCATAGCCAATCCATTCTGTGTCATGGTGGATCGCAGATATTTTTTTATTATTTTTAATTTGGAAAAGCTTCTTTCACCACTTGCAACTGTAACTGGTAAAGTTAAAAGAATCCTGAGCGCAATACTGATATTTGGACCAAATCTTAAATCTGTTATGAATTTAAAAACGTCTTGAGGAGACAAATTACTGTTTAAAAACATACAAAGAACTGATAACTCCTCTGAAAGGTCTATTGCATTCACATCACATGAGTTGTCGTGGGTTAAAATAGTCTCCAGGTTCTTACAATGCTCTAACAATTCATATTTTGAAAGTTCTCTTAAGGCATATATCTTATATAAAAAAGCAAAATATTTACTGTGCTCAGTAATCTGGGAAAACCTTAACTCTAAGGAGTTTATAGCTGTATCTATAATGTGAAAAAATACTTCGATTTTATATTTTTGACGAGGTTCAATGATTGGTTCGTCACTACACTCGTAACCAAATTGCTTCTTTTTGGATCGAGCACGAAGTTTCGGCAAATTTTCAAAGTCTAGCACCTCGCAATCAATTTCAGAAACTAAGACTTTTGCGTCTTCAAGAACTTGAGTAAAATACTCATCTGAACGTGAGTTTTTAAAGAAATCTTGAGTATTTTTAAGTATTTTAATAACAGAAACGAAATCAAAATCTTTACTTTGCATTAATTTACTAACCGGATTTATCCGATTCAAAGTTTCGTACCAAATTATTAAAAGAGAACATAAAAATGTAAACTGTTTAATTTGGTTCAACAAACCCGAAGCTTCGTCTCGTGTAGAGGTATCCGTATCTGTGTTTTGGTAAACACTAAACAATGCATCGTATACTTGTCCTATTTGATGTCTTAGTGGTTTTATTGCCTCGATTCGACTTTCCCATCTCGTGTTACTAAGTGGTTTTAGAGTAATATCTTTTACATTCTTCAAAAGAATTGACCATCTCAATGTTGAAGAGGAAAAGAAAACATATATTTTTTGCACAGTACTAAAAAAATGTGTAGCTTCCAGTGAGGACTTTGCCATGTCGTTTACCACTAAGTTTAAAGAATGACTACTACAAGGAACATAAAATGCCCGTGGATTGATGTTTTTATCCTGGCTTGGACGCTACTTTGAATACCTTTCATATTAGATCCTTTATCATACCCTAGCCCTCGTATGTTTTCTAAAGACAATCCGAGTGCTGATAATTGTTCTATGATAATTTCTGTTAGTGCCAGACCTGTAGTTTTTTCGGTTGGTATGAATCCTAAAAAACTTTCATTTATTACAATTTCTGACGTTCTTGGATTGTTTTCGGTTTGATTAATAGAAATATACCTAATTATGAGGGTCATCTGCTCAGTTTTGCTACAATCTAAGATAATAGAATAATATTTCGATTAAATGATAGCTTCCAGAATATGTTTTTTTATGCTGTTTGAAATTGTATCAATAAACTCATTTTGAATAGTTTTACTTAAGTAGATTGCTTTTCATTCATCTTTCTTCAAAACTCTGCTTACATGTTCCTGCATAACAGGATCAAATTCGGCTAAGAACTCTACTAGTTTTAAAAAATTACCGTTGTTATGTTGATATAGATTTTCAGAAGTACCTTGAAAAGCCAAGCAGTTTTTGGCTAACATTTTGATGATTGAAGCAATACGTAACAAAATCTCCATTCCAGTGTTCTATTTATAATTTAATTATTCTTTGTGACTCGGCATCTATCGTATGAGATGATTTCAGCCTACGTGAAAGTTCGACCCATAATTTTACAGCTTCTACATGGTTTCGTGATGTCTCATGAGATTTAAGCATATCGCCTACATGCTTCCAATTTTTGTAGCCAGCTTCAGATAGACCGGAAGTTGTAGTTGTATTAAATATTTTGCAGCAAAAACAATATACCGATTTTTTTGCCACAGAATATACAAGCCTCTCAAAATTTCTTCACCGTTGTTAAGCTTTCTCTTATAATATCTCGAAGTAAACCTTCGACCATTGTTATCCCGTGGAAATTCAAATTCATACAGTGGGTCAGGAAAACTTCTATTTACCAAATATATTCTTTTTGCATCTGTTAATCTAACGGGCCACGTGGCTGGGTCGACATCTAAAAATGACGTTGATCCTGCAGAAACACTTGTAGTTGCAATAGCACCATCAGCTACAATAGCGCTTGACCCAGAAGTAGAAGCATCAGGTTCACAGATTATATTGGGATCGGGCGTATGTTCATCATGTGATTTAAACGAAGCCGTAGCTACTATATCGGTTTCTCGAATGGGTGACGTTGGTTTGTTAAGCTCACTTTTCTTTAAAAAGGACTCTAAAGCCCCTGCTTGCTTTTGCCGCTCTGCATCTTTTACGAGTCTTCGTTTTTTATATTGGTATCCCGACAAGCGTGATCTACCGTCAGCCATTCTGTTCCGTAAATAAAACCTTACTAATATTATATATCCGAAAGTAATTATGTTTGTCTGTATGTTACGTTTTTTCGCTTAAATCGTTGAATTAATTTTGATAAATTTTGCTATATAGAAATAAATTGGACTTTCAAAACGGAAATAGGCTACTTTTTACCGCAGAAAAGTTACTCATTTCTTGCGGACAATGTTAAATTACAACCAGGGTTGAGATGATTTTAATTAGTGATTTAAATCGCGATTAAAATCAAGTGATTTTTTTTAAAAATCGTTGATTTAAATCAATACCTTTTTTAACAACAAAATCAACCAAAAAATGTCAAGTGACTTCCCTATTCTTTTTTGTAAGTAGCATAAAAATTGAAATTCAATTGAAATTGTAACCGAAATTAGTTCTACTAGTACAATTACAGTAGGTATCTTCTTCTTCTTCTTCTTCTTTAATCCATAGCCGGCGCATGGAGAGGTGGTCGAACTCGTAGCCAGTACGCTGCTGTTGGTGCCGCTAGATTCCGTGCTCCATTCACTATACGCTTCCATGCTAATCGATCAGTTGCAACGGTTCTTGCCTCAGCTGTTGTTATTCGCTGGTTTTTTAAATCGTTCTCTACGTGTTTCAACCTTGTGGTCTTCGGTGCTTGTTTTTGTGTTCTCCAATCAAGAGGTCGTTTTTTCCATAGGAGTTTGTGCGGTACTCGATTGTCGCCCATCCTACAGATGTGGCCGAACCATTGTAATCGGCGTTTTTGAATTTCCTCAACAATCGGTGTCTGTTGGTCGCACCTTTCTCTGATTGTCTCATTTCGGAGGTGGTTGAGGAGTGAGACGCAGAGAATCTGTCTCAGGCATCGCATTTGGAAGGCCTCGAGCTTGTTAAGGTCTGGTTTGAGTAATGTCCATGTTTCCGATCCATAAAGAAGAATTGGGAGGATCAGCGTCCGGTATAGGCGTATTTTGGTTTTGATGGTAATATTCGTCCGCTTCCATATGCACCACTTGAGTGAAGCAAACGTTGCTGTTGCCTGGCCTATCCGGCTGTGAACTTCGGCTGTCGAAGCTACTTTCTTCTCCACAACCAGTGATCCCAAATATTTGAACTGTGCTACCTGCTCGATTGTGGTTCCATCGAGGTAAACTCTGGCTTCAGATCCATCCGTTGTAAGCACTTTGGTCTTATCCGCATTGATTCTCAGTCCGTATGACTGGGCAATGCGGGAAATGTCATACAAAGTGTCTGTTGCTTCGGTATCTGTGTCGGCGAAAACCGCACTGTCATCGGCGAACATCAGATCGGTTAGGAAGTTTTTGTCAAAATATCGAACTCCGCGTCGCCCATCAAACGCTTTTCGCATAATCGTGTCGATCACAATGTTAAAAAGGAGCGGCGAGGCCATGTCTCCTTGCCGGACTCCGGTTCAAATCGGGAATTCCTCAGACATGTCGTTTCGGATACGAACATTGCTGGTTGAGCCGTCGTACGATGCTTGAAGAAGTTGAATGATTTTCAGTGGCACGTGTTCGATCTTCAGGGCTTCCCACAAGCTTGTCCAATCGATGCAATCAAAAGCAGATTTGAAATCGATGAAGACGATGACAGTTCGTTTGCCACATCGAATTCTTTCTTCCATTAGCTGACGGAGAGCAAATATCTGATCGATGCATCCTCGATGTGGTCGAAATCCAGCTTGTTCTTCCCGGCTTGTTTGCTCTCGATGTTTCTGTAGTCTTGATTGTATGATTTTCATAAATACTTTGCCGACGATCGAGAGGAGGCTATTACCACGGTAATTCTTGCATTCCTGACTGTCGCCTTTCTTCAAAATAGGCACAACAATCGCTTTCTTCCACACGGATGGAACACAATCTGAATGCCATATATGCACTATGAGAACGTGAAGTTGATGTAATAAGACGTCTCCCCCGGCTTTGATCATTTCGGCAGTTACTTGATCTCCTCCCGGCGCTTTACCATTTTTCAGGGATTTTATTGCCGTCTTCACCTCATTGATTGTTGGTTCAGTATCGGGAAACTGATTTATCGGCTGCTCAATAATCGGCAGTTCGGGTGCTGGACCTACTGGCGGATTGTGGTTGTACAGCTGATGAAAGAATTCTCTCCACCGCTGTAGACGTTCCTGAGGAGAGGTCACGAAAGTTCCATCCAATTTTTTGATATTGTCATTTGTTGATGTTGTTTTGCCACTTAACCGTCGGATTGTCTGGTACAGCGTCCGGTACTCATGCCTTGACGCTGCTTCTTCCATGTCAGCCGCGATGTTATTCCAGTAAGCTTCCCGTTCCAATTTCATTTTCTGTCGAACTTCTTTGTTCAATCGTCGGTATTGTTTGAAATCGACGTGTTTCATTTGCTTCCGCTGGTCGACTAGATTGAGACAGTCGTCCGAGATCCATTGCTGCGTCCGTCGACGGATGGGCGGACACAGCTCCGCTGCACACCCCACAATAGACTCAGAAAGTTGTTTTTCTTCTATATTGATATCGACTGGTATCGTGAGTGCTGCAAATTTGTTGGATAATGCGATTTTAAATTTTCGGCTGGTTTCAGGGTCTCGCAGACAGGCCCAGTTCCTCTTGGCTGATGGTGGTGCCTTTTTCTTTGCTCTTTGTAATTTCAATTGTAGTTTCACTCGGACAAGATAATGGTCTGATCCACAGTCGGGTCCACGCATCGCACGTACATCTTTGAGCGTCGATCGGAATCTGGTGTTGATCGTCGAAATCGTTGCCGGATGGATTTCGCCACGTGAGTTGATGTTTGAGGGGGTGACGAAAGATGCTGTTGCCGATGATCAAGTTGTTTGACGCTGCAAATGATAAGAGGCGTAATCCGTTGTCATTTATTTCCCCGTATCCGAATTTTCCCATCGTTTCTTCCCAACCGGTTCGATCTGCACCCGTATGTGCATTAAAGTCGCCCATAAGTACGATTAATTCGGTTTGGGGTATTGTATCCAGTGTGTGTTGAAACTGGGCTTCATCCTTGTTTGTGTCCGGGCTGGTCTCAATTGGGGCGTAGACGGATACGATATGGGTCTTAATCGTTCCATCAATAGTGATAACCGCCAGACGCTCGGATATCGGTTGGAATGCGATAACACTGGCAGAGGCCCGTCGATCAACCATAAAGCCAACGCCCGCTTCTCGTTTGTCGCCACCAGAATAGAATAGCGTCATCGTCTCGTCGATTGATGGTGGGTCAACCTTCATTGTCCCAGATCCTGTGAGCCGCAGTTCTGATAATGCACAGATCGATATTTTGCATTTCAATAATTCCTTGGCGATAATTTCCTTTTGACCAACGTGATGTCCCGTTCGCACATTCCATGCGGCGATTCGTATTTCTGATTTCGGTGTGATTAACCTGAGTCTTTGGCCAGTAGTCCATTTCTCACCAGCATCCGTGGTTCCCAAAGCTGGCGCATCGGCTGCCCCGGATGCGGTAGCATTAATTCGTAAGTGGTTAAGTCGTGTATCCATGCGGTTTCTTGCCTAGTTTCTTCGGTTTCCCGATTCTGGTCGGCGCGGCAGGCCGACCACCCTCTTCCTTTCACACCCTGGGCTTGGGACCAGACGACGGCGGAGACGACGGTGTATTAGGTCGAAAAAGGAGGGAGAGCAAAAAAATACGTTTATGTCACTTTGACATAAACGTATTAATAAACAGTAGGTATATTTACAATTTTTTCAAATTTAAAAATACCATTAAAAATATCATCAAAAATTAAATTTCAATTATAATTGCAACTTATAAATTATTTTCACTCTTCACATTCCCAGCAAATTTGAAATTTTTATTTTCACAAAAAATGAGTTTTTTTTTTAAATTCCATTAAAAATTACCATATAAATTAAAATTCTATTTAAATTGACACTCTGAATAAGTACATTAAAGACTTGTAAGAGTCTCCAGTCGCTAAAAATCGTAGGGTGATGACAAAAAATAATTTTGTAACCAGTAAGAACATAAATATCAAAATATGTTAAGTGACTGCGACTACAGCAATACCCAAACGGTTTTTGTCAATTTTAAGTCTTAGATTTTTTCAAATTTTTCATTCTTGATTTTTTGTTTGAATGTGACTAATATTGATAATTTTAGAAGAACTGAAAGAAATTTTAGAAGAATATAGTGAAAATATAATTAAAATAAACAATGAGGTTTTTTTTTAATAATAATAACCGACTTCCAAATGAAGAAAGATTGGAATATGTAAATGAATAAAAAAAATCTGATTTAAATCAAATAAATCCGATTACTTTCATTATTTTTTTAAATCATGATTTTTATCAATCCTGATTAAAACTACTTTCTAGCTTAAAATTACGTATTTTTTTACGTGCTACAGATTTATTTTATAAAATAGGTACTTAGTAAATTTACACGAATCACTTGAATATGTATTGTTAATTGTCTGATTAATCTAAGACCAATATTCACACCACTTTTAAATTTAAAATACAACTTGTAGACTTGAGATATATTTCTTGAGTGATTTCTTAAGTGTCGCTGTGTCGCAATTAGTAACTTTTTTATGGCTTCCGCTAGACTATTTACAAATATGGCACGTTCAGTAATTCGGCGCTCTGGGAAAACTATTTTGTATAATATTTTGAAATATATATAATAACTATAATATTTTTTTATATATCTAATTATTTTGTATAATATTTTTTCAGTTATTTTTATTTAATACTATGTGTTCTTAGTATGTACCTACTTATGTACATATTTTTTATATGTAGAGGTACATATTTTATTATTTCTGAACGTTTGAACTTCGTGCAACTCGGCGCGCACAATTTTGCCGCCCCTCATTTTTTGCCGCTCTGGGCATTTGCCCGGCTGGCCCCCCCTTAGATCGGGCCCTGCTGTTGTATGATGTATTTACATAATCCACGAACTGTACAATATTGGGCAATTACAATAGTGGTCGTAGATAAAATTGTATAAAAACCAAACTTGGTAAAATTTTCTTCGTTATCGTGTAAAAATAATAACAAAATGTTATTACAAGCTGATCATCAGTACAAGGCACACAAAATTACTTTTACTCCGAATGGCATTTAGCCATTTTATTAACGTAGAAATTAAAAAAAAAATGTGTACTGAAAACAAAAAAGAGACACGACAATCGAAAATAGTAGTTTATGATACAACTGTTTGAAGCAGGGCTTTTGATTGTCTACAATATGTCGAAGACGCATCCTAAAATACTTTGGACAAATAACCAGAAAAGCACAAGACAATTTGGAGAAGTTGATATTAAGTTATTAAGTTATATTTTTGCATTTTATTTTTAAATTTCTCGCAACACTGTGCAAATGAATGGAGGCGGTAAAGTCTTTTAATATTTTGAAAATGTATTGTGCCACATTGCCTTATACTTTTGGATCTTGATTTATCTGATCAAAACCACATACTCGCGGCGCTATCGCGCGTAGTATGTAGTCTTGATTTATCTGAACAATATCACATAGGCGCGGCGCTGCCACGCGTAGTATGTAGTCTTGATTTATCTGATCAAGACCACATACGCGCGGCGCTGCCGCGCATAGTATGTATTCTTGATTTATCTGAATAAGATCACATACGCGCGGCGCTGCCGCACGTAGTATGTAGTCTTGACTTATCTGAACCTTAAAAAATGCACGTATACCGCATCAGCTATATGATCTTTGAAGTTGGCCTCTATATAACTGGTCCATGTGTTTTTTAGTTCTTGTTCCTCCAAAATTAGTTGGTTACTATCATTTGTAAGTGACATAGTCGTTCTCTTCCTGTGGATTCCAGCTACTTCCTTTACTTTTCTGTACATATTGAAAGTATCATGTTTGGAGCTAAGGTCTTCTATTTCTGCACATTCTCGTTCCATCTATTTCTGCTTGGCTTCTTTGATCTCCCATCTTATGACCTTTTGTTTTTTTTATATTTGTCAGGTTTGTTCTTTGACAGTCTTCGTTGCTCCATGAGGGTTAGAATGTGATCTGTCTTACACTTGTTTTTGGGTTAGGTTAGGTTAGGTTAAGTCACGCGGAGATGTAATTTACACTTGTCCACAATGTTATTCCAAAGAGTCTCTATATCTTGCAGTTGGTTCTCCTGCAAACTTGTTAACCTGTTATTTATTTCTTCGGCAACAATATGTCTGACTTCAGGGTTATTTAGCCTCGTTACATCAACTGCTCTAGCTGGCTGTGTTTGCTTTTTAGCTTTTAAGTTTAACGCCAGTCCAGCCACAAGGGGATTATGGTCCGAGCCAATGTCTTGTCCAAGTCTTGATTTATCTGAACAAGATCACATTACACATTAAATACCTTTTTTCTTATTGTCGTTAGGCGAAACTCTATGAGCCTGCGTGTGAGCAGTGTTACTAACTCCCAAAAATATTTACCCCAAAAGCCAAAGTCAAAAACCCTTAAAATTGCCACATTTACTTAAAAAAATAATATTCTGTAAAAAATAATAAAAACGGCGAAAGCCAGAACGGCCTCTGTAGAGACTGTTCTGTATGCTGCCGTTGTTCTTATCGCTATTCTTCTGTTTACTTTTTCTAGTTTGGCAACATGGTGGTTATATTTTAGCGGGCTCATCTACACTGGAGCTCCATATAGGATGACGGAGGAAACTACGGATGCTAACATTCTTCGTTTATTCGTTGTGGGGCCATTAACATTTGCCATTATCTTGAGGGTGTTTGTGGCTTTCGTGCAAGTGTTCTTTATATGTTCGCTTTCGTATATCCTTGTCTATGTGGACGCTCAGATATTTTATCCAGTTTCTGGATTTTATTCAGTCTAGTGAGTTTCTTGCGGCCTGCGAGAAGGACCATTTCTGTTTTGTTCGGCTGCTAATTTGATGTCCATTTCGTTGAGTTGTTCCGTAATTGTGATTACACTTTGTAAGATCTGGAATCAGTAACCGTGTCCATGCCCCTTTTTCTGTTTCCGTTGCCCGTTTCCGCTGCCATTGGGTATCTCCCGGTCGGTGATACTTTCTATTCCTTTGGCAATTTGATACTGAAGGCATCTCTATTAAATTTGGAGATGGAATTCCGGTCAGTATTAATGTAGCTTCTGTACATACAGTACGAAAACTGAAACACACCCTAAGCGCCACTCTACGTTGTACCCTGCCACAAGTTTTCCGTATTTTTCCAGCTTGGCTCCGCATATGGGCGCTGCATACAAGATAATCGAATGTGCAACGTTTGCTAGTCATCCTGTTGGATGATTTTGGTCCCCCTATTTTTGGCATAGTTCTGCTTAGTGCCATTACAGACTTTTCAGCTTTGATGCCGCATGTCGCCACATGTTCCTTCATTTCACAGTTGTGATCGAATACTACTCCGAGATATTTCAACCGCGATTTTCGCGATCACTTCGTTTTCCAGATGCAAGGGGGCTCTTTCGTCAACGTCAAGGGCTTCCGTCTTCACTGCTGTGAGTTTCAGGCCCTTCTTGCGGATCTCCGACGACAGCTTAGCCAAGACCCAGTTAGTGTTACTGACTAGCTCCAGCTGTGTTTTTGCTTTGCAAATAACGGCTGTGTCATCAGTGTATCCAACAATGGTTGTCCCGGTAGGTACTTCTATTGTAAGCCCAGGATTATAGAAAATGTTCCACGGGATAGGTCCCAAATTAGAGCCTTGTGGTACTTCACATTCCATTTGCATGGTCAGATCTTTCCGATATTATTCGGCGGAGGTACTATGATTAGTAGATTAGTTAGCGGAGGTACTATCCGTATAGGTGGTTATAAAGTTTCCCATCGATTTCGCAATAGAGCCTATTTGCAAAAACTCTTTCAAAGAGTTTCCCAAATACGTCCAGTAGATAGATTGGCCTAAACTTCATGGAGTCATGTTTCTGGATGAGAACCAAATTCGCTATTCTCCATTGACGTAGAAAGATTCCTGCAAGAGTGCGTTATAAACTTGCAGAAGGGTATTGAGTAGCAGTCTGTACTACCTCTGACGGTATTCTATCTGGAACAGCAGCCTTTTTGTTCTTTATTTGAGATATTGCCGTTATGAGCTCTTCAGCATATATTGGTGTAATGGCAATGGCAGCCTTATTGGTGTCGTTTCGGTGCGTGGAAAGTTTCCAATTGTCTTGCATCATCTAGCTTGACTCTGGGGTAGAAATGGGCTTTCTCCATAACAATCTTATAGCCATTTCCCCATATATCTTCTTCTATTCCTTCGCAGATTTTAGTCCATGCACGCCGTGTTAACTTGTAGATCGCGATCTTTCTAGAAAGAGATTATGACAGACGGTTTCAATTTTGCTCCTTAATACAAGGAAAGTTCGAAGAGTATCCATTTTTATTAAGAAATATAATATTTTCCGATGATGCAACTTTCACATCAAATGGAACTGTCAATTCACAAAATTGTCGCTGGTGGTGTGATAGTAAATCTAACTTTAAAACTCGTTACCAATATTCATTTAAGACCAACGTATGGTGTCGTATTTATCATATCATACGATTTTATTAGCTAATTATGTTTAATAAATCGTCAACTACTACTATTCGTGTCCGGATCACACTACGTCCTTCCAAAAGTTTGCGGCTCTGATGGCCTTGTCATTTGCTAAAATTAGGTCGTTCCCTGTGCAGCTTTGTCCCATGTCGGTGCAGGTCAGCAGGTGTGAAGGATTCAGGATTTCTCCGCAGGAACACTGAGGGTTTTCGTCCTCTGGTAGCATTCCCCATTTTTGCAGGTTTTCTCTGCACCTCGAGACTCCTGTCTCGGTCCTGCCTCGAAGTCTGTTGAGCCTTGATCCAAATTGGGTATGGGAGGAAATGTCCCAGTGCCAGCTCCTCTTTTTGGGTTTTGGGTCTTGGACCTCAGCGCGCCATTTCTGGAGCCTTCTGGCTTCCTGACCGACTTGCAAAGGTGCTGTTCTGGCCAAAAAGCTGTGGCGGGATCGGAGTCTGGGGTCTAGCTGGTTGGTGGCCATAGAGCGGGTGCCTTGGGTCGGTCACTTGTCGCCGCCTTTCTGCCTCAGCGGCTAGCTCTCTCCTGATGTGAGGCGGTGCTATCCCAGCGAGAGAGTATACCTGATGAAGTGGCGTAGGCTTTAGGCAACCTGTTATTAGGACAGCTTGATTCAAAGGGAAATCGATTTGCTTTGCGTGAGTGGATGCACACCATACTGGAGCGGCGTATTCGGCTGCAGAGAAGCTTAATGAAAGGGCTGAGGTTCGCAATGTTGCTGGCTGTGCTCCCCATGACCTGCCAGTCAGTTTCTGGAGAAGGTTGTTTCTTGTTGCTACCTTTTTCCTGGTGTTGAGGCAGTCGCGCTTATATGTAGTGTTACCCCGAGGTATTTTGGAGTTGGGCAGAGTTCTAACTGTTGACCACACCACACTATAATCTGTCTCCTTGCCTCACTGGTGCGAAAGTGGAAGGCGCATACTTGAGTTTTTGCTGGATTCGGTCGGAGGAGATTGTGCTCGTAGTAGGCGACAAGGTCGTTCAGGGCATTTGTCAGTTTTCTCTCTACCACATGGAAACTATTTCCTTGGGCTGCTAGCGCTGTGTCGTCAGCATATATAAAGTGCCTTATCTCTCGCCGTATGGGTTTGTCGTTGGTATAGATCAGTGTTTCTCAAACTTATTTGTCTCATCGCCCACCTGTGATATGCTAAAGTTAATATCGCCCACCCAAATCTATCGTATTATATGTATATACGACACAATATGATTTATATATATATATATATATATATATATATATATATATATATATTCATTATATATCATATATATATATATATATATATATATATATATATATATATATATATATATATATATATAATTAATGGGAAGGATACGATTGATGCGTTATCAATTTATCTTCTTTTTTCTTCCTTTTCTCTTCCAAAACCGGGCCTGCGTTTTCATAACTTGAAAATGGCGTTATTATCCAATCAGGAACTTCCAAATCAAACAAATCTTTGTGTATATTGGAATATGTTCATCAGATATTTCAGAAATAGATTTATAGCTCGTGCGATACCTACCGCCCCCCTGGCTACCTACCGCCCCCCTGGCTACCTACCGCCCCCTATATCGCCCTCTGGCTACCTAGCGACGTCATCGCCCCCTGGTGGGCAGTGTTGGGCATAATTCAATTAATTTTTCAATTGTAGAATCAAACAATTACAATTTCAATTGCAATTAAATCAATTGCAATTAATTTTATTCAATTAAGTGTTTAATTGTGAGATGCAATTGAAATCAATTGCAATTAAATCCATTAATTGTGGTTTACAATTAATTTAATTGCAATTAAAACTTTAATTGTTAGTTACAATTAACTTAATCATCAATTGTTTATTATAACAATTAAAACTATTTGATGAATCTAAAAACTGAAACAGTTGGGAAAGATGGTCGTTCTGGACCGTCCACCTCCACTTCGGCCCATCACGCCCCCACGTTCCGTTTCCACCCCACTTCCGGTTCCCACCCCATTTACACTTCCTACGCCAACTTCCGGTTCCCACCCCCACTTCCGGGTGAGAACCGGAAGTTGGCGTAGGAAATGGAAATGGGGTGGGTACTCGGAGGTGGATGACCGGAAGTGTAAGAGAAGATGGATAACCAAACGAGCTGTAGCGTTGTAAAATCAAACTTACCGCACTCTAATGCAAATAACTATTTTAATTAAGCATTGTGGCAAGTGATACAATGGAGTATAATAAACTTCTAACCGACATTTATTAATTGTAATTGTAAAAATGTATCAATCAATTAACAATTAATTAATTGTAATTGCAAAATTTTACAATTAATTAATTGTTAATTGTGTTATCTTGCAATTACAATTAATTATTTTAATTGTTAGTTGCAATTAAATCGGGCAATTTAATTGTTAGTTGTTAATTGTTTTCATAATTAATTTTTGCCCAACTATGCTGGTGGGTGATATCGCCCACTTTGAGAAACGTTGGTATAGATAATGGGGCCAGTACACTACCCTGTGGAAATACGTTCCTCTGCAGGCGCCATCTACTATTTTTCCCTAACAGGCTGACAAAGAAACGGCGGTTTTGGAGGAAGGCTCCGACAATCGACGAGATGTGAAAATCATTTGTAATTACATACAGTTTGCATAGCAATTTTCCGTGACCGTATCGTATGCGGCAGATAGGTCAATGAAGGCAGCCCCTGTTCGAAGCTATCCTCGATGTTTTGAACAAGATTTACCTGTGCGCCTATCTATAATTTGTGCGAGAGCCTTGTATGGGTTCCATTTCGCTTTTTTAAAATTAAAACGCCTTTTGAAAGGTACAGCCTGGGGTTTGGTACAGGCTTCGGTAAGGCATATAATTGGTCGGTGTTGTAACTTCGGTATGGGTTGGCTGACTAATTTCCTGCATTGGGCTTCAATATTCTTGGATACGAATATGTTGTCGGGGTTGTATCCTCTTCTCCATCGCCGCTATCATATGAGGTATCAACAAGACGGTGCTATATGCCATACTACAGTCGCTGTTTGGGAATACCTTGAACTAGTTTCAAAGACAAAGTAATACCTATAGTCCATTTTTTTTAAGAATGCAGTACAGGGAAGATAGGGCTTATTTGACCTTGTTCTCTGATTGGCTTAAATCGAGGAGAAGTTCACACCGACGATATTTACTTCCCTATCTCTCTTTTTTTCACATACATTTTGTCAGCTGTTAGCTATCAATGGCTGCCATGTCAATTCACAATTATCATCTGATCTGTTTGTATCATTTAGATTTTTTGCGTTTTTCTCCATTTATTTGTTTGTAATTTATTACTAGTGTTGCCATTTTGTAAACCATTAATAAATTACCAATTTTATATTCAAATAACTATATTTGAATTTAGCGCCAAAATTTGTAACTAGATTGAACATTTTCCATAGTGTAAATCAGATTTCTAGTTACTGCATTCTCAAAAAAATGGACTATAGATATTCCGATATTTTTTGGCCGGCTGGATCTCCTGACTTAAGTCCTCTGGATTATTTCTTATGGAGCTACTTAAAATATAGGGTATATGAGCAAGGGCCTTTTCAAGATATTGATCATTTGGAAAGGATAATTACAGAAGCATGTCAGGAAATTACTGAAGATATGATCATTAAGATATTAAGGGAATTTGATAAACGAACCATTAACCCTTAACCACCTGCCATACGTCTTAGGTGAGAAAATTACTGCTACTTTGGGTCTGAGAGACGTATGTCAGGTGTTAAATGTCTTGAAAGAGGTGGTGGATATATTGAGGCTTTAATGAATTGAAGCAAAATGCAAATTATTTTGTTTCCAATTACTTATCACGTATTAGATAATTTGTTTATCTTTTCATTTGCAAAATGAAATATTATGAGATGCAATAACTCTTCAAATGCAATAGAACATTGTTACAGAACTTATTAATAAACCGAAAGGTTATCATGTCATGTTTTTCAATAAAATATCTGATGTGTAATTTACAAAATTTGCATAATTTATTTACAATATAGAAAATTATTTAAGTACGTTTTTCATGTCGGATGGATAATATTGGATATCTGACAATAGTTTTCAGTTTTGATCAACTTTTCTTGATGATATTTGATGGTAAGGTTTGAATTGATATTTGATGGTTGTATTTTGAGTTTTAGACCATGCAACTTTTTTTGAAGAATAACTTTTTTCCTAAAATTAATAATAAACAAGTTTTCTATATGACGCCGACTTAATTGGACACATTAAATGCTCATTATTGGTCAGTTCGTGGACTATGTAAATACATCATACCACACACATATGTAACAATCCGCGATTAATAAATTTATGTAATAATTCAAAATCACCCATGAACGTCTGGTTTACGATTCGTTGAGAGTTGCACGTTGATACTATGTTTAAATATAGTACTCCATGGTTTCCAAACAATCATTAAACGTCATCATTCACATAAAAGCCGCCATTCATTTCGTTTTTTCACGTTTAAATCTAACGAAAACTACAAATAAATAAAAAGGTATGTAACCATTATTTCTTTTCATTTCTATCAAGTGAAATAAGGTCGAAGGTGTTACATCAAACATATTTTTCTTATTAAACAGAAACAAATTAGTGTGGTCGTAGAAAATATAAAAACTACTAAATATAGTATAGTACATAATTCGAGTTGTAAGGCAATTACGTACTCGCAGAATTACGTAACTGTTCCGCTCTTACGTAATATACTTCTTATATATTGTTTTATATATTGATTTAAGGAAAATAAAATCGAAATAAATGGACAAACTATTAAATATCTCAAAACTGGAACGGGAAAACATCCGTTAATTTGTCTGCCGGGGGCTTTAGGAACGATTTGGAGCGATTTTAAACCTCAAATAGAAAATCTTGACAAGACCAAATTCACCATAATTGCATGGGACCCGCCAGGTTATGGAAAAAGCAGACCTCCATGCAGAAATTTCACCACAGAATTCTATGAAACCGATGGAGATATGGCTGACCAACTTATGCAAACATTGAACATCGATAGATACTCAATCTTGGGTTGGAGTGATGGCGGAATGTCTGGGATGTTCATGGCCGCCAAATACCCAAAAAATGTTAGGAAATTGGTGATTTGGGGATCAAACGCTTATATAAAACCGGAAGAGTTACAGAATTATGAAAGTAATAAAGGCGGATTCTCATATACGCGACACTCAGCTACGCGACATCGCCTGTCAAATAAGGACTATATTTTTTAAATGAGCACGTTCTCATTATGGCTACGTGATGTACCCATTTAAAACAATGTAATCATTGCACTGACACATTAAATCGTAAATTCTTTTTACAATATATTGAATGTAATCATCATTTGACAGACGATGTCGCACTATGGCTACGTGATGTGCCCATTTAAATCAATGTAATCATTATTTGACAGACGATGTCGCGTAGCTGAGTGTCGCGCATATGGGAATCGACCTTCAGAAATAATGTTTACTACTAATCAGATACCATAACCTGTTATATTTTATAAATAATCCAAATCAAATGTTTATGCTTCAAACATATTTTTCCAGAAATGAGAGATATATCAAACTGGTCAGATAGAATGAAAGCTCCACTAATTGAAATGTATGGAGAGCAAGGATTGAAGGACATGTGGAGCGGATGGTGTGATACGATGATAGCCATTTGCCAACGTGATGGAAATGTTTGCAAACATATTTTGGAGAAAATCAAATGTCCAACATTTATTCTTCACGGTGACAAAGACCCCATGGTCCTGCCAGAACATCCAACTTACTTGATATCGAAAATTAAAGGATCAAAGTAATTACAATTTTTTTTTTAGTACACAATTACATTAGAAAAAAAAAACGTGTTTATTTTCAGATTACATAATTTTCCCGATGGAAAGCATAACATCCATTTGCGGTATGCCGAAGAATTTAACAAATTAATCTCTGAATTCTTAGAACAATAAAAAAATTTCTTTGATTTGTTTTTATTAATTAAAAGAACATACTACAAAGTGACAAATGATAAATAGAGTGAATCAGTGCAAAACGTTGTTAAAGAATTACTCAAAGCCTTATCCTTTTAAATAATTTATAAATCTCCAGCTTCCATTGCCTCCCTATATCCTCTACCGCCATCTTTCTGCTCAGGATCTAACTTAATCATATCATCAATCCTCAAGATTGTAATCGCGGCTTCTGTCGCGAATTTTAAAGATTTGATCTTTGACATTGTAGGTTCCAAAACACCAGCTTTCTTATTATCCTTAACAGTTCCTTCAATCAAATCCAAACCAACCCATTTCAAATGCGCATGATCAACTATAGTTTGGCTTGAATTTTGGTAAGCCCTCAATTTAGCTACTAATTCAGTAGCATCCTGGGCCGCATTAACCGCCAAAGTTTTTGGAATTACCAACAAACTTTTAGCAAACTCAGCAATGGCCAATTGTTCCCTCGAGCTGATGGTTGTAGCGAAATTTTCCAAGTAAATAGAAAGAGCTGCTTCAACAGAGCCACCACCAGCTACAAGGCTTTTGGATTCGAGTACCCTCTTTACTACACAGAGAGCGTCATGTACAGAACGTTCCATTTCATCACAATAGAAATCGTTTGGACCACGGAGAATTATCGAAGCAGCTGTACGTGCTTTGGGCCTAGTAAAGAATATTCAAATAAATACAACATTGTAAAGTGTTAAATATGCAAAATTACCCTTTAATAAGGATGAGTTCATCATCTGAGATCCTTTCCTGTATTACTTCTGCAGCTTCACCAATCATACTAGCATCAAAGCTTTCTTCACCTGTAATAATAATAATATGGTTAAATTTCATTTTTATTTTATTAATCAATTTTAATATTATCAAAATCTTCAAACTCAACAAGATATAAATAATTATATTGTTACACATGATCTATGCAGACTTACCATCCATATTAGTTAAAGAAGTGAGATATGCGGCACCAGTAGCTTTAGCAATCCTCTTAAGATCTGTTTTAGTAACTCTTCTTACTCCCATAGCTCCAGCCTCAACGAAATATTTCAAACATAAATCGTCAATTCCACCAGTACAAAGAATAACATTAACTCCAGTTCCAATAATCTTCTGAATACGTTCCTTCGTGATGTCCAGCTCACGAGCCCTGATTCCCTCCAATTTATCAGGATCCTCAATCAAAACTTGGACTCCCATCTTCATTTTGGCCTTTTGCAAAGAAAAGTCCAAACACGCGATTTTAGCATTGGTAATTTTCTTGGGCATCGCTTGGCTAGCAACCGTGCAGTTGAGAGCATATCCTTGGATTAGTGTACTCTCCCTGGCACTTCTGCCATGAGCTTTTAAAACATTAACAGCCTTGATGGGATACATGGCGTTTCCTTTAACATCTGTAATTTTAATTGCATATGCAGCATCAACGACCATTTGAGAAAAGAGATCTGCATCACTATAAAATTATTAAGGACTATATATTTTTTTAATTGAATTAAAATAAAGTAAACTCAGCAATGGCCAATTGTTGCCTCGAGCTAATGGTTGTAGCGAAATTTTCTAAGTAAATAGAAAGAGCTGCTTCAACAGAGTACTAAATCTAAAGCTAAATCTTCACTTAATTCTTTGTTAACATAGATTAACAGTATTTGGGTTTGATTTAAGTGCTCCAATGTGGGCGTAAACTATGTAAATAAATAAATAAAATAATTTTTTTTTAAAAGGATACGCTCCAATAATTTTTGAGCTCATGGATGTTTTGGCGACATTCACGATGCTTTCCTTGCCCAATTCATCAACAGGAATGGTCAGATTGTCCTGAATGTATCTGCATGCTTCTTTGCATGCCAAACGGTAGCCACTGATAATTGAAGTGGGATGGATTTTCTGTTTTACGAGTTCATCTGCGTTCTAAAAAATATTGAAATGCATTTAAAAATGGGATCTTAAAGATTAGGCAACGAGACAAAAACGAACACCTCCGGGAAACATGCAAAGCGAATTAAAGATTGGCAAACAAGAACGAAACACAGTCGTCTTCCAGCGTTCGGCGAGAGTGAACGCACCAGCCGTCAGTTTCAGTAAAACGCGTAGCTTTAAAACAAATTATAAAAAGTTAAAAAACAAAAAACCTATCAAAAAGTTCATCTGAGTTTAGTCGCATTATTACAACAATAAGATGCAAAGGAATTTAAGGTCAAACATCCCCTCGGAAAGACAGTTCGACATAATGCCCGCCTTTCTCCAGAGTTCGGATTACGAGAACTTCATATCAGAAATCATAAAAAAGCATATAGAACCTCTCCAAGCTTTAAACCGTAAGTTATAAAACCAGATAAACGATTTGTCATTAAAAAATGAGTCGCTAAAATTCTTCGTGGAATCGCAAATAAAAACACAGGTGCAACCTCTAGAAGAATTAATAATTAAATTAACCGAACAAATAATTGAATTAAACGCTAATAAAGAGTCGATTTCGGTGTGTCGCTCAAACGAAACAAACTCTGTATCCTATAACAAAGAGCCGCAGCCAATAGCAATCGCTTATAACGAGCCAACTCCGCGCGATAGGAATAAAACAAAAAATATCCACAAAGATACGCGCCCGAACAATAAAAACAATAAACAATCAACACGAACCCGAAAACCGAGATCATAGAAACGAAAACATTGAAGCAGCGCCGTCGTTTGGATTTGGAGGCCCCGGGCATATATATTGAGGTGGGGCCCCCAGTAAATAAACGAGTTGCAAACGAGGCAGCGCGATGCCGCTTGCAGTAAAAGATGAAACGTTCAATTCCCTGCGGGAATCGCGCGAAACCGTTCCCGCAGAGCTCAAGTTGGCGGTTCCGTGGGACTTTTCGTGGATGTCCAAAAAACGTCGTTTTATCTTGGACGCAATCGGGATTAAACTCCCAAACAAACTAAACGGTTCTATGGCCGATCGAATGGCACCGGTCCGGTTCCGATCCGTCAATTGGTTCCGAAGTTCTATGTACCCCCGCAAAACGCCACTGGTTTTTCTCACTTTTTGCGCATTTTTCTCTTCAAACTGCCGCAGATTCTCAAAAAGACATCACAGTTTAAAAATTCTTGCCGGAATGGTTGCGCGCGAGTGTTCTGAAGAGAACGAACCCAACCGGCGACTTGGAGCCCATCAAATAAGTCCTGGGCGTCCGTGGAAGTGATTGCAAAATCGGCAAAAAAATTATTTATTTGCTCTTGCACCAGGTGAACGGGACATCGCAGGGGGAGTTGAGTAGCGAAAACGGCACCGCTCGACGGGGATACACCGGAAAAATGTATATTCCCGTTTTGCACCGCCGCCGTAACTTCCGTCGGGCCGTTTCCGCAAAAACCACGATTTTAGGGTGGGTTTTGGATCCCCGGAGGGGCGCGGCAGGACGGAAGACGAAACTTGGGGATGCGCAACGTGCGGACGGACATTCACAGTTAAGTCATCGAAGACGCGCGGTTAAAATACCGAAGATCTGCCGCCTCCAGCGGAATAAAAATGTCAAATTTGAGCTTTTTTAAAACCCACATGGTGCGGTTTCCCCTATATGAAATTCGCGAAACGTCACACGTCAGTCGTCTCAGAATCGATCTGCAGCCACTGTGGGGGCCCCCTAGTCTGTGGCATCCGCCCGATTGACCGACGCTACTGCATTGAAGACAAAGGGAAAAATAACACAGAAACGGCGACATCTCAAAATGAAGAGTACATCGAACCGAAAAGACGCAGAAAACACCGAGGACCGTTAGGAAATGCCAAAGTCAGCGAGGCGTGGGAAACTGGTTTCGCAGGAAGAAAAGTTGAACCAAAAAAACTATGGCTGTATATTTCCAGAGCAAGGGACCACGTCACTAATGATATAATTTTAAGTTATCTTCAAACGAAAACTGGTCACGACAAATCAAGCTTCATAGTCGAAAAGATTACACCCAGAGTAGCCAAAAAGGTTAATAACAGCTTTAAAGTCGGATTGAATCCTGTTCTAAGAGACACTGTGTACGATACAGCTTTCTGGCCTGAGGGAATATTACACGAGAGGCTAGACTTCCGACGACTTAATAGACTTACTTACGCCAGATCATCATCATCATCATTTCCTTTACTCCTCGTGGGAGCATAGGGCATCAACAAACGCTCTCCATCTGATTCTATTCTGAGCCAGGGCCTTTACCTCGCGCCACTCCTTTCCGCTTGCCCTGGCTTCCTGTACGACTGTCCTCCGCCACGTGATTTTTGGGCGACCTCTCTTTCTTGAACCTTGGGGGTTCCAGTCAAGAGCTTCTTTTGCAATATCCCCCTCTGGCCTTCTAAGTGTGTGTCCGATCCATTTCCACTTCCTTCTTCTTATTTGGGTTTCAAGACGCTCCATATTTGCTTTTTTCCAAAGTTCAATATTTGCTATGGTATTGGGCCAAAATATTTTAAGTATTCTTCTCAGACACTTGTTCGTGAATACCTGAAGTTGTGATACTATGGTGGTAGTCACTTTCCACGTTTCGCTACCGTAAAGAAGAACTGATACTACATTAGATTTGAAAATTTGGAGCTTTAAGTTACGGGAAGTTTTTGTTGAGTTCCACAGTTTGTTAAGCATTCCGAATGCCTGTCGCGCCTTCTGTATCCGTTGTTTTACGTCTTTATCAGCACCACCATCCTGTGAAATAAGGCTTCCAAGGTAGCAAAAACTATCTACTACCTGTACTTGCCTGCCATCTATCTCCAGGTTGCAGGGGGCTGTCGCATTGATCTTTATCAGCTTGGTTTTATCGACATTGATTTTCATTCCCACCTGCATTGCGTACTTTTTGAGAGCCTCCAACTTTTTTTCCATATCTACTTTCGTGTGGGACAGGATACAGATATTATCGGCAAAATCTAGGTCTTCTAAATGCCTCACGAGCGTCCATCGAATTCCCCTTGTTTTTCTATTTGCTTTCTTCATGACCCAGTCTAAGACTATGGTAAACAGAAGTGGGGAGAGCGTGCATCCTTGTTTTACTCCCGAATGCACTGTGAAAGGTGTGCCGCGTTGTCCTTGGTGGATTACCATGCAGCTTGCTTCTTTGTATAGTAATTTGATTATGTTTATGTACTTTGTAGGCACCCCGTAGCTGGCTAGTATTATCCACATAAATTCCCTGTCCACACTATCGAACGCTTGCTTGAAGTCGATGAACAGTAGATAGAGTGGTGACTGCCACTCGACCGACTGTTCAACGATGATTCTGAGGGTGTTTATCTGGTCGGTACAGGACCTGCCATGCCTGAATCCCGCTTGCTCCTTGCGTAGTGTCGGTTCAACCACATTGCTGATCCGGTCGTGAATTATTTTCTGGCCCTGGGGGGAAGTCTAACCCCTACAGGGCGCGTCCCCAGGTGGCGGATAGGGGAACGCTCGTCAAGCATGCTTGAAGGGTAGAGGTAAAATAAAATAGCCTCCGCGGACCAAAATAAGACTAGGTAGCAACAGGCTTACAACCTGCGATACCGAAACTCAACTTTGTAAAAGAAACACCAACAAGCCTCGGAAACGGACAGATGAAATCAATGACGACTTTTAGCGCACGATATCGGACACGATTTGGAACATGGAACGTAAGGACGTTGCTGAAGCCAACCACTTTAGCCCAACTGACGAAAGAATTTCGGAGATACAACTTACAAGTACTAGGCCTAAGTGAAATCAGATGGGAAGGAAGTGGCGTAAAGAAAACATCAACGGGAGAGGTGCTCCTCTACTCCGGGAAACAAATTGGCGAGGCGCGCAGAGGTGGTGTCGGATTCATGCTAACAGAGAAATCAAAGCAAAGTTTAGAAGATTGGAGCCCAATCTCAGAAAGGATAATAACAGCACGATTCCGAACGCGCTCGAGGTATATATCAATAATTCAAGTTTACGCACCGACAATGGCAGCTACAGAAGAAGAAAAGGATACATTCTACCAACAATTGTCAAGCACAATTCGCCAACTTAAAAAGACGGATATAAAAGTTGTGATGGGAGATTTCAATGCCAAGGTTGGGAAAAGCAGCACTAACTGGGAGACAGTAATGGGAAACTACGGTATAGGGGAAATGAATGAAAATGGAGAATTACTAGCGGACCTCTGCACAAACCACGACTTGCTTATAGGCGGAACAGTTTTTCCACACAAGGAAATACATAAAGTGACATGGTGCTCACCGGATGGCAGAACCCAAAATCAGATAGATCATATTTGCATAAGCAAGAAATGGAGAACATCACTGCTTGATGTCCGGAATCACCGTGGAGCCGACGTACATAGCGACCACCACCTTCTCTGTGGACAGTTACGTATTAAACTGATCTCAAACACCAAGCGCCAAGCCACCAGGAAGACAAAGAAAATTGACATCGCAAAACTTCAAGATAAAATGACGGCAAAGGCCTTCGCAGAGGAAGTAGCCAACAGACTGAAGGACAAGACCACAGGGAACAAAGACATTACAGAACGATGGTCAAGCATCGTAGATGCGTTAAGAGGAGCTGGAGACATCCTTGGGTACAAATCCAATGAGAGAAAAGAATGGATATCTGATGCGACTTGGAAATTAATCCAAGACCGCCGAAACTTAAAGCAACAAAGAAACTGTGCTGAAGATAAAGATAAACAAAGGCTATCCCAGATTTACAACGCAGCCGATAAGCAAGTGGGAAAGAGTGCTAGAACTGATAAGAGGAAATGGCTATGCTATGAGGAAATGGCTATGCTGACAGCATGAACACCAAGGAAACATATCGCCTGACACGAAAGCTCACAAACACAGGCTACCCCTCAGAACGACCAATACGCACGACGAACGGCAAGCTATGCACAACCGAGGCACAGCAAATAACCCGCTGGACAGAACACTTCCAAGAGCTCCTAAACACACCGTTGGAAGAGGTACCACAAAGTCCTATGACACCAAGCGGAAACAGAAGATTTAGAGACGACCCGCCAAGCATAGAGGAGGTGAAGGCCGCCATCAAACACCTTAAAAACGGCAAGGCGCCTGGCGCTGACGAGACATACTCGGAGATGTTTAAAATAGACATAAAGGGAATCACCGAGATTATAACACCTATAATTCGAGAAGCATGGGAAACAGAAGTAATACCATCCACGTGGAAAGAAGGCCTAATTATCAAACTGGCGAAAAATGGAGACCTGAGTATATGCTCCAATTGGAGAGGAATAACTCTTCTTAACACCATTAACAAATTAGTTTCCAAAATAATTTACGCCAGATCATACAAAGAAATTTTACAAACCAAAGACGAGACACCGAAGAAACGTAACAAGGTCGAAATATTACAAGCATCCTATTAGTCTACTCAACCAAAACGTGCAATCAATAGGAAAACATCGAATATATGTTACAAGAAAACCCGAAATGCGAATACCTGATATTAACGGAACATTGGAAAAGCGACGAACAATTGTTAACACACAAACTACACAACTTTCAATTAGCCGCTAAGTTCTGCAGAAGAGAAGGAGCACATGGCGGAGTTGCAATTTTCTGCAGAAAGTCTGCAAATAACTCACTCAGAACCGACATAGAGCGGTTAGCAGAAAATTTTCTATTTGAATGCACGGCTATCGAGACAACTATTAACAAAAAACCGTCAATAATCATAGCTATCTACCGTTCACCGCAAACGCCCTACATGCAATTGGACAAACAAATTAGAAGAACTACTAGGTATAGTATTTCCGGAAAACAAACAATACATAATCATGGGGGACTTCAACATCAACTCTTTAAAAGCCTCACGACAGCTCCACCAACTTCAATCAATGCTACTATCCTTCAACACTGTACTAGCAACTAAAACGCCAAGCCATCCAGCCACCGGAACCTGTATCGACAAGATCGCGATCAAAACGGATATGGAGTATGCTGTCAATACCTTAGAGTACCAAATATCAGACCACAGCGCCCAAAAGATCACCTTCTACCAAGAAAGAAGAATAACTACCGAACGCAAATACATAAGATTATTTAACCAAGAAGACAGATTCAAATTTAAGCACCTTCTAGAAGAAGTAACCTGGCTCGAGACCTACACGACCGTCGAAAGTGATGTAAACAGACAATGGGAAGCGTTCATGAATATCTTCATGACGCATTTCGAAGAATGTTTTCCGCGGAAACTCCGCACTATCTCTCATGATAGGAAGACACGAATTTACATCAACCCGGAAATAAAAAAAAGCGAAACACGAATTAGAAATTCTCCAAATTTGATCACATTTCAATACAAATGTCAAAACACACTACAACAGGTCAAAAAGAAAGTTCTATACTCTCCTGAAAAAAACGAAAATCGGAATCTTCCCTAACGCCCTAAAACATTGTATTATAACACCACTGCACAAATCAGGCGACAAAAAAAGGGTAGAATATTTCAGACCTATATGTAAAATATCTGTCTTTTCAAAAATATTTGAAAAATTGGTAACAACCAAAACTACCAACTTTTTAGACAAAAATAATCTAATAAGTAACGAACAACACGGCTACAGAAAAGGGAGGGGCATAGAGACAGCCTGTTTTAATTATATTCAAAATATACACAATGAGTTGGAGAATCAGTCAAATCACGGTCAAATAAAATCCGCACATCATCGATCGAGATCGACGACACCTTAATAATGTTATTTTTAATAAATGATTAATGTTTCTTAAATGCTTTTTAGCGTGAATTAACATGCTGTGACATAATAAAACGCCAGCATGGGATCACGACACTTCGGCCATGAAGTAAACGACAACAGAGAAAGAGATCTGACGAGTTTTGAAAGTGAAAAAATTAACTGAAATTAGAAGAAATTCGCTCCGAATGTTTCCCAACGTGAAAAATTGCTGAAGAAAAAAAAATTAAATATGTCAATTTTGAATTGTAGTGAGTAGGTAAGTAGAGTATGGGGGTCCCCTTTTTCATGTGTCTTCTATTCCTTATGAATTTTGATTTAAAATATGTATTTATGATATATTATTTAAAGTTTGATGCAATGTGGATGCCAGGTATTAACCCTTCAAACACTGCGGCCTACTAGTGGCCTATTGTATTTTGCCCACATTCACTTATAGGCCCAGAAACCTTGTTGTTATTATAAATTGCACTAATTAATTTTTCACATTTGACTTCTGGTACTAATGCGGCCGGCACTGGGGATAGAACTCGGGACCTCTAAACACGAGGCCACTCAGTTGTAAAAGTTGTAAGAGATTATTCTTATATCTATAAATGACCTTTAATAATTCGGCGGCAACAATGACGACTGAAGTGGTACCGTCGCCAACTTCTTCATCCTGAAGTTGTGCTAGTTCAACCAAAACTTTGGCCGCTGGATGTTCGACCTCAAGGAGACGCAAAATTGTTGCTCCATCATTGGTAATAGTAACATCTCCAATATCATCTACTAACATTTTGTCCAAACCAACTGGTCCTAAGGAGGTCTTGACAATATTTGCAATTGAACTTGCAGCCATAACTGTAAACAAAAATTGTATGTCAGAACACAAAATTGGTGTTAACATGTTAAGCCCCGGTGTACAAAAAAAATTTCGGGTCCACCGGACCGGGAGTAAATTTCAAGCGTACATAGACGAAATGGCTTTAACGAACATTTTTAATTAAAAATTCATTATGAAATTTTTTATTTTAGATTTATAGACAACAAAAATGAGACGCAGGGTCTGTGTCACGCGGTCCAATAAACTGTATATGTATTCCTTATGGCTCCTCTACACCAGGGGTCTCCAAACTACGGCCCGAGGGCCACATCCGGCCCGCGGACAGATTTTATCCGGCCCGCGGAGAGCTAGCATACTTGAAAACTCCTTTTAGAGAACATATTTTTTATAGCAAATTAAATTTAGTTTACTGAAGTTTTCTAATTTTATGTTGAATAATTATTAATATGACATCTACATTGATATGGTCATGGGCTAACTACTCATAACATTGTTGCAGGCTTATTGTTTTTGTGATAAGTTGGATAAAGAAACACAGAATTGTAATGAGTAAAGACATGTATAATATGCAGAAAATTTAACTTCAGTATATAATAACTAACAAATTATTGAAATGAATCCAACTAACATTTTATACATTTTAAATAAAAACATAACTTATAACAAGCATAATGACATATGAAATACTAATGAGATTTATGTAATTGAGATTTTCCACTGACAATAGTTTGTACTTGTACCAATTATTAAAAGAGATTTAAGATGCTCATCAGTTAATTTAGATCTGTAAACATTTTGTGTGTACTTCATTTTGGAGAAGGTCTTCTCACACAAATAAGTAGTACCAAAAACAGAAAACAGCCCACAAGCAAATTTATGAAAATTATCAAATTGTGTCAGTGGAAGACTCTTATAAAATTCCAACAAAGATGAGTTTTGATATTTGTTCTTAATTATATCACTGCACTGTAGATCAATCATTTCCATTTGAAGTTCCGGGGCTAGGGTTTCAATGTCAGTATCAAAAGGATTCTGAAAAATCTTAATTTGATTCGCAATGGCATCAAAGTCCGAGAAACGAGTATCAAAATTTATTTTCAAAGCACTCAAAGTTTCGATTGCAAAATAGATAGGAAACTCAGTCTCAGTGCTGTGGCTGGACATTTCACATGTTTTAAAATGTGAAAAACATTTACTTCGTAGTTGTGATTGAAACAGTATCAATTTCTTCCGGAATGATTTGATATTAGTGTATAAATCAGGAAGATGCTGGTTTTCTCCTTGCAATCTCAAATTCAATTCGTTCACATGTTTTGTCAAATCAACATAGAATGCTAACTTCCACAGCCATGCGTTGTTTTGTAATTCAGTAAGAGGGCGATGCTTTTCATTCAAAATCTTCCGAAAAACTTCGATCACTGCTCGAAGCTCAAAAAAGCGCTGAAGGACTTTCCCACAACTAAGCCAACGTACGGCAGTATGATAAGGTAAGTCATTTTCTCCAATCTCTTCAATAAATTCTCGGAATTGTCGGTGATTCAGCCCAAAAGATCTGATAAAATTAACAGTTGATGACTGGTTTCAGAACTTCAGACATATCCAAACATTTTCCGCACAAAGACTGTTGATGAATGATACAACGTAAGACTAATGGTTTTGAACCACCGTCATTTTCTACAGCCTTTGACACAAGAGCGACCACTCCTTTATCTTTCCCACTCATGTTTTTGCCTCCATCAGTTGTAATACATTTCAAGTTTTTCCAATCGAAGGTTCTTTTGATTAATGGCCATTTCAACTCCTTTAAAAATATCTGTACCAGTAGTTGTGCCATGAATACTATACATATCAAGAAGTTCTTCATGCACTTCATAGCTTTTATCTACCCCTCGAATATAAATCAACAACTGAGCATATCTGACACATCCGTTGACTCATCCAAGGCCAAAGAAAACCACTCAACATGTCCATTTTTGTCGAACAGTTGAGAGGATATATTTTCAGCGATGTTTTCTACCCTTCGAGCCACAGTGTTCGCTGACATACTGACAGTTTTTAATAAATTTACCTTTTCAGGGCACATTTCTTCGGCTACTGCAATTATGCATTCTTTGATCATTTCTCCATCGGTGAATGGTTTTCCACGTTTTGCAATTTCAAGAGCCACACGAAAGCTGGCACGAGTTGCAGCCTCTTGTTCAGTTTTGAGTTTTGTAAATGAAGATTGCTGCGATTTCAATCCGCACTTCATAGCTTCGAATTTTTCTGTCCGCAAACTTCCTGTATATTTTGAGTAATTTTGAAAATGTTTTGTCTCATAATGACGTTTAATGTTATATTCCTTGAGAATGGCTATGCTTTTATTGCAAATCAAACATAGCGCCTTGTTACTGGACTCAATTACGAAATACTGAATGTTCCACTGATCTTTGAATTTTCTGCATTCACTATCAATTTCTCGCTTCTTTTCCATACTACTAAATCACACACAAAAGCAACAATTCAAATCAAAATACTGTTACAAAGATGTCTTAAACTTAAACACGCACAAACACGTTTTAAGGAGGTACGCACTATTTTATTTCACAACAGTGTCATAGGAACTGACTTGTGGTTGTGCCACTAGCCTTCTTATATATTCCAATTACTGCCATCTAGAAGTGAGTGGAAGACACCAGAACTTTCTCGAACCAACGAGGTTATTCTGTACGTGCTATTAACGCCATCTATTAGCGATAGAAGGTACTACCTATTTCCGCTTACGTCCACCAGATGTCGTGTCACGTTACTCCTCATGTCTCGTACTCTACGACTAATCTAGAAATTACAGATAATGACAGGAAAATTAATAATATGCAGTGTTGCCGTTTTGCGGACTTAAGTCCGATTTGCAGCCTTTTTGAAACGTTGCGTACTTTTTCGGGCTTTTTTTTTCAGTGAACTATTTCACTTTTTACCACCGGCAACAATGATAATATGGTTTTGGCCCTCGGAACTTACTGGAGTAATCAGTATGGCCCTAAGGCTGGAGAGTTTGGAGACCCCTGCTCTACACTATGGCCCATCTTGAGCCACTGTAAGCCATCACCATTGTGTAGAAGAGTAGTTGGCCTGTAGTGGCCTTAGTAGTGGATGATGGAGATGGTGATGGCCATGGATGGCTTTGGGAGCGGTCCGACTACACACATCAAAGGAGGCCAGCATGCGCAAGTAAGCTGCGCAGTGGCTAAAGTGGCAAGTCTACACCATGGGCCATCATTATTTCCTTTATCGCACTCTTGTTGTCATGATAACACTGATTTTAGTAAGTATTACCAGAAATTATAAATTTCAAGTTTATTAAATTTGAATAATAACTTTAAAATTTCAATTCAAAATTTGAAATTAATTTTTATCAACAATGTCCATCTAGAATAGAATGGTCCATCTAGATGGACCACTGTGAGGATGCGTCCATTCAGGCCATCATAATGGGCCTTGATAATGGTGACCATCATGATGGCCCACAACGTGCCATAGTGTAGAGGAGCCATTAGGCCGTGTCGCAGATATGGTTTCAAGCACAGTACGCATCTTCAAGGTTCATTTTTTGTGTGGTTGTTATTGATCTCCCGGGTGTCACTCTCAGTATACAGGACTTTGAAGTGAGTTTGTAGGTCTTGGAGCGGAATTTGCGACACTGTTTGCCCTTTCGATTTTTTGAAAATGTCCCATTGCAGGTGCTTAGATCCAAACTTTAGGATCAGCTCGTTTTCTTCGTGATTTGTACACTTTTCGTTGATTAAGGCCTTTTACTTATATTGTATATTCTTTAGATATGGAATACAAAAAGAAGTCCAGCAGGGTCATGTCAGGTGACCTACTTCTCCAGAAACCTGCACTACTTAAACGTCCTGGGAAAAAGTCTTGCTGATAAAAGCCATTTGTGAGTTCAATGTCAACCAGTTGATTTAAAATTGGCTCTACAAGAAATCTTCAAGTATCTTTCCGCATAAATTATTTCATGAAAGAATATCGGCCTAATAATTCGCACTTGCGATACTGCAACGCAAACGCTGATTTTAAGCAGTGGAACTTGATTTACATTATATTGTCAGTGCACCATGTTCTATAATTTTGTGAGTTAATGAACCCAGTCACATGGAAGCATGTTTCATCAGAAGAGACAGTGATGTTTTGTTGGTCAATATTGTCAAGCAAATTGTGAGAAGTTGCTGCAACTAGAGATGAGCATTGGGTTCCATTGACCCATTCCATTCTATCCCATCGTCTCTTGGGATGGGATGAGTGGTATGAACGTCGCGTGGGATGGGATGGGATGATAAATTTTATGGGACGGAGTGGGACGACTCATCAACAAGAAAAGAATTGATGAAATGGATGATGAGAAAGGCAACTGTCTTGTCATTTTGAATAAAATAAAAATTACATTGAGAAGGTGGAGGAGTTCCTAAACGGTGGTGGTTCCGTGAGATTGAGTTGGAACCCCATGAATAGTTCATAACGCTAGTCAAAGAATCCCTTACCTCTGCTGAACCCACCCTCAAACATTTTGACATGGTTAGATTCAAATTGTATCCCATGAACCTGGTCATTCCCAGACTCTACGGCTTACCCAAAATTCAATCATCCCGTTAGGCCTGTGGTCTCTTATACCAATTCCCCTTGTTATTTCCTTGCTAAATGGCTTAACAAGGTATTCCTTGACTGTCTTAACTTCACTAATCCTCACGCTGTTAAAAACTCTTACCAACTAGCCGACAAGCTTCAGAGTGTCCACACTACATCTAATTCCTTTCTTGTTTCATTTGACATGTCTAATCTTTTCCCTTCCATCCCCCCTAAGGACTGTATACTGATCCTATCAGATAAATTGTATCTTGATTCTAAGTTACCCCTTACCGTCATCAACGACTTAATCATGTTGACGGAACTTGTTTTAGACGAAAGTTTCTTTATTTTTAATAATCAAATTTGGTCACAAGTTTCAGGCTTAGTAATGGGCTCCCCCTTGAGCCCTCTCCTTGCTGAATTTTTTATGAACAACCTATTTTAGACACTACTTTAACAGCATCTCATATTCTTTTTTGGCATCGTTATGTGGATGACATCCTCTCCCTTTTCGAAGGTGATCACACAAATCTTGAAAATTTCCTCTCCATGATTAATTCCATCCATCCTGCTATAGACTTCTCATGCGAGAGAGAAGTTGATAAGATCCCGTTCCTTGATTTATTAATCATACATGACAGGAATTCCTCCTCTCTGGTATTTGAAGTTAATAGGAAACCCACCTCTACTGATAGCGTTATCCCTTTCTTTTCATTACATCCTTACTCCCACAAGTTTGCATCATTTAACGCCCTCTTTCACAGACTCTTCAAGTTCCCCCTTAGTCCTGAGTCCTTCGAAAAGGAATTGGGTATCATTCTACAGATCGCTTTCTATAATAACTTCCCCATCAATCTTATAGAAAGCCTTTACATCAAAAACTTAGTCAAACTTAAACTTTCCTTCAATTTTCTTCCCACATTGAAAACACCTAGCGTGTGGTCTCCTCTGAAGTTTGTTGGTAAAACCTCCATTGACAACCTCTCACCTGCTTTCCTTACAACAGGCACATTATCCCGTTCCTTGGTCCGTACAAAAGATAGCTTGCCTCTACTTTCATATGCGGGGGTTTATTCCCTTGCATGTGATAACTGTGACTCCCTGTATGTTGGCCAAACTGGCAGGGCAATATCTCTTCGTATTAAAGAACATCTTAACCAGTTCCACAAACATAACAATACAGGCATTACCTCTTCCAACTCCGCTCTAGCAGACCACCTCCTCCTCACATGGCATATCTCCTCCATCGACAATGCCAAACTCCTACATGTTCACTACAAATCCTGTAAGCTTAATCACCTTGAGAATTACAAAGCCTGTCTAAATCCTAAGCTGACCATCCTGAACGAGGTCACTAAGTTTTCAACTCCTATAATCACATCCAGGCAGAGTACCAAAAGACTGGGAGATAGGGGTCATTGTGCCAATATATACGAAAGGAGACAGAAGAGACTGTAACAACTACCGAGGAATCACCCTGCTAAGCATAGCATCGAAAGTGTACGAGAGAATATTAGAAACAAAACTGAGTCGGGAACTAGAGCCACAGCTAGAAGAGTCACAGAGTGGTTTAAGGAAAGGCAGAAGTATACAGGATCATATATTTACGATTAAACAGATGATGGAACGAATAAGCAATACAGACGATGAAATATATCAAGCATTCCTTGACCTGGAAAAGGCATTCGACAGAATATCAAGATCAATTATAGAAGAAACCCTGATCAAAAGGCAAATTAACCTAAAACTAATAAGAGCAATAATGGGCATGTACAAAAATAGTAGAAATATTGTTAGAACAGACAACATGCAATCACGCGAGATTACGGTAAACGAGGGTGTACGGCAAGGAGGCGTTTTGAGTCCAACTTTATTCAACCTAGTTATGGACGAAGTAATGAAAGAAACGAGGAAAAGAACGTCTTCATTTAGTGTGGGATATAGAAACCTAGAACCAATCCGTATAAGGGAATGTGCGTTCGCCGACGACCTTGTTATATTCGCGAGAAATGAAGTTGAACTGAGGAGAAACTTGGAGATATGGAACGAGAAATTAGCAGAGAAGAACCTCAAGATAAACGAAGAGAAAACAAAAATCATGGTTAGTGGGAAACCAGATACAAAAGTAAACATTGAGCTAAATGGAAAGGTATTAGAACAAGTTGACACCTTTAAATATCTGGGAGTACGTCTAGATAGCAAGGGACACCATGAAATAGAAATTAATGATAGAATAGAGAGTTCAGCAAGGGTGTACCACAGCCTCAGAAATAGTTTCCTGGGAAAGAAAGAAGTTTCGCTAAAAGCAAAAATGAGTATATACAGAGCTGTATTCGTACCTATACTAACATTTGGCTGTGAAAGCTGGGTGTTAACGAAGAGACTAAAGAGCAAGATCCAAAGTATAGAGATGAAATACCTAAGAAGAGTGTTAGGAGTCACAAGGCGAGATCGCATAAGAAATGACACCATCAGAGAACAGTTAAATGTGCAACCAGTAGCAAAGCGAATCGAGAACTGCCAACTGAGATGGTATGGACACCTCAAGCGAATGGAGGACAAAAGACCAGTCAAGAGAATATGGGAAGCTAAAGGTCAAAAAAAGAAAAGTAGAGGAAGACCAAAGACAACATGGAATCGTAACATAGAGAAAATAGTAGAGGACAGAGGACTCACAATGGTTCAAGCATCAAAAATGGCAAAAGGAATAAGGGAGTGGAAAAAGTTCATATATAGCGAAAGAAATGTATTGTAAAGTGTATATAATGTATTGTAAAGATTAAATGTAGGAATTAGGATATGAAATGTAACACCTTACACCTTAGGGTACACAAGGTTACTGATTATAAATATATATATATATATATATATATATATATATATATATATATATATATATATATAAAATCACATCCTTATTAGTTATAATTTTCATTGACACAGTCTGACTTATCTTGCCCTCAGCTTTCATTCCTATTTTACCTTCTATTTTGTTATTGTTAGCCTAAACATTGTTAAGCTTTAACGGCTTTGAGACTGTCGGTGCGGGAAGGCAAAGGAGAAAGGGTGACAAACATAGGTTTTCTCTTTTGTCATCCTGCATTGATGGTTTTGGAGCTGTTCACTTTCTTAGTCTTTAAAGTTTTTTGACTTTGTAGACTTTATGAAAGTTTTTATAAAAGTTATTTTTCTGTTATTGTACACCTCATTGTTAGCTCAAAAGTTGTAGTTTTAGCGTTTTTGGACTGTCGGTACAGGAGGACAAGTGAGAGAGTGTGGCAAAGGGTATTTCTCTTTTGTCATCCTGTGCTGATGGGTTTTTTGTAGTTTTTACTTTCTTAATGTCTTTAAGGTTTCAACTTTGTAGACTTTGAGAAAGCTTTAAAAGTTTTTGAAATTTTTTAAGTTACTGTTTTGTAATTAGGCTACCATGTTTACAGGCAGATTTTCAAAATTCCCCCCATTTTTACGTTTTTTATACGCCGCGGGTCGGTTTTAATTGCTTATATGCATAAAAACTATCTTGCTTAAAAAATCTTCTTTCCAATTTACACCACCATTTTTTATTAAAATGTCGAGGTTGTCGTCACGTGGCTCCTCTTTAAATTTATTTTATTTCACTTTATTTTATAATCATTACAGGCTGTTGTACTAAGCCTTGTTATTTAAATATGTTGTAATTAATTTTTGTCTCTGCTTTCGCCGGACACAAATATTTTTATTGAGCATTTGGGTAAGATATAACTTACAATTATCTCCTTATATAGTTGAATGCGTTTCACAAAGTTGATTATTTCATGTATGTTTTTAGCGCTATTATTAAGAATATGGGAATTGTAGAGTTACCTTCACTAACTGTTGCTAATCGTCTTCCAAAGTGTATTTCTAAACGTGGAAAGTAAAAATGAATCTTCTACGTCGGCTGGTTCAAGAAATATCCGGGCTTTTGTAATATAACTGCAACTTCTGTCCAGTTAATTGACAGAAAATGTGTTTCTGCAGCAGATCCGCTGTTGCCAAATTCAATTCTTTTGCAGGGATTATACTTTTTTTCTGTGTCGCTACAATTTAAGTATTATAGGTATTAAATATATTTAATTTTATTTTAATTCTTGCGCAGGGGTCATGTTAATCTTCTATGTATTCTTCTTCTTCTTATGCACATTCACTAATGAATGTTTGCGACCACGGAAATGACTTGAATGTCGTCATCTTGTGGTTCTCTTGGGAAGTATAATGGAGGTGATTTCCCGTTATCTTCCTCCATGGGATGAAATTATATTTCCTTAATTTCAGTTCTAACGGTTATACCGCCGTGACTCGGTCGCCAGAGCCTCATCTGTTATCTAGCAGGGTGTGTCGGATGGTCTCTACTAGGCCATCATGCCGCACGCATGTGGTTAAATTGAGAGTTGGTTAGGTTAGGTTGTAAAAGAGGATAGATAAAAACCGCATACAGCGCGAACTCTCGATCATAGTCTTATCGAGAGTTCGCGCTGCCGCATGCATGTGATTTAATTGAGAGTTGGTTAGGTTAGGTTGTCCGAGAGAGAGGTTTAAACGCACTGCTGCGCCTATATGGTTTAAAATAAGATAAAGTTGCAAGAAGCATTGGGTTAAAATGTGCTATAACCAATCACTTCAAATGACATGTAATGGCAACCCACCGTACGCATTCTGCGCATGCGCATTGGTAAGTTTTCCAACAGAAATTGACATAAAACCTCCAGTGGCGCGTAAACCGTTGGGCACGCATTTTTATTTAAGGTTACGAATTCCAAGTTTAGTTTACTTTATTATTTTACAAATCGAAACACGCATTATTTAAGGTTAGTACGAAGAATTAATTTGATAAGTTGAAACTTATTTTACAAATATATTTAAGGATACAATGGACTTTTCCGAAAAAAAAATTATGAAGTGGCCCATAGCAGTAGAATGGTTGATGGATGTGGGTATGCTTGGGAAGAAGTATGTATGTCATGTATGTGGAAGGAATATGAGATTAACTAAAAATAAGAGAAAATCTGATTTATATGAATGGCGTTGTTTCAGAAGACTGAATGTACACAATATAGGACAAAGTGGCAAGGACCGTTGGTTTTACCTTGGTTAGATTAGGTTGTCCGCCGCGAAGCGGGAAGATAAATCAAGACAACATACGCGCGGCAGCGCGAACTCTCGATTCAATATAGGACAAAGTGGCAAGGACCGTTGGTTTAACTCTGGTTAGGTTAGAGTTGTTGGGGTTTATTATCATTTTAAAGAATTTTTATATACCCCCTTCAAATTCATTTTCTCTACGACCTTGTGTTTTGCCCCTTATGCGCAAAATGCGTACGGTGGGTTGCCTATACAAGTCATTTCAAGTGATTGGTTATAGCACATTTTAACCACAAAGTATTGGGTTAACCTGAGTTAAACCAATTAGAATGAAATTAGAATTTAAAATTAAATTTATATTTCAATGTTGTTGTAAGTGCATGTGCAGAAATTGTATATTGAAGTGTTTACCAGAACAAGGTAAAATAAACAGATAAAATTGGCAACGTCGGTTGGGCTTCTCCTGCACTTTTTGTTTGACAAGTAATTAGAGAGAAGTTAGGCAGTGAAGGAAAATATTAACTGTTGCGTCAAAAAAATGTTAATTTTTTTATAAAAACCCGTATATTTTTTGAATAAATCGACGTAGAAGCTTCGTTTTGGCTCTCTAGGTTTGCAAATACACTACGGAGGACGATTAGTAACAGTTATTCAAGGTAAAAATCTGCCAACCCCCAAAAAAATGGAAATTCCCATATTCTTTACAAATTCCATTTTTAGCACTGAAGATGACTTGTTTATAAGTCGAAAGTGCTCCGCATTTTATTCAATAAATGTTTTATATAATGGGTTCGACATTTTTATTTTATTTATTTCTACATATTGAATTAAAAAACCCCACTTTGAGCCATTGATCTATTCAATGTTTTTTTTTAACCAAATATGTTACCAATGTAACAAATAATTCTCAATCATTTATAGTCACTCAGTCAATCTCTTCTGTACCCTTTCATGTGTTGGGGTTATAGGGGGCCCTTACACTTTAATGTGAGTGAGTTTAATGTGGGTTATATGATATGGCCACTATTTTTAGGCAGATTTTTATTGTGATGGCTTTGACAGGGCCATGCTCAGGAGGATGGTGTATTATTTTCATACTTGTGCCCTGGAATTTGAACCTGGGACTTGAGGCTTAGTAACCTGATACCTCGCCTGCTATGCCACCAACACCTCATCTTTTAATTAGATATACATTTATGTGAACATATATGGTAAAATCAGTTTTTTCTAACAATAAGATAAAATTTTGTGGGGGTGTCAAAAATTAGGTGTGCCATAAAAGAAAAAAAAAAATGTTTCAAAGAAACAATAATTCTATAAAAACCAATAATTTTTAACAAATATTTTACAACATTCTTAACATAGGTACAGTAAATATTAGTATTTCTAAAGATTTTCCGGTTTTGAGTCACACCTGAAGCACATGATGGTCGTAGGTTAGACCCACCAAGACGTAATAAAAACTAGTGCAATTAAACAAATCTTACCATTTTGAGTACGGACTGAAGAACCAGAGGTCCTAGTTCCCGCAACGGACAAGGGACTCGCTAAAATCGACATTTTTATACGCAGAAATTGTAATTATTATATTAACACAATGACAAACTGTTCCGGCAAATAGCTAAAATGTGACTAACAAATATTACCAACATAACAACGTTGTACTTTCAGCTTGGATAAGAAACACTTTATTTAACTCAATTAAAAAAATGAAATAAGTAATTTATTATATTATTTCAAGGTAAATATAATTTAAAAAATTAGAAACAATTTTTATTGTAACTAAAATTCTTATATCATTTATGTTTATTTTTGTGTCCTGACATTTCAACGCACGACTAAATAACGCGTCGAAAATATCACAACGACATGGTAGGTAACGCATAGACATTTTTATGGTTGGTTAAGCGCATGCGCATCCGCCAAGTTTGAAAGGCGGGAATATGAAAGTTTCGGGCAAATAATAAGGTTATACGTCAAAAAGTTCGGGCAAAACATGACGGAAATTGACACATGAAAACAAAAAAAAATCAACTATGAAAAGGTCTATTATAAAAGCATCACATCCTGAAATATATAATGATTATAATGATTAGTATGTAATATTTTCCTATAGCGACGAGGTTTGATGCAGCTTTGATGTTTTCGACGTGTAAATTATCATAAATTATTTTTGGCTCTTATTTTAAGATGTGATGTTTTCGCAGTGCGTTTTTATGTCACTGTGAAATCTTCAACGCGTTGTTATGTCATAGAACCGTTTATTTTATTGTATGCTATTTGATGGTATTAGATCGATTGGCTATCATGATTGCAGCGTTAAATTAAAAAAATATGTACCGACCAATGTAACGTTGTGAAACTTAAAATGTTGGGGCCAACACAGGATTAAAACGTATGTTAAAGATGATTTACAGCACCGATGGCAAACATATGGCACGCGTGTCACAGTTGACACGTTGAAAATTTCAATTGGCACGCCACAGAAGGAAGATGTGCTTCATCAAGCACATTTCAACGCTACCCTTAAAATATTGTGCTTGATGAACAAAGACCGTCAGGATTGAAGAAGGTGTACATTGAACGTCGCTCCTAATATCTTTTTGTTCATTTTAAATTTTAAATACCGCATATTAGCTGCTGATCCCAAAATAGCAGACCATATGACAAGCTAGACTGAACGAAGGCGTGATAAAATATTTGCAGAATATCAACTTTTACACATTCTCTTAGGCTTCGAATCAGATAACACACAGTACTTAATCTCGAACATGTTAGTTCAATATGATAGTCCCATTTTAGCTTTTGATGATTTTTGATTAAATCTTAGAAAATTATAGATTAAATCTTTAAAGAAGAAAACTATAATCGTGAAGTATGTTTTGCATATATTTAAAGTCCATTAAAGATGTATAGATCATCCTCCTAATATTTCTGATTTTAAAATTGCTACTTACTTCTATGTCTCGGTTAGATATTAAAATGTTGGTATCGTCAGCGTACAAAATATAATTGCAAAATTATTTGTTTGCGCCAGAACATTAACAAATATCAAGAATAACGTTGGTCCCATTAGAGAGCCTTGGGGTACAACATACTTCTTTAATTTACTTTCCGGTTTTGAACCGTTTACGATCACTGTTGATGCATGGAAGATTTTACCCAGTTTTTGGCGACGCCTCTAACTCCCAAATCTTAATTTGTTTTGCGGAAGGAGCTTGTGATCAAAAGAGTCAAATGATTTGCTTAGGTGGAAAAATAAAGCAAGAACCTTGTGATTACAATTTAGAGAAGTAATTATAAAATTAAGACAATTCATCAACGCCTTATAAGTTGAGTTACTTTTCCATTAGCTGTGTTTACTGTTTGCCAGCATGTTATTACTTTCCAAGAAACTTGATAATCAGAAATGCCGTCTTAATTCTTTTTTTTAATTGGCTTTGAATACAGATTGGTCTGTACTTAAAGGGATCCCGCGTTGACCCTTTATTTTTGTAAATCGGGATGGGCTTTGATACTTTCAAACATCATATTCAGGCCAACACGGTATTATATTATATTCAGGCTAATAGAGTAACTGATATTTGGGTAAAGTTATCAGGCACGTCAGCATTTCAAAATGTAGAAACTTAAGGAAAATTGCACGCGGTAATAAAAAGGTTTACAGAAACAGAATTGGTTCGCATAATGACAAATAATGCGGATCACCGCATTAATCTGAATGCATATTCAAATTATTAATAAGAATAATGGAACGTTGGCTTAAACGGCTTAAAAAAGTTGAAATAAAATCTTCAAAGGTGATACGCCAGAAAGATGCAGCAATACCCGATCAAGGCGGTGATGCACAGGCTCTACGGTTTTAAAGGCGAAAAAAAGGAAATATAATGAATGGATTTGTTGATTCCAACGGCGCACCACTCAGTATGTTATGTAGTAAACTACTTCCAAATAGTTTCATGGTACCTGCCAAGAGTTGAGTTGAGTTGAGTTCAAGACAAGAATTTTTTGTATGAAAAAAGATCAATTATTGAAAAGTAAAAAGAAATATGATGCATACGACCCAAACTGATAATGAAAAGTAAACTTATCTATTATCATAGATGAATCTACCACTTTAAGCAAAAAGTCTTGTTTTTATTTGGCATTTATTTAAAATGCGAAACCGATAAAATGAAAGATCCTCATTTCTTGTTTCTTGATTTAATTTAATTGCAGGATCAAACAGCTAACACCATAACAGAGGTTCTCTTAATATGTTTGAAAAAACATGGCTTTGATGATAATTATTTAAAAAGCCATTTAATTTCATTTACAAGCGACGGGTCAGTGTTATGTTAGGAAGAAAATCTGGAATCGGAACAAAACTAACACAGACATATCCGAATGTAATTATATGACATTGTCTAAACCATAGGCTCAAATTGTCTGTATGCTAGATGCTATTTCCGAGGTTAATGCGATCATCATTTTCAAATATTTATGGACAAAAATCGATTGAAACATGTGCAACACTACTCTCGGTGTGAAAATTAAACGTATTGCACGTATATTTAACGTCAGATGGGTGGCCAGCTTCTTTAGGACTGTATCAGTAGTTTGGCAGAATTGGTTAGCTGTATGTCCTCATTTCGAAAATGCGACTAAAGACAACAACCGCACTAAAACGGAACAATCCATGTTCAATGGATTATATAAAAGAATATAATCGAAACAATTTATTCAAGATTTTGGCTTTAATGTATGATATTCTATTCGAGCTATCTATTCTATCAGAAGCATTGCAAAAAAGATCTTCAACTTCAATGGTATATGCAGACAAATTAACTCTATTATAATATTTAAAAAAATATATTAATATTAAAAAAATATTAAAATTTAAAAAATAATATTAATATAATAAATAATAGTATTAATATACATAATATCTTTTAAATTATAATATTTAAAAGATCCTCAGAAAAGAAAGAAGTCGTTGGAAGCAGTTTCTGCTTGTGAAATAATGCAATTATCTTCAATTATATATATATATCAGCAATTATCTTTACGGATAATAAAATGGCAAAATTGATTCACAGAAATTAATTCTTAATTAGTGTTATTAATAGTATGAGGAATAGGCTAAACACTACATATGTAAATTGTTCAGGTTCAGACTAAATTTTGACTTTGTTAAAGAATTGCATATTCTTGAACCAACCGAATGGCCTTCTGAAGTTAATATGGAATTTGGAGCAAAAGAAGTAGAATCTCTGTGTCAACGATTTAATTTACCTTTGGTGAAAATTTTAAATGCTTTTAGAGATTACTTGGCTTGTGGTGGTCGTAACATTTCAGACGATTTGAAAAAATATTCTAAAATTACAGCTTGCAGTTCTTCAGAATGCGAGCGTGGTTTCAGCAGCATGAATTTAATTGTAACGGAAAGAAGATAACATTTTAATTGATCATGTTGCAAATTTATTGTTTACAAATAAAGGTGGGAACTTTAGGCATTAACAATTAAAAGAATAGGTAGGTTATTAGGTTCTCAAAAAACACAAAATAGGTTTTTAATAGGTTCTATAAAGATAAGAAAGATATGGCAAAAGCAGATTTGTTTCGGTGTTATATTTGCTGTTGCAATAAACTACCATTATATTTTCTAAATTGTCTGGTGTAAGGCCGTGCCTTCTGTCAGATAAAACCATTTTATATGCGGAAAAAGAACTTAGTGTGAAAGGCGAGAATCAAAAGGGAAAGTTTCGGACACATTTTGTTATTTTCATTGGTTATACGTAAAAAAGAGCCCGAAAAACAAGGCTGAAATTGACACATGAAAACAAAAAAATTTCAACTATGAAAAGGTCTATTCAATATTACCGCTGTTTCTGGCGTGATGTTTTCAGAAAGCTTGTACAAAAATGTACAGCTAACAAATATGGAATTGTAGGTTCATTTGAACTTAATTTTCCGGGCCTTTAGTGTCAGTCGTTTCATCAACTGCAATCCATACAGAACACTCGCCAATGTCAGAGCGAATTTGTGCCAGCATCTTTTGTAACATATCGGCAAATATTATTTTTTGCTGGTGGATTCGTTTGGAACGGAACGTTGCAGTATTTTTCTAAAAACTGTCTAAAAATTTTGGGCACTGTAATTTAAACCATGGTAAATTCGCTGCCAGCATTGCCTCACATAGGTCTAAATGAAACACATAATCCCTACTGTCAACTATGTTTTCAGTTAATAAAATTTGTTTTCCACGTTAGTTTGGTTTCGTTAAATTACTTTGATGCAAAGTTTTTTCTTCATGTTGATTTACGTGCGATTTTTTAGAGCAAGGCACTTATAATTAATCAAAGAAATGGATATATTAATTCAGAATTATGTACTTTTAGTAGGTACTTAGGTACATGTTTTTGACAGCATTGACAAAACACTATTTAACCATCTGTTGTAAACGCTTCTTTGTTTTTAATCCAAGACCTTAGTAAAGCGTTTTGACTGCTTTTATCTTTCGGCATTTTAACAAACAACGGTCCCCTCAAAAGTATTGTAACTTTGTAAACAAAAGTGTAATTTTAAGGTTCGAATTCACAAATATGTGGAGAAGACGACGAGAACAAGTTTAATGGTGTCAAATAGTACCAGCTGCTAATGCGTAGATAAAAATAATGCGTTCAGTAATTTCAAATAGACGAATAGAGAATTTATGAATAAACAATTTTTCGCGATTTTGGGCCACAAATAGGCGCTATAAGAGCTCATTAGGTATCTTTTAGGCAGTAGAAATTTAAAACAGCAAAATAGGCAAAATAGGTTTTTTAAAACTAGTATAAAACGATAGAGAATCATGTAAAACGGATTAAGGACTTACGCTTTTTAATCTGCCTATAATGAGAAAAATAGGCAATTACCTAAAGTTCCGACCTTTATTTAAAAAACTTCTTGGACCACCCTTGGAATTTTAGAATCAAATTTTATACGTAAAAACCCGGTTGAGTTCTCAACAATCTGCTACTGACCTCAAACTAAAAGAGCAGGGGCAAATGATGAAATTGTGTGTGATCCTATTTGGGAGTTACACTATAAGTGTACTACATAAAAATAATAATATCTTTGCAATCCTTATTTTTTTTCCTTATCTTTTTTCGAATTTCAAATTTTGTGTTTGTTAATATTTTGTATCGTAAGAATAAAACAACTTAGAAGGAAAACAAAAGTTTGCTGAAAGCACTCCGAAAAACTTTCAGGAAGCTGCTTGTAGAAAGTCGCGGACTATTTTTTTATCTCTCACCATGCGTTCCGTTACTTCTTATTTTACCAATACACCACTGGTTGTAGTGCTACTTCAAGAAGAAAAAGAAGTGTGGCCGATAAAAGAAAAAACGAAAAGAAAGCTAAAAGCCACAGAAATGGACTTCAGGAGATGCAGGAGAGATAGAGTCCGAAATGAAACCATTAGGCAAGAAATGACAATACGACATTATTGATGACATTACAACTAAATAGCTAATATGGCATGGGCACGTCCAAAGAACGTCAGAACAGAAACCCAAAGAAAGTACTAAACTGGAACCCACAAGAAAACCGAAAACAAGTAAAGCCGCGCAGAAGCTGGAGAGACGGAGTGGACAAGGAAATTCGAGAGACGGATGTGGAAGAAGGCCTGTGGACATACAGATGGGAGGAATGGCGATTAGGAATCAGGAGACGTAATACATTGTAACCCTATATATTAATAATTGGGTTACAATGATAATAATTTGGAAAATGGTGTCAGCTTATAGACGAAAACAAGGGTGTTGTGACAAGCCGCTGGACCTGTGGAGAACCTACTTTAAAGAGCTGCTAACCAGTGGTGTGCCCGAACAGTTCGGCGACGATACAGGAGGGGTTAATGGGGCAGTAATTGGCAGTGATAAATTTACGTGGGAAGAACTTACAAGTGTTGTGGATAGGCTTCCGATAAAAAAAGCAGTGGGCTTGGACAGTATCCCGAATGAAGCGTGGAAGCATGCACCGATACTCATCCAGCAAGAGCTTTTCAAAGAGCTAAACAAGATGTACAGAGGTTGTAAAAGGGTACCGGAGAGCTGGAAGGAAGGCTTAATTGTACCAATATATAAAAGTGGAGATAGGGAAGACTTAGCTAACTACCGAGGAATAACGGTTATGGACTCGTCTTATAAAATCTATGCAAAGCTGTTGGAGCAAAAGCTTTTATGTGAGGAGGAAGATAAAGGCCTAATCCCAGATGTGCAAGCTGGATTTAGAAAACATTATAGTACGGTGGAGCACTTGGTGACGTTGAAATATATTGTGGAGAAGGAATTGGTTAAGAAACAAGGGAAGCTTTACGCTCTGTTTATAGATTTGAAGGCAGCTTACGACACCGTGGGGAGGGAGAGAATGTGGGAATGTCTGAGAATAAAAGGTATAGCGCAGCAGTTAATCGAGAGAATCAGGGATTTATACCAGCATACCTGTTGCAGAGTGAAAGTAGGACCGGAAGTTTCAGAAAGTTTTGAGGTTAGAATGGGGCTAAGGCAGGGTTGTCCGTTGAGTTCAATATTATTTAACCTGTACACGGCTGATTTAGAGAGTGTACTGAGCAAAGGTCAAGCTGGAGGGGTAGTAATTGGTAATAGGAAAGTTTGGAGTTTGGCTTACGCGGACGACGTTGTGATCTTAGCTAGTACGAAAGGAGAAATGTCAGAGATCGGGTGAAAAGATTTTTTGAAAAGAGGAGACTGGTAGTGAATGTGAAAAAGACTAAATGGATGGTGTTTCGAAAGAGAGCGGGTAATAGGAGTGAATCGTTTAAGTGGGGAAGCAGCATAATTGAGCAAGTTAGCAGCTTCAAATACCTTGGGTTTATGTTTGGGCAGGATGGGTCTGCTAAAGACCATGTGAAATATATTTGTAAAAAGGCGTGGGTGGCTGCAAACGGGCTATGGAATGTATGGAAGGAGTGCTTGAACAATAACTTTGCAGCGAAAATGGTAGTGTGGAAGGCATGTGTGAGAAGTATTCTTTTGTATGGAGCGGAAGTGTGGGGAGTGAGAGAGGAGGAGAGAATTGAGAGAGTGCAGCTGCAGTTTCTAAAAATGGCCCTCAAACTAGACAGGTCCACGCCGACATACATTGTGCTGCAAGAAACAAATATGGTGAAAGTGTTTGCGCAAGCAGCTAGGAGGGTCGTCAAGTTTGAAAGGAAAGTGTATGGAATGGGCAATGAACGAATTGTAAAAGAAGTATTGAGAGTTGTAAGAATGGAAGGTTTGGGTATTCATAAGGTGACTAAATGGGGGAGTGAAAGGAAGAAGTTGTATGAAAGCTGCGGGTGGGCATACGGGGAAATTGCGAGAATGTTTGTGAGTGGAAGGAAGGTGGAAGAACTGGTATATGAAAGGTTAACCGAGGTGGAGCTGCAGAGTCGTCAGAGGATGATCGAGGGGAGTAATTTTCTACCTGAATATGGGAGCGTGCAAGTGTTCCAAAGGCTCCCGTTGTACCTTACAAGAGATAGACTTCCTCAAGCATTGATAGCACGGCACAGATGCGGGTCAGAGGAAAAGGGCAGGAGATACTGGATGGACTCCCGTTTTAAACGATGTGAGATATGTGGGGAAGCTAGTGACGTGTGGGCGCATTGGGCTCAAAGCTGTGCAGGATGTCAGTGGAGCAGAGAGGAGAGTGTCGTAGTAGAAGACTGGGGCTCGTGTATGAGGGAGGACGGAGCGGGATGGCCCTTGATGAAAAGAGTGGTGGAGTTAAAAAAGAATAAAACTTTAGTTATTTTACCATCTGGTGACGCGTGATTTTATTATTATTATTATTTGAGAGGAAATGTTGTTTTTGAGGATTTTTTTTTATTCTTCTTGTTTGTTTTCTTCTAGTTATTTATTATTTTTTGTTCTGTATTAGGTTGGAGCGTGTATGTAATTATTTGGTTAACATAGATCGTAGCACTGTTATATGTAAAACTGTAGTTGTTTATGCCAATAAAAGGAATCTATATATATATTAATAAGAACGGAAAGGTGATCCCTGTTATATCTGAAAGGTTGTAATTAATAAATTTCATTTAAAAAGGCAGGTAAAATTTTGCGGGTTATTAAAAATGTACGTTCAAAACAGAAGCGTGATATCATAACTGCCGCCAGCTAGTCTGGCGTATGAGGCAGCGTTTTAATGTTTACATACTACTTAATATTTAAATACGTCAATAATTTAGAATATTTTAATTATAATGTTTTCACAATACAAAGTGTAACAAACACAATTCATAGTGTAAGATTAACACCGTATATATTTGGATACAAGTAGGTCGGCGGAAGATTTTTGAATAAGCGGAGAGAAAAATGGCAATTCTATAAATTCAGATATTATTAAGCTAAGTCAGTTTTGTCGTCAACATTTGACTAATATTTATAATATTTGATAGAATGTATAGTTTGCAGCTGTTAGTCACATTTTGAATAAAGTGAACATTTCCCAGAGCAAAAGCATTGTTGTGTGGCGAGCATGCGCACCGAACGTCAACTGTGGCTTCACTTGCCGCCATTTTGGAGGTTGGTGTTTGTGTAGTTTGGTTGTGTTTACTAAGAATTTTTCAAATTTTCGACGTTTTCGTGTTCCCGTAATGGGAAAATTTTATGGTGCACACCAGGAAAACCTTGTCTGCATGTCGTCAATTACTTAATTCAAAGAATCGGTAAGGAAAAACCAAAAATATTCATTTGTTTGGTCTTTTGAGCGCCAACGCCAACTGTGATTTGGTTAACTGTTATCCCAAAATAACGTTCTATATCAAACAATTGAATAACATAACGCAAATCAAAATCATGTTACCTGATATTCTAATTTAACACCAAAGGAATAATGTAATGCCCTTATTTTCCTCTTTTTTAGGAATATACTTTTAATCTAAATAACAGATTGAAGAAGTAGTTCAAGATGTTTTACGCACATTTTGTGTTGGCCAAAAAGGGCCCACTGGCACGGATTTGGTTGGCTGCCCATTGGGATAAAAAGCTCACCAAAGCTCATGTCTTTGAAACCAACATTGAAAAATCTGTCGACGGTATCCTTCAACCAAAAGTCAAAATGGCTCTGCGAACGTCCGGACATCTTTTACTCGGTGTTGTCCGAATCTATTCGAGGAAGGCTAAATATCTTTTAGCTGACTGTAACGAGGCCTTTGTTAAAATTAAAATGGCTTTTCGGCCCGGAATGGTTGATTTACCCGAAGAACACCGAGAAGCTGCCGTTAATGCTATTACTTTACCAGAAGTTTTTCATGATTTTGATACCACAATGCCAGAACTAAAGTAAGATTTATATTTTATTTTTATATACTAACATTCAAATACATCGAGAATAAGCTCTAAAATTGAAGAAACTAATTTTTGTACTAGTCATATATCGTTTTATTGGCGTAATTTAAACATTAAATTTGTGTTTAAACAATGAAAGTGCTAAATTCTCCACTAACAATATAATTGAACAATCTAAAAGCCCTAATATAATTAAAAAATAATAATGCAATAGTATATTGTGCAACAAGTGCGGTAAGTTGTCAATTGCCCTCGAGAAGAAAACTGGGTGCACAAATGAAGTGAGTGCACTTATTCGCTCGAGAGGGTAATTGACAATACTGCACGAGTTGCAGATAATATTTTTTATTACTCATGTGAGGGGATGTATCTTACAAGTTTGGGGCCCATGGGCCATAAAAGAAAATAGAATAAATAATGAAGAATTGGCTTTTTCAATTGTCTCCGATAGTGTGGATTCATCATAAGAACTATCATCAGTCTACGGTATCACCATTTACACTCATTTTGAAATGTTTTCTTTAATTTTTAGGGTTCCGTATCGAAAACGGAACCCTTATAGGATCACTTTGTTGTCTGTCTATCCATCCGTCAGTCAGTCTGTCAAGATCATTTTTCTCAGGAACGCGTAGAGGTAACAAGTTGTAATTTGTATCAAATATTCGGGTCTGCGGTCTCTTTCAGCTGTGAAAAAATCAAACTTGTAAGTCAACGCGATCAAAAGATAGGACCGTTTATGTCGAATATTTTGCGATTTCACAAGGGAATCAAAACCTATAGGGTACTTCCCGTTGACCTAGAATCATGACATTTGGCAAGAAGCGGTGTCTTACATCACATGTAAAGGGAAAAATCTGAAAACTGTAAATATATAGCTTAATTATAAGAAAAATGCGAATTTTAAAAAAAAAACTTATGAAAATACACTAATGTGTTGCGTGGTATTGTCAGGCACCAGAAGCATATGGGTTGCATACAGTTAGGTCCTCCTAAAGATACATTATTTACAAGTTTTATGGAACCCTCGGTGCGCGAGTCACAACTCGCACTTGGCCGGTTTTTATTATTTTGTAATGAAGAAAAATTTCTGTCATTTTTTAAAATTGATTTTGTTTATTTTATTTATTAAATTGTTTTTCTTAATGTAACTTAGCGATTTTTATTGAATATTTGTATGCGTTACTCAGGTTATGTGGTAATAATTGAATTGACAAAAACAGCCATTTGTCGCACTAAAAAATGGGCGCAAAGATAGTACTTATCCCACATAAGTAATAAAAACAGTAATTACACGCTCCCAAAAATTAACAACATAATTTGGCTACATAAAACGAAAAACGATACTCAATATTTTTTTAATCTGTGCCCACACATTGCTAGCCTCCACACATATCTTATACAGTCTAAAGCGAGTGCCCATCCTGTACCTCCGACCCTTTTCTTCTGATCCCACATTGGTGCCGTGCTATCAATGCTTGAGCTAGCCTCTAGCTTTTAAGGTACAATGGAAGCTTTGGAAATCTTGCATGCTCTCATATTCTGGGAGAAACTTGCTTCCTTTGATTTTACCCTGATGGCACTGCAACTCCACCTCGGCTAATCTTCTGTACACCAATATTTCCAGTCACAAGCATTCTCTCAATCTCTGCATATGTCCATCCACAACTTTCATATAAGTTCTTCCTTTCGCTCCCCAGTGCATCTCCTATTGGAGGTTTGCTATCATCACAGCAATCCGGACCTTGTTGACTGCAGCCCTGAACAGCTGAACATTGCTACAATTAAACCAATCCCTTAGGTTCTTCAGCCAGGATACACGGCATCTGTCAATGTTGCGCTTTCCACTAATCTTTCCCTGGACTATCAGTTGGAGAAGTATATATTTCTGTCCTCTCATTATATGACCCAGATATTGTAGCTTTCTCTTTTTTATGGTGTTAACTATTTCACACTCCTTCTGCATCCGGTTCAGCACTTCGGCATTAGTAACTCTAATCATCATCATTTCATTATCCTCACCATATTTCATCATCTTCGATAAATTCCTGCTTCTGATTCTCTATTTCCAGGCTTCACTATTTCATTATCCTCTTTGTATCACCCTTTTAATCTTCTTCTTTATTTCAGTAATTTCATCTTCCTCTCCATATCAGTCATTTTATTATCCTCTCTGTATCAGTCATTTAAGCCTCAATATTCAATATAATGTGCTCAATATTCTGAACATTACATTATAGCCCATGTGGAATACTTTTATAACTTTGTACTATTTGCAAATATTGCCAAATTTTCAAAAACCAAAATCTCTTTTCAAAGCAAATTTTGTTTTTTTGTTGATTTGAGTGGACAAACTTTGCAAAAGTTTTGTTTTGTGTCAAAATTGGACGAAAACTTTTCAAATTCTTTATTTGCGTTTTAAGATATAAACAATCGGTTGGTTCAGTCACAATAAATACATAAAATATTATGTTTTTATTTTTTTTACAATTTAAAAAAAAATTACAAAAAACGACAATAAATACATACACAATTAATAATTTTTAAAATTACAATTAAAAAATTCATTGATGTTATAAAAAGGAGTTTGTAGCAATAGCAACTGTTTGACCTTTCTTCTGAATTTCTTATAAGAAGTTTCATCTCGGAGAGTCTTTGGTAGTTTATTAAATAGTTTGATTCCTTGGTTTTCCAGTCCTTTGCTGCATAGGGTTAAATTTATTTTTGGGGCGTATAGGAGATCTTTTCCTCTAGTGTTATAATTGTGATTGTCCACATGTTTTGGTGAGTTCCTTTTGCCTTGTTGTTTCTAGAATATACAGGTTGACTACTGTCAACATTCCTAGATTTTGAAAGTGCTTTCTGCAGGAATCAGTAATTTTTAACCCTAGTATGTTTCTTAGAATTATTTTTTGTGCAATGAGTATTATTTCTATCTGAGAAGAATCGCCCCATAAGATTATTCCATATGACAGAATACTCTGAACCTCAGCAAAATACTAGTTCTGTAGATCTTCCTTAGTCAGGATTTTGGATAGGTACTTGGTTAGAAATGCCTTCTTGTGAAGTATAGCGTTGATATGTTGTATCTGGTTGGTGCATTTAAATGTTCCTCCAGATATACCCCTAGGAATTTTGTATATTTTGCCCTTTTTAGCTAATGAGTTTTAATTGTTAGGTTAATATTGTCGACATAGACACTTCTTGCTGATTGAAAAATAACATATTCTGTTTTAATTTGATTAAAATGTAGCTGTTTTGCTGTAACCATTCATTAACCATTTCTAATATTCATTTAGCTTCCTCAACAGTATTCTGAAAGTCTTTTCCAGACACAATAAAGCTAGTGTCATCTGCATATAGATTGCAATGACACCCTCTTATGTATTTAACTAAATCGGCGGTATATAGCAGAAATAGGGTTGGAGCCAGTATACTTCCTTGAGGTATCCCTATGTGTGTACATACTGTCCTGGATTGTCCAGTTCTGTTTCCAATCCTTACCGATACAAATTGCTTTCTGTTTTCTAAGTAGGATTGTATCCAGCGGCCCGCTTTTCCTCTGATCCCATAGCTGTAAAATTTGTTCAGGAGAACCCTATGTGATACACAATCGAAGGCTTTTGTTAGATCACAAAATATACCAGTGGGATGATACCCTTTATCTACTTTCTCCAACATTTTGTTATGAAAATTTACCAAAGCTGTTGAAGTAGATTTCTCTTTACAAAAACCGTGCTGCTGTGAAGGAATTAAATCATCAAACTTCAAAATAATTTGCAAAAATAACCAAATTTTCTAAAGCCAAAATCTCTATTCGAAGCAAAATTCTGTTTTTTTGTTGATTTGAGTGGACAAACATTGCAAAATTCTTTTGTTTTGTGTAAAAATTGGACGAAAACTTAAATATAAACTTAAAAAATTTGCAAAAATTGCTAAATTTAAAAAAATCAAAATCTCTATTCAAAGCAATTTTTTTTTTTTTGTTAATTTGAGTTGACAAACATTGCAAAATTCTTTTGTTTTGTGTCAAAATCAGACGAAAACTTATAATTTGCAAAAAGTGTCCAATTTTCTAAAACAAGAGATTTTGCTGTTCGAAGCAAATTCTGTTTTTTTTTTTGTTGATTTGAGTGGACAAACTTTGCAAAATTGATTTGTTTTATGTGAAAATTGGACGAAAGTGTTAAAATAATTGGCAAATATTGCCAAATATAAAAAACCAAAATCTTTATACAAAACAAAATTTTGTTTTCAATTTTGTTTATACAAAACAAAATTTGTTTTATTTTTATTAATTTGAATAGACAAACTTTGCAAAATTCTTGTTTTGTGTCAAAATTGAACAAAAACGTCAAAATAATTTCCAAAAATTGCCAAATTTTCTAAAACCAAAATCTCTATTCGAAGCAAATTCTGTTTTTTTTTTATAATTTGAGTGGATACACTTTGAAAAATTCTTTTGTTTTATGTCAAAATTGAACGAAAACGACAAAATAATTTGCAAAAACTGCCAATTTTTCAAAAATCAGAATCTGTATTTGAAGCAAATTTTGTTTTTTTTTTTTTAAATTTGAGTGTACAAACTTGAAAAATTCATTTGTTTTATGTCAAAATTGAACGAAAGTGTAAAATAATTGGCAAATATTGCCAAATTCAAAAAACAAAATCTTTATACGAAACAAAATTTGTTTTATTTTTGTTAATTTGAATGGTCAAGCCTTGCAAATTTTTTTTGGTTTGTGTCAAAATTGGATTAAAACGTCAAAAATTAAAAAAAAATTGACAAATTTTGTAAAACCAAAATCTCTATTTGAAGCAAATTCTGTTTTTTTGTCGATTTAAGTGGACGCATTTTGAAAACATTTTTTGTTTTATGTCAAAATTGAACGAAAACGACAAAATAATTTCCAAAAATTGCCAAATTTTCAAAAACCAGAATCTGTATTTGAAGCAATTTTTTTTTATTTGATTGTACAAACTTTGCAAAATTCATTTGTTTTATGTCAAAATTGGGCGAAAGTGTCAAAATAATTGGCAAATATTGCCAAATTAAAAAAACAAAATCTTTATACGAAACTAAATTGGTTTTGTTTTTGTTAATTTGAATGATCAAGCCTCAAATTCTTTTGTTTTGTGTCAAAATTGGACGGAAACGTCAAAATAATTTGCAAAAATTGCCAAATTTTCTAAAACCAAAATCTCTATATTTTATTTTTTTGCTGATTTGAGTGGACAAACATTGTAAAATTCATTTGTTTTATGTCAAAATTGGACGCAAGTGTCAAAATAATTGGCAAATATGACCAAATTAAAAAAAAACAAAATCTTTATACGAAACTAAATTTGTTTTATTTTTGTTAATTTGAATGGACAAACCTTGCAAAATTCTTTTATTTTGTGTCAAAATTGGACGAAAACTTCAAAAATTACCAAATTTACTAAATAGCCAAAATCTCTATTTGAAGCAAATGCTATAATATATAGTTTCAACTACGAGAAGAGATTTTTTCACCTCAAATCCACATTTCATCTTCAAATTCACGTTGAAACAATTTCATGTTGAAACCACTTCCTGTTGTGACAACGTCATGTTGAAACCACTTCATGTTACGGCTTCGTATTGCGACAACTTCAAGTTGCAAAAACTTCATTTTTAACTTGAATTAGACTACTAACTTATAATAATGAAGTGGACCATGGAAAGCACAATCTAATACATCTAGTCCAATTCAGTTAGCATTGTGAAGAATTAATTAAATTAACTACATTTTAATCTAGTAGACTACATAGCAAGACAAGAAAAAGACAAGACTAGATAAAGACAAGAAGGAGACAAGACTAGACAAGACTGGACAAAACTGGAAAAGACTAGACAAGACTAGACATGACTAGACAAGATTAGACAAGACTAGACATGATAAGACATAAAATTTAAAAAATAAATATATAGCTATAATAAATATATGGCTATATGGATGACTATGCGGATAATAGTTAACAATTATTTTTTGGGATTTTGTGAAATATTCATTTTTCCAGCAATAAGAACCTAGGTGCAGGGGTGAGTCCCGAATCTTACACCCAGGGCAACGCAACGCCCAGGGCAATCTATTTGTGATGTTTAAAAAAGCCACAATTAATTCATGAAGTCTGTAGACTGCTATAGCAGTCCATAGCATCTGACCGCTCAATCAATTGGACTACTATCATCTATTTCCAAAAATGAGACACTGTCTAACTTTCTTTTTAGGTCCAAAATACGTGCTAGGGCTTATTTTCGGGGGAGGGATTATATTCCAAAAAGTAGATTTATATATTTTTGTTTAATATTCAAATACAGTCATTTCATCTTCTTCTGGAACATCATCACAATTTATCAAATTTTGAATTCCGTTCTGATTTTCCTCCAAATCCATTTCCTGTAGAATCATTGGTCCGAATCTCATGTCTTGCAATGTAGCTATCGTTAAATGAATATTTCTTGTCTAAGTAACCTGTTCGTATTGCATTGGTTATTTTGTTCCGTGAATTTTTTATCCAATTCACAAATTATTGTAAGCCTGGCTTTACAAAATTATCTCGTTGATTTCTCGCCATTCTGTTTTCAATATATTAATTGATTTCCATCCGCAACCGATCCTCAAATGGCTTGTTTATTGCAATGTCAAGTGTCTGGAGGTAGCCAGTCATTCATGCCAGAATCATTATTTGATCAATCTTCCTCTCAACAATAAAGGTTTTCATGTCTTTAGTGTGGTTAGTACTGGCTGAATCCTAAACTAGTAAACCTCTATTTCGACTCCTCAACAGTGGTGGCAGCATAAAATCGTTCCACTTTCTTATAACTGCTTGGATACACCATGTTTTTTCACTTTCAAGGACATACATTCCTGAAACGCGTTCAATCTTGCCTTTTTTACCTTTAGTGATGATAAATGGTGATACTTTCTTGCCATCTAGACGAATCGCCTAAATACAGGTAACACGTGCACTATCGTAACCGGTAGAAGGAACGTAAATTGACGAGGAAACCTTGGGGTGAACCGTCGTTTGAGCTCCTTGGCCTAGAAATACCTAACTCTTTGGTCTCATACATAGCAAATTTGTTGGACGGTCTTAATACCTCGATTACAGACTTAATACTTGCATTAGGGACTTAATACCTGGACAAGAGACTTGGTTTGGAGAACCTTGGTGGAAAAGAATCGCAAAAGTATTTTCGCAATAACTCTGGAACCAATAGGACTATCAACCACGTTTCGGTATTAAAACTTCCGCAATGCAGCAACAAATCGAAGACGATTGCGGAAATTGTGAGAAAACTACAGGAAATTGTGGGAAATTTGTTGGGTAGACTTAATATCTCGAGTACAGACTTAATACTTGCACTAGGGACTTAATATCTGGACTAGAGACTTGATTACAGACTACGGAACCCTTTATTTAGAGGTCCGCTCCGAGGGCTGCAAAAAGTAAGGTGGCGCGCAGCGTGTTTTTTCACATCAACCAACGTGGGTCCAGGGGGGTTAGCCCTTAAAATACTGTAGCCTATTGACCTATTGCATTTCCCCAAATTCTTCCATTCGTGCAAATAGGTTCAGCCCCTGTATTAGGTCTTAGGAGTCTATATGCTATGTTCTTCATGGTGATCTCTTTTACTGCAATGTTAAGCTTATGTCTCCAGGCAGTTTCATCCTCATAGCATAGTCTGCTTAGTGGTTCATCTTTCCAGATACTCGTAGAGGCAGTGTCCTGTGAGTAGCCCTGCGACAATTTTAATCCGCATCCTTGAGAGTTGCAGGATTTCAACAGTTAAAGCATCCGATATTTGCTTTGTTACCTTTATCTTTTGCTAGTTTGTCCGTCATTACGTTTCCTAAACAAGTGTGGCCTTGATGTGTTTCGCCAGGGCCTTAAGGGGTCCTGAAGGCAGTTCCATGTTGTTTTAGATTTAATTTCATCGCACTCAAAAGCATTAATAGCAGCCAGACTCTCCGTGAAAATGTTGTCCATTTAGTTGTGTGTCATTTTAGTAGTCCTTTAGGTTTTCACGGGCACATATCTTGTCGTGACATGTGATCCACAATAAAATATAATCCAGGGATGGTCCATTGATTCTTGCGCCAGTTCCACTGTCATTTTTTTAGAGCCGTCTGTATACCAGTCCAGCCCACCATAATATGTGTTTGGTTTTTTGCCTTTGGCCCAACGCATTTGTGTTTTGAAGGGTAGATGGAATGATAGCCTTTTTGGCATTGAGTATTCCCCAATATTAAGGTTTGGCTCTGATATTACATTTGTTGTTGTGGTGTGCCCTGACCTCGCCAGAGCCTCCATTACATTTGCTTTTTAGGCTCCCATTTTAAGGCTGTCCGACTCATGATCAAGATATCCAGGACCTACAGGGGAGCAGGACTTATAATCTTTGAACATTAGAGTTGAACATTGTTAAGTTTTCTTTTGGCCATCATCAATGCCATTTTCCACTTATTGGTAGCTTTATTAAGGGTTATTCCTAGCTGACGTTGGAGAGTTTGTATTTCAAAGAGTTGATGCCATCAACAAATCGTTTAAATGCAAGTGCACGTTTAACAACTTCATTGTCTTCTAGCTTAAACATTGTTGTTGATCTCCTTAGAGACAGTTCATGTCCTTGAAGGAAGTTATCCAGTGTGACGCTGCTTTAAATTCTTCTGTGAATATATCAAATTCAAATGCCATTTCAAGGGCAAAACTGATTCAACCCTGAGTTTTTTCCTATTTCTGCACGCCTCTCCATATCAGTCATTTCATTATCCTCTCCATATCAGTCATTTTAACATCTTTGTATAAGTCATTTCATCTTCCTCTTCATATCAGTCATTTCATCTTTCTCTCCATATCAATAATTTCATCTTCCTCTTCATATCAGTCATTTCATTATCCTCTCTATATCAATCATTTCATCATCTTCTTCATTTCAGGCATTTCATCTTCCTCTCTGTTTCAGTCATTTCATTATCCTCTCCATATCAGTCATTTTATCATCTTCATATCAGTCATTTCATCTTTCTCGTCATATCAGTCATTTCATCTTCTTCTCCATATCAATCATTTCATCTTCCTCTTCATATCAGTCATTTCATTATCCTCTCCATATCAATCATTTCATCATCTTCTTCATTTCAGGAATTTCATCTTCCTCTCTGTATCAGTCATTTCGTTATGCTCTCCATATCAGTCATTTCATTATCTTCTTCATTTTACGCATTTCATCTTCTTCTCCTTATCAGTCATTTCATTACCCTCTCTATGTCAGTCATTTCATCATCTTCTTCATAGCTGTCATTTCATCATCTTCTTCATATCAGTAATTTCATCTTCCTTTCAGTATCAATAATTTCATCTTCTTCATATCAGTCATTTCATCTTCCTCTTTATTACAATCATTTCATCATCTTCTTCATTTCAGGCATTTCTTCTTCCTCTCTGTATCAGTCATTTCATTATCGTCTCCATATCAGTCATTTCATCTTTCTCGTCATATCAGTCATTTCATCTTCTTCTCCATATCATTTCATCCATATCATTTCATATCCATATCATTTCATCTTCCTCTTCATATCAGTCATTTCATTATCCTCTCCATATCAATCATTTCATCATCTTCTTCATTTCAGGAATTTCATCTTCCTCTCTGTATCAGTCATTTCATTATGCTCTCCATATCAGTCATTTCATTATCTTCTTCATTTTACGCATTTCATCTTCTTCTCCTTATCAGTCATTTCATTACCCTCTCCATATCAGTCATTTCATAATCTTCTTGATATCAGTCATTTCATCATCTTCTTCATATCAGTCATTTCATCTTCCTTTCAGTATCAATAATTTCATCTTCTTCTTCATATCAGTCGTTTCATCTTCCTCTTTATTACAATCATTTCATCATCTTCTTCATTTCAGGCATTTCATCTTCCTCTCTGTATCAGTCATTTCATTATGCTCTCCATATCAGTCATATCATTATCTTCTTCATTTTACGCATTTCATCTTCTTCTCCTTATCAGTCATTTCATTAACCTCTCTATATCAGTCATTTCATCATCTTCTTCATAGCTGTCATTTCATCATCTTCATATCAGTAATTTCATCTTCCTTTCAGTATCAATAATTTCATCTTCTTCTTCATATCAGTCATTTCATCTTCCTCTTTATTACAATCATTTCATCATCTTCTTCATTTCAGGCATTTCATCTTCCTCTCTGTATCAGTCATTTCATTATCCTCTCCATATCAGTCATTTTATCATCTTCATATCAGTCATTTCATCTTTCTCGTCATATCAGTCATTTCATCTTCTTCTCCATATCAATTATTTCATCTTCCTCTTCATATCAGTCATTTCATTATTTTCTCCATATCAATCATTTCATCATCTTCTTCATTTCAGGAATTTCATCTTCCTCTCTGTATCAGTCATTTCATTATGCTCTCCATATCAGTCATTTCATTATCTTCTTCATTTTACGCATTTCATCTTCTTCTCCTTATCAGTCATTTCATTACCCTCTCCTTATCAGTCATTTCATAATCTTCTTCATATCAGTCATTTCATCATCTTCTTCATATCAGTCATTTCATCTTCCTCTCAGTATCAATAATTTCATCTTTTTCTTCATATCAGTCGTTTCATTATCCTCTCCATATCAATCATTTCATCATCTTCATTTCAGGCATTACATATTTCTCTCCATATCAGTCATTTCATTATCCTCTCCATATCATTCATTTCAACATCTTCGTACCAGTCATTTCATCTTCCTCTCTGTATCAATCATTTCATCTTCCTCTTCATATCAGTCATTTCATTATTATCTCCATATCAGTCATTTTATCATCTTCATATCAGTCATTTCATCTTCTTCTTATCAGTCATTTCATCTTCCTCTCCATATCAATCATTTCATCTTCCTCTTCATATCAGTCATTTCATTATCCTCTATATCAATCATTTCATCATCTTCTTCATTTCAGGCATTTCATCTTCCTCTCTGTATCAGTCATTTCGTTATCCTCTCCATATCAGTCATTTTGTCATCTTCATATCAGTCATTTCATCTTTCTCGTCATATCAGTCATTTCATCTTCTTCTCCATATCAATCATTTCATCTTCCTCTTCATATCAGTCATTTCAATATTCTCTCCATATCAATCATTTCATCATCTTCTTCATTTCAGGAATTTCATCTTCCTCTCTGTATCAGTCATTTCATTATGCTCTCCATATCAGTCATTTCATTATCTTCTTCATTTTACGCATTTCATCTTCTTCTCCTTATCAGTCATTTCATTACCCTCTCCATATCAGTCATTTCATCATCTTCTTCATATCAGTCATTTCATCATCTTCTTCATATCAGTCATTTCATCATCTTCTTCATATCAGTCATTTCATCTTCCTCTCAGTATCAATAATTTCATCTTTTTTTTCATATCAGTCATTTCATTATCCTCTCCATATCATTCATTTCAACATCTTCGTACCAGTCATTTCATCTTCCTCTCCATATCAATCATTTTATAATCTTCTTTATTTCAGGCATTTCATCTTCCTCTCCATGTCACTTCTTTCATCTTCCTCTAGATACCAACCATTTCGTCTTACCGTCGTCATATGACGACAATTGACATACACTCTACAATGAAAGAAAATGAGTTTCATCATCATCTGTGGCGATACAGCCCTGTGCGGGTCCTGGCCTCCCAAATTCTGTCCTCCCCTGTCTTCCTCCATTCGTCCTTGTTTCGTGTTAGTCCTCTCCAGCCTCGAAGTCCTAACTTTGATGCGTCTTCTGTTACTCCGTCTTCCCATCTGTAATAAATATATAATGTGATCAATCATTGTTCCCTTTTCGTTGCTTGGGTGGGTGCCGTAAAGTCTCTCGGTGGTTTTCGTTTTGGTTTTCCTAACAGATTGGTGTATTCCGGAGTGGGTTGTGAGCCCGCTGCCTACCTCCTTTTCGTGGGGGGCATTTCTTCCGTTCTCGGTTTCCCCTCCATACGGGCTTCCACCGCATCTTGGAATACGTCTGGCAGGTTACCGTTACCGTCAAAGAAAAGACTTTTTTGGCCTCCTGAATTGTAAAGCTAGCCTTGGCATCAAGCGAAACTAGCACTTTACCCATTATGTTGCAAAGTCCCGCTACAATGCTGTAAAGTCACTTTCCCGCATTATAGCCGTACTTTACCGCATTGTGCCAAATTAAATAATTTCCAATATTGTAAATAATCTAAATACTTGGGAAAGATGGTTCGTTCTGAACCCTCCACCTCCACTTCCGGCCCCTCCATCACGCTCCCACTTCCGGTTCCGGAACAGGAAGTGAAATTTTTTTTGAAACCGGAAGTGGGATGGGAACTGGAAGTGGGGTAGGAACCGGAAGTCGGGTGGGAACTGGAAGTGGGGTAGGAACCGGAAGTGGGGTGGGAACTGGAAGTGGGGTAGGAACCGGAAGTGGGGTGACAACCAGAAGTGGGGTGGCAACCGGAAGTGGGGTGGAAAAAGGAAGTGGGGTGGGAACCGGAAGTGGGGTGGGAACTGCAAATGGGGTGGGAACCGGAAGTGGCGGTATGTACTGGAAGTGGGGTGGGAACCGGAAATGGGATGGGAATCGGACGTGGGGGCGAGACTGGGGGACCGGAAGTGGAGGCGGAGGGTCTATTTGTTTCTTAAATAATAATTGTCGGCAAAAAAAAATTATACAAATTTCGTGCAGAAATGATTTTGCAGCGCTCCAGCTAATGGGGGAAAAACCAAACGAGCTGTCGCGTTGTAAAATCAAACTTTCCACACCCTAATGTAAATAACTATTCTATTTCTAAATGCTATTTCAATAAATATTTCTGTATCCTAAAGGGTTTTACAATCCAAATTAATTAACTAAATCTGTTTCAGTGATGTAGATATTGAAGCTCAATTTAGTTTAAATCAATCGAGAGCGGAAGAAATTACGATGCGTGAAGACTATGGGAGTATATCTTTGGTTACGAATGATGACGGTTTTGGTGATATGGGTTTCGATACAGACGCTCCGGATCTGATGAGGCACGCGTCAATGGAACCGCCGTCAATAGAACAAGTATGTTTTGTGTTATTGGGAAATTATATTAATAATAATAATAGACTAGACTTAAACTAACCTATCATAACCTAACCTATAGTCCATTTTTTTTAAGAATGCAGTAACTAGAAACCTGATTTACACTATGACAAATGTTCAATCCAGTTACAAAATTTGGCGCTAAATTCAAATTTAGTTGCTTGAATATAAAATTGGTAATTTATTAACGGTTTCATTGATTAAATACTCCAAATGGCAACAATGGTAATAAAATACAAACAAATGAATGGAGAAACACGCAAAAAATCTAAATGATACAAACAGATCTGATGATAATTGTGAATTGACACGGCAGCCATTGACAATTAACAGCTGAAAAGAAAGAGAGAAAAGAGGTTGAGATGGAGAAGTAAATATCGTCGGTGTGAACTTAAGCCAATAGAGAGAACAAGGTCAAATAAGCCCTATCTTCCCTGCACTGCATTCTTAAAAAAAATGGACTATAGACAGACAAAACTTAGAGTGACACGCAAAGAAACACTAGTAGACTCAAATTGTTATAAATAAATACACATACGACAATTGGCCATCTTTCAGCCGGCATTAATATTATTTAAATGTGTTTTATTTTTTAGAGTAACTTATTATTTAGTGATGGTCCGGTCTTGGATGGTGTTGGTATAGAGAAAGAGCGGGAACCAATACCTTCAACGTCGGGCACTCAACATACACCAATGGAAGTTGATACACCAATTCGGGATGATGAATTTGGAGGAAATCTACATCAAAATATGATTTGTAAGTTTGAGATTCTATCTCTGGATCAATTTTGAAATTACATGTTTATTGGATGAAAATGTAGATGTAGAATTAATACGCGTGTGATTATATTTTCAGGTTGCACACAGTGCAATCTTCTCTATCTGAAAAATTAAAGTAGTTTTAGAAATTTACGATCTTCACTTAATCACTATATAACTCACACAACTTTAACGATGCATTAAAATTGAGACTAGTTTTAGAAACTAGATAAAATTAGCTTTCATATGATGTATAGCATGCTATATATCAATATATAATAAACTTGTAATTCCGCGCTGAAGATTCTCATATGAAATGTTGTATGGTTTAGGACGTTCTCCACTTCATCACTACATAGTTCGCCTAACTTTAACGCTGCATTAAAACTA